>JBBGZY010002826.1:160000-252500 GCA_037952925.1 Lithobates clamitans
TATGGCTCTCCTCCTCCTCCTCCTCTGTACCTGTATGGCTCTCCTCCTCCTCCTCCTCTGTACCTGTATGGCCCTCCTCCTCCTCTGTACCTGTATGGCTCTCCTCCTCCTCCTCCTCTGTACCTGTATGGCTCTCCTCCTCCTCCGTACCTGTATGGCTCTCCTCCTCCTCCTCCTCTGTACCTGTATGGCTCTCCTCCTCCTCCTCCTCTGTACCTGTATGGCTCTCCTCCTCCTCCTCCTCTGTACCTGTATGGCTCTCCTCCTCCTCCGTACCTGTATGGGCTCTCCTCCTCCATACCTGTATGGCTCTCCTCCTCCTCATCCTCCATACCTGTATGGCTCTCCTCCTCCTCATCCTCCATACCTGTATGGCTCTCCTCCTTCTCCTCTTCCATACCTGTATGGCTCTCCTCCTCCTCATCCTCCATACCTGTATGGCTCTCCTCCTCCTCCTCCTCCTCCTCCTCCTCCTCCATACCTGTATGGCTCTCCTCCTCCTCCTCCTCCTCCTCCTCCTCCTCCTCCATACCTGTATGGCTCTCCTCCTCCTCCTCCTCCTCCTCTGTACCTGTATGGCTCTCCTCCTCCTCTGTACCTGTATGACTCTCCTCCTCCTCCTCTGTACCTGTATGACTCTCCTCCTCCTCCTGCTCCTCCTCCTCTGTACCTGTATGACTCTCCTCCTGCTCTGTACCTGTATGACTCTCCTCCTCCTCCTCCTCTGTACCTGTATGGCTCTCCTCCTCCTCCTCCTCCTCCTCCTCCTCCTCCTCCTCCTCCTCCTCCTCTCTGTACCTGTATGGCTCTCCTCCTCCTCCTCTGTACCTGTATGGCTCTCCTCCTCCTCCTCTGTACCTGTATGGCTCTCCTCCTCCTCCTCCTCTGTACCTGTATGGCTCTCCTCCTCCTCCTCCTCCTCTGTACCTGTATGACTCTCCTCCTCCTCCTCCTCCTCCTCCTCCTCCTCCTCCTCCTCCTCTGTACCTCTATGTCTCTCCTCCTCGGCCTCTCTCCCTTTAATCGTCGTACGCATCGGGAGAGTCATTTCCAAAGCCGCACATTCTGTGCCTCCCGCTCACCTCCCGCTGTTCCTTTTGACTCTGACACAATGCAGAGAGATTGTGAAGAGCCTCGTAGGTTGAATTATTACATCCTGCGAATTCACCGCTTTCCTGATCCGTCATAACATGAGCCAAAGGCTTTTTGTTTGGCCAATCATGT
Source organism: Lithobates clamitans (assembly GCA_037952925.1). Lineage (NCBI taxonomy): Eukaryota > Metazoa > Chordata > Amphibia > Anura > Ranidae > Lithobates > Lithobates clamitans. The sequence continues at coordinate 161,225 of JBBGZY010002826.1, forward strand.
AGGCCGGTCTTGGAGGAGCGGTGTAGCTATTGTACAGATAGCGGGTGAACGGATTGGACCAACCAGAACTCTTATTATGCTTTTGGGTGCATTAAAGTAGAAGGAACCCTAATCACTAAAATCTCATCAATAATATTCCGAAGAGCATTTTTTATTTTTTATTTGAATTTTCAGCTTTTATTAAAATGATCCTCGGGGATTCTGCTGTGATGGCCTGTGCTCAGCTACTTCCTCTTATAAGGTGACAGCGGGGCTGTGACCGCAGAGCGCTATTCCTTGGGGCGGGGCTGTGAGTGCAGAGCTTCATGCTCCTGGGCGGGGCTGTGAGCGCAGAGCGTCATGCTCCAGGGAGGGGCTGTGAGCGCAGAGCGCCATGCTCCGGGGCTGTGAGCGCAGAGCGTTATGCCCTGGGGCGGGGCTGTGAGCACAGAGCGCCATGCTCCGGGGCGGGGCTGTGAGCGCAGAGCGCCATGCTCCGGGGCGGGGCTGTGAGCGCAGAGCGCCATGCTCCGGGGCGGGGCTGTGAGCGCAGAGCGCCATGCTCCGGGGCGGGGCTGTGAGCGCAGAGCGCCATGCTCCGGGGCGGGGCTGTGAGCGCAGAGCACCATGCTCCGGAGCGGGGCTGTGAGCGCAGAGCGCAGTGCTCCAGGGAGGGGCTGTGAGCGCAGAGCGCCATGCTCCGGGGCGGGGCTGTGAGCGCAGAGCACCATGCTCCGGAGCGGGGCTGTGAGCGCAGAGCGCAGTGCTCCAGGGAGGGGCTGTGAGCGCAGAGCATCATGCTTCGGGGGCGGTGCTGTGAGCGCAGAGCATCATGCTCCAGGGAGGGGCTGTGAGCGCAGAGCGCCATGCTCCGGGGCTGTGAGCGCAGAGCGTTATGCTCCGGGGCGGGGCTGTGAGCACAGAGCGCCATGGGGCTGTAAGCGCAGAGCGCCATGCTCCGGGGCGGGGCTGTGAGCGCAGAGCGCCATGCTCCGGGGCGGGGCTGTGAGCGCAGAGCGCCATGCTCCGGGGCGGGGCTGTGAGCGCAGAGCGCCATGCTCCGGGGCGGGGCTGTGAGCGCAGAGCGCCATGCTCCGGGGCGGGGCTCAGAACGCTATGCTTCGGGGTGGGGCTGTGATCACAGAGCGCCATGCTCCGAGGGGGGGGAATCTCAGAGCGCCATGGGGCGGGGCTGTGAGCGCAGAGTGCCATGCTCGGGGGCGGAGCCTTGACTTCCTATACACAAAAGCTTTCCTCCGTCTTCCATGTTGAGTGACCCTGCGTGGTATTGCATTGGATAATTACTTTTTTAAAATGATTTAATAAAACAATGTAGCCAAGAGCCAACGAGTAAAAAAAAAGTTTTATTGTTAAGAGCATGCACTAATGGACACCTCACCCAGGATCATCCCATTAACCTTTATGATTAAGCCCCAATAGGAGGCGAAATAGGTCAGAGGGAGGATCCTGAGTGGTGTGTCTCTCTTTTTGTGTTTTTGCTGAGCGATAAAGTTGATTTTACCTTTTGGGAATGGTGTGTGGCCAGGCTGAGGCTGTTCTGTATGCATAGTAAGAGCAGCATCAGGCCAGACGTCATCCAGGCCACGCCCCTGATGCATTTCACCCCGCCCACAGGTGTTAGTAATGGAGGTGAGGATTCTACGGACAGGACTCCAGAATTTTCAACTCCCATGACTAAGCCCTGTGGGCGGGGGAAATGCATTCGGGGGCGTGGCCTGGATGAAGTCTGGCCTGACGCTGCACTTCACACAAAATCATGTATAGATTGTAAGAGCAGCCTCAGCCCAGGCCACGCCCCCCCAACGCGTTTCACCCTGCCCACAGGGCTTGGTCATGAAGGTGAAGCTTCAATCATTTGTGAAGCAAGAGCATGCTGATAGGATGAAAGAGCAGAGTGATGAGCTCATCAAGCTGCTTCTCTCCCTATCCAATCAGAAGATGGGGGAGGGGCAGGATCTGGAAATGTTACTGAACTGCATCCAAGTAAAATCAGGTCTTCTGCCCTGAGGCAGGGCTGCGCTGTGTAGCGGAGCTGTGTAAATCTCCGGACTGGATGGACAAGAAGCAGATGCCTTTGGAAAGTAATACAGCCTCTTATCTATCTGTGTAGTGAGCTGTTCACCTGGAGTTCGGATTTCTCTCTACAGAGCGCTAAGCGGCAGACATTCTTATTATTGGTTGTGTGACAATAATGGATGTCTTCCCTTATGTGGCGATCTACTCTCCTCCGTACATACAAGACCGGCTCCTCTATAAACTGTTTGGATTCGACACGCGGCTCTCCAAATAAAGGCAATATAATAATCCTCCGAGAACGTGGAATAGTAAACACAGAACATAAAGAGAGAAAACACGCCGGCCTCCCGCCCACCGCCCCACATCGCCACCGCCGCGTCTGATATCACCGGCGAGGAAAACAAAACCTGAAATATCAAATCTTCACTATTACATCACAGAGATATCAATGTAACAAAATCAAGAGCAGTGATGTCACTTCCTGATATCTGGAGAGCGGTGATGTCACTCCTGTATAAGCGGGTGTACAGAATGATGGGAACCCCTCATAATGGGCACAGCGGGTGTACAGACCCCGGAACTCAGCACAGGGATGGTGAGAACCCCTCATAATGGGGCACAGCGGGTGTACAGACCCAGGAACTCAGCACAGGGATGGTGGGAACCCCTCATAATGGGCACAGCGGGTGTACAGACCCGGGAACTCAGCACAGGGATGGTGAGAACCCCTCATAATGGGCACAGCGGGTGTACAGACCTGGGAACCTCAGCACAGGGATGGTTGAGACCCCTCATAATGGGCACAGCGGGTGTACAGACCCGGGAACTCAGCACAGGGATGGTGGAACCCTCATAATGGGCACAGCGGGTGTACAGACCCCGGGAACTCAGCACAGGGATGGTGGGAACCCTCATAATGGGCACAGCGGGTGTACAGACCCGGGAACTCAGCACAGGATGGTGGGAACCCCTCATAGTGGGCACAGCGGGTGTTACAGACCCGGGAACTCAGCACAGGGATGGTGGGAACCCCTCATAATGGGCACAGCGGGTGTACAGACCCGGGAACTCAGCACAGGGATGGTGGGAACCTCTCATAATGGGCACAGCGAGGTGTACAGACCCGGGAACTCAGCACAGGGATGGTAGGAACTCCTCATAATGGGCACAGCGGGTGTACAGACCCGGGAACTCAGCACAGGGATGGTGGGAAACCCCTCATAATGGGCACAGCGGGTGTACAGACCCGGGAACTCAGCACAGGGGATGGTGAGAACCCCTCATAATGGGCACAGCGGGGTGTATAAGACCCGGGAACTCAGCACAGGGATGGTGGGAACCCCTCATAATGGACACATCAGGTGTACAGACCCGGGAACTCAGCACAGGGATGGTGAGAACCCTCATAATGGGCACAAGCTGGTGTACAGACCCAGGAACTCAGCACAGGGATGGTGGGAACCCCTCATAATGGGCACAGCGGGGTACAGAACCAGGAACTCAGCACAGGGATGGTGGGAACCCCTCATATTGGGCACAGCGGGTGTACAGACCCGGGAACTCAGCACAGGGATGGTGGGAACCCCTCATAATGGGCACAGCGGGTGTACAGACCGGGAACTCAGCACAGGATGGTGGGAACCCCTCATAATGGGCACAGCGGGTGTACAGACCAGGGAACTCAGCACAGGGATGGTGGGAACCCCTCATAATGGGCACACAGCGGTGTACAGACCCGGGAACTCAGCACAGGGATGGTGGGAACCCCTCATAATGGGCACAGCGGGTGTACAGACCTGGGAACTCAGCACAGGGATGGTGGGAACCCCTCATAATGGGCACAGTGGGTGTACAGACCCGGGAACTCAGCACAGGGATGGTGGGAACCCCTCATAATGGGCACAGCGGGTGTACAGACCCGGGAACTCAGCACAGGGATGGTGGGAACCCCTCATAATGGGCACAGCGGGTGTACAGACCCGGGAACTCAGCACAGGGATGGTGGGAACCTCTCATAATGGGCACAGCGGGTGTACAGACCCGGGAACTCAGCACAGGGATGGTAGGAACTCCTCATAATGGGCACAGCGGGTGTACAGACCCGGGAACTCAGCACAGGGATGGTGAGAACCCCTCATAATGGGCACAGCGGGTGTACAGACCCAGGAACTCAGCACAGGGATGGTGAGAACCCCTCATAATGGGCACAGCGGGTGTACAGACCCGGGAACTCAGCACAGGGATGGTGAGAACCCCTCATAATGGGCACAGTGGTTGTACAGACCCGGGAACTCAGCACAGGGATGGTGGGAACCCCTCATAATGGGCACAGCGGGTGTACAGACCCGGGAACTCAGCACAGGGATGGTGGGAACCCCTCATAATGGGCACAGCGGGTGTACAGACCCGGGAACTCAGCACAGGGATGGTGGGAACCCCTCATAATGGGCACAGCGGGTGTACAGACCCGGGAACTCAGCACAGGGATGGTGGGAACCCCTCATAATGGGCACAGCAGGTGTACAGACCCGGGAACCCAGCACAGGGATGGTGGGAACCCCTCATAATGGGCACAGCGGGTGTACAGACCCAGGAACTCAGCACAGGGATGGTGGGAACCCCTCATAATGGGCACAGCGGGTGTACAGACCCGGGAACTCAGCACAGGGATGGTGGGAACCCCTCATAATGGGCACAGCGGGTGTACAGACCCGGGAACTCAGCACAGGGATGGTGGGAACCCCTCATAATGGGCACAGCGGGTGTACAGACCCGGGAACCCAGCACAGGGATGGTGGGAACCCCTCATAATGGGCACATCAGGTGTACAGACCCGGGAACTCAGCACAGGGATGGTGGGAACCCCTCATAATGGGCACAGCGGGTACTTCTGGTCATCTTCAGGTCACTCCTGGGTTACTTTATCAATGGAGAGTTTGTACGGCGTCATTAATCTGGAGGGATTAGTCTAATATCCTTATTCTGAGACGTTGGGATTGGACCCTCCTATAGTTGGTGGATTTGTGGCGTTTTTCGCCTGACTGCCTCATGATATGAAGATTGTAACAAAGGATCTTTATTTGTATTTCCAGACATTCGATGAATTATATCACAACGGAACCAGGAGAACGACTGACTGGGGGGATTTTAGATCACAGAAATCCACAGACTACAAAGAGTGTTGTTACCCTCTGGGGTGTGTAGGGTGGGAGGGCAATGCTGGGTACAGTTCTGATTGCCTGTCATGGATACCAATCTCACGTGTAATCAGCACTTTGGCCGGAGTTCCACTTTAACCTCTCGTCTATAACAGAAAAGTTCCACCTTTTATCATGGAAACAACCCTCTGAGCTCCAGCCAGTGACTTTGCCTAGACTAAGACAACATCATCAGTCTGCTGCAGGTAGAAGGAAGCATTTCCTCAGTCTTGAGTCCCCCCAGTGATCGGAGTGTAAATTGTAGTGCTGCGTAAAGTGATGGCACTATATACAGTGCCTGAAAAAGTATTCATACCCCTTGAAATTCCCCACATTTTGTTACAACCAAAACCATCAATGTATTTTATTGGGATTTTATGTGATAGACCAACACAAAGTGTCACATAATTGTGAAAACATGTTATGGTTGTAACATAACAAAGTTAAAGGGTAATTCTATCTTTTTTCTTATCTTATTTTTATAAAAAAATAGCAAAAAAAGAAAATATAATATATTACATATAATTGCGACACTAATCATATTGCATGTTATTAAAAATTACCTTTCCTTTTCAATCTGCGGATGCTGTAAATTTCTATAAATGCAAAGCAATATGGCTACCTGGAGTTGTTCTGTACATAGAATGTGTACTGACCACTCCCCAGAAACATCCTTTCCTGATGTGTGATTGGCTCACCCATTTTCCCAGAAGTCTCCCTAAGATACAAATCAGATTTCAGGCATCCCCTGCAACAAAAATGACATTTTTGGAGAGCTACTTTCAATAGGAACACATGTAAAGGGATGCAGGCCCAGCACATTTCCTCATTAGTGCTCTGCAGCTGCACACCTGACAGTTCATTATGAAACCCCTCCTATTAGACCCACTCTGCACAGAGGCACAGACCAACACACAGGGATTTCTTCAGAATAACAAAAGACAGGAATCTGCAACAATGTTTGTTATAATCCTTGCAATGTACAGAGATCACCCCGAGGGGGAAATGTTATTTTCTCAACAAGTTAGGCCTCATGCACACCAGACGCTGTTAAACTCGTGTTCAGAAGCAGTTGGACACTTTTTTCAGCTGCCCCCTGAACCCATTCAATGTTATCCTATGTGTCCGTGTACACAGTCTCGTTTTTTGGCGTTTTTAGGCAGTTGCGTTTAACCTCGTTTTTCCAGAAGCAAAAAAATGGGTCCAGACGCAAAAGTTTTCCACGTCTCAGCCGCCAAACATGGCTAAATGCCGGTACCGCGTTCAGCCGCGTTTGCGTTTTATAAGTGTTTTTAAAGGAACCCTATTTTTTGGACCAGAAAACACAGAAATATGATGGTAAACTTCAGCAGAGAATGACATTTTGCGACCCGACTTTGGCGCCCCATATCTCGGAGCCACTTAGTGCTAGGAACCCCAAATTTGGTGTGCAAACACAGTGGAATTAGCATTACAACATATCCGAGATATGGGGCCCCAAAGTCGGGTCGCAAAATGCCAAGCACTTCTGCAGCAGAGAATGACATTTTGCGACCCGAATTTGGGGCTCAATATCTCGGGGCCACTTAGTGCTAGGAACCCTAAATTTGGTGTGCTAACACAGTGGACCCGAGATATGGGGCCCCAAAGTTGGGTCATTCTCTGATTTTGGGGCCATGTATCTCAGGGTCACTTGGTGCTAGGAACCCCAAATTTGGATATGTTGAAGTGCTAGTTCCACTGTGTTTGCGCACCAAATTTGGGGTTCCTAGCTCTAAGTGGCCCCCGAGATATGGGCCCCCAAAGTCGGGTTGCAAAATGTCATTCTCTGCTCTGCAGACGCTTCTAGACGCGGTAAAATGCGGCTAAACGCGGCATGCAAATGCGGCAAAACGGGCGTTTCTAAACGCCGGTTTCAGCTTTTAAAAACATGTGTTCAGCAGAGTTTGCACCGGCGTCTTGTGTGCATGAGGCCTTAAGCTTTAAGTGTCTGGAAGTACACAAAATTGCGCAGCACTGAATGGTTTGGTGGTGCAGCACCATGCATTTTGGCATGATTGTTAGCAGATGTATGAGGATACCATTACCAATTAATTACATTGCCGCTCTTCTCCTAAAGGGTAACACTTGTTTTGTGTCGGGAAAGGTTGCGATTTTGCACATATAAGTGTGTACAATGGAGTACATGTGCGTTTCCATGTGTAGGGCAGTCCACTCATTTCCCTAAACCTTTTGCAAAATCGCGTTACACTGAACCGCATGGTGTGCGTTAGCGGATGTGTGTCATTAACACTTAGTGGCATTGCTGTGCGTCTGCTACAGGGCATGGCATGTCTGTGCATGTCGGGAAAGTGTGCGATTTTTGTGCGCAGTCACATCATGCGGTCCAAGCAACAGCCAGGCGAGGCATTTTCACAAGATGTGCGCAGTATCCGCCGTGTCAGTTGCTGTTTAGACCATCCAGGCTTTCCGGAGAATTCAGAGCAGCGCGTAGATCCGGAATGTTTACCAGCTCTGCGGCGATCGGCGAGGAGGTGGATTCTAATTTCAGCCTGGACACATAAATAATTCCACGGCGGCGCTACCCAGAGGCCGGCTGTGTGAGGACTGACATCTCCAACAAAGAGCCTGCAATGCGAGTGCGTTTATCTGAGCGCGCAGCGAGGACGCAATAACAGAAAACGATATCTTCATATCAATTGCATATTAACCACTTGCCTACCGGGCACTAACACCCCCTTTCCTGCCCAGGTGCCATTTTTCAGGTTTCAGCGCTGTTGCACTTTGAATAACAATTGCGCGGTCATGCTACGCTGTAACCAAACACATTTTTTATCATTTTCTTCACACAAATAGATCTTTCTTTTGGTGATATTTAATCACTGCTGGGTTTTTTATTTTTTACAAAAAAAAAAAAAGACCAAAAATTTGGAAAAAAGTCAGTAAATCTTGTAACAAAGTAATTTTTTCGCCATCACTGATGTGCGCTGATGAGGCGGCATCGATGGGCACAGATAGGGTGAACTGGTGGGCACTGATGAGGAAGCACTAATATGCCGAACTTATGTGCACTGATAGGCGGCACTGGTGGGCATTGATAGGCGGCAGTGGCGGGCACTGATAGGTGGCACTGGGCACAGGCGGTACATATGGGCACTGATGGGCATTGATGGGTGGCACTGATGGGCGACACTGGACAGCAGTGATGGGCATTGATGGGCAGCACTGATAGGCGGCAGTGGCGGGCACTGATGGGTGGCACTGGTGGGCACGGATAGGCGGTACATATGGGCACTGGGCATTGATGGGCAGCACTGATAGGCGGCAGTGGCGGGCACTGATGGGTGGCACTGGTGGGCACAGATAGGCGGTACATATGGGCATTGATGGGTGACACTAATGGACAGCAGTGATGGGCATTGATGGGTAGCACTGATAGGCGGCAGTGACGGGCACTGATAGGTGGCACTGGTGGGCATAGGTAGGCGGTACATATGGGCATTGATGGGCAGCACTGATAGGCGGCACTGATTGCCAGCACTGACTGGCATGACTAATGGTCACTGATTGGTGGCACTTGTGGGCAGTAGTGGGCACTGATTGCTGCCACTGGTGGGCACTGTATGCTGGCATTGGTGGGCACTGTATTGTGACACTGTATTTATTTATTGTGATCAGTGCCCTGATTACATCCCTACATGCCCCCCTGTGAGGAGATGCCGCTGATCGACTCTCCTCGCCACAAACTCTGTCAGTGTGAGGCGAGGAGAGCCGATTACCGGCATCTCTGTGTTTACATGTGACCAGCTGTGATTGGTCACAGCCGATCACATGGTTAAAGAGTCACGGACGGGGCCCTTTACACAGATCGGGGTCGCGCCGTGTCCTAGCCGCCCAGATGCAATCGCCGTGCTGCACGCGAGAGTGGCCGCTCTGGGATGCCGTCATTTGACGGTGGGCGGGCAGCAAGCAGTTAAAGAGAAGGACAGCCATTGGAAGATCACTAAATATGTCCTTTTTTAATTTTTTTTATATGGAGATGGGGTCATGGAGGTAAAATTATTTGTGGCAGTGAGATCCCCCCCCCCCCAAAGTTCACAATTCCTCTTTGCCGGATTAGGACAGGAAGTGATGGAAAATCTCTCCAGAGACAGATATAATGGGATACGATACTGAAAATGGTTTTTATTGCTGTTATCCCTCTTCTCTACTCTGTCCAGAAAAAAAAATGGCTGAAATCATGCTTTAAAACAACAAAAAGCAAAAAAAAAAAAAACAGGTTGGGGTTCCCCTTTAATTGCCTCCGTTTCTTTTGTGAGTTTAAAGGGGAAAATAAAATTCCACTCAGTTTCTGTGTTTCTCGCTTTGTGCCGTTTTTGTATGTTGCAACTTTAATGGTCTGCAGCTGTTTCCGATATTGCACGCTTTCTGGGACAATTATCCACTTTGCACTTGGATGGGGCTCCGTCCCCCCGGGGGCCGCAGGAGGATCGAGTTTTCCAGATACCAGAAAAAAAAATCATTGTTTTGGTGATTTTTGGATGCGGCGGAGTAGAAAGCTCTGCAATGTGATGAGATTGTTCCAGGAAAAGTTAAAGCAAAAAAATAAAACTTTCTTAGGAACAAAAACCCGCAGCTTTTTTTTTCTCTCCCCCCCAACTTTCTTCTCTCTCTCTCCTCCTTTTTTTTTTTTTCCTCCCTCTTGCTTTCCACCTTCTCTCCCTCTCCCTCTCCTCTTTTCTCCCTCTACTTCTCTTTTTTCCCTCTCCTCTTTTCTCCCTTTCCTTTCCTCCTGTAGTCTCCATGCACACTGGAGCTCATAAACGTCCGTTTTTGGAAGTTTGGGCGTTTTTTTTTTTTTTTTTTAAAAGCCCATAAACTCCCCTCTGTTATCCTATGTGTCCGTGGACACATGGACGTTTTTGGACGTTTATCAGCAGTGGAGATTATGGGCTGTTTTCTGAACACCATAAAATCACGTTCGGCATTTTTTAACATTTTTGATACATTGGAAAAAAACAAAAACGCTAATAAACACCATTGCAAAAACGTGAAATGTTGAAAGACTCACGGCAAAGCTACTGGCGTTTTTTATAATGTTATTTTAACGCCCAATGTGCATGGAGCCTTAATCCCACTCCTCTTCCTCTCCTCTTCTCTTTTCTTTTTCCCCTCTCCTCTCCTTTCATTTCCCCTCTCTCGTTCTCTCTCTCTCTCGTTCTCTCTCTCTCTCTCTCTCGTTCTCTCTCTCTCTCGTTCTCTCTCTCTCTCGTTCTCTCTCTCTCGTTCTCTCTCTCTCTCTCTCTCTCTCTCGTTCTCTCTCTCTCTCGTTCTCTCTCTCTCTCGTTCTCTCTCTCTCTCTCTCGTTCTCTCTCTCTCTCGTTCTCTCTCTCTCTCGTTCTCTCTCTCTCTCTTCTCTCTCTCTCTCGTTCTCTCTCTCTCTCTCTCTCTCTCTCTCTCTCTCTCTCTCTCGTTCTCTCTCGTTCTCTCTCTCTCTCTCTCTCTCTCTCTCTCTTGTTCTCTCTCTCTCTCGTTCTCTCTCTCCTTCCTCTCTCTCTCTCTCTCTCTCGTTCTCTCTCTCTCTCTCTCTCCTTCTCTCTCTCTCTCTCTCCTTCTCTCTCTCTCTCTCTCGTTCTCGTTCTCTCTCTCTCTCTCTCTCTCTCGTTCTCTCTCTCTCTCTCTCGTTCTCTCTCTCGTTCTCGCTCTCTCTCTCGTTCCCTCTCTCGTTCTCTCTCTCGTTCCCTCTCTCGTTCTCTCTCTCGTTCCCTCTCTCGTTCTCTCTCTCGTTCCCTCTCTCGTTCTCTCTCTCCCTCTCTCTCTCGTTCTCTCTCTCTCGTTCTCTCTCTCTCGTTCTCTCTCTCCCTCTCTCTCTCGTTCTCTCTCTCTCTCTCTCGTTCTCTCTCTCGTTCTCTCTCTCTCCCTCTCTCTCTCTCTCGTTCTCTCTCTCTCTCTCTCGTTCCCTCTCTCGTTCTCATTCTCTCTCTCTCTCTCTCTCTCTCTCTCTCTCTCGTTCTCTCTCTCTCGTGTTCTCGTTCTCTGTCTTTCTCTCGTTCTCTCTCTCTCTCTCGTTCTCTCTCTCTCTCGTTCTCTCTCTCTCGTTCTCTCTCTCTCGTTCTCTCTCTCTCGCTCTCTCTCTCGCTCTCTCTCTCGTTCTCGTTCCCTCTCTCGTTCTCGCTCTCGCTCTCTCTCTCTCTCTGTCGCTCTCTCGTGTTCTCTCTCTCTCTCTCTCTCTCTCTCTCTCTCTCTCTCTGTCGCTCTCTCGTGTTCTCGCTCTCTGTCTCCCCCATCTTCATCCCCCCAGGTTGTTGTGTTGGTCCCACACTCTTGATGCCCCTCCACTCTCTATCAGTTCTTACATAACACATTGACTTCCCTTCACTCTGTAATCATCGAATTCTCAGCAGGGTGTGTATGTGATTCATATGGCAAGGTAACAATTCTCGGCTCCCTGCAAACCGCTTCTCATGGCCAACGCGCAGATAGATCTTCACCTAAAACAATAAAAATGTGCCCATCGCCTCCCGTCCTCCTGTGTAGGGATAGCGGGCAGATTTCCAGAGATACAATCTGATTTTTGCATGTTAGCGAGGGTGGGAGTTGCAGTATGTCACTGATTCAGATGGAAATTGGGGGCTGCCCACTCGTGTCACGCTGGTGATGGAGCCGGTGGGTGTGCGGGAGAGGGGCGCAATTGCTGTTTATTGCCAGGATTCTTGCAGAGGTGGGTAATCGGCGTGTCCTCCCCGCTGCATCTCTTGTTTGTCTAATTACAGCCTGGATACATCGGCCTTCTTTGTAGGCCAATAATTACATGATGAGCGCTATTATTAACCTGAAAGCCGCTAGTTTATAAATGGATTCTTTTATCCTTTATAATAAAAAAGTAGAAGCAGAGTGCATGGCTGTAAAAGTGTTCTCATGAATATGAAGAGCCTTGGTGATGTCACTGGTCTCTAGTGATGGATAAGCTGTGTTCTCATGAATATGAAGGGTCTCGGTGATGTCACTGGTCTCTAGTGATTGGATAAGCTGTGTTCTCATGAATATGAAGGGTCTCGGTGATGTCACTGGTCTCTAGTGATGGATAGGCTGTGTTCTCATGAATATGAAGGGTCTCGGTGATGTCACTGGTCTCTAATGATTGGATAGGCTGTGTTCTCATGAATATGAAGGGTCTCGGTGATGTCACTGGTCTCTAGTGATTGGATAGGCTGTGTTCTCATGAATATGAAGGGTCTCGTGATGTCACTGGTCTCTAGTGATAGATAGGCTATGTTCTCATGAATATGAAGGGTCTCGGTGATGTCACTGGTCTCTAGTGATTGGATAGGCTGTGTTCTCATGAATATGAAGGGTCTCGGTGATGTCACTGGTCTCTAGTGATTGGATAGGATGTGTTCTCATGAATATGAAGGGTCTCGGTGATGTCACTGGTCTCTAGTGATTGGATAGGCTGTGTTCTCATGAATATGAAGGGTCTCGGTGATGTCTCTGGTCTCTAGTGATGGATAGGCTGTGTTCTCATGAATATGAAGGGTCTCGGTGATGTCACTTGGTCTCTAGTGATGGATAGGCTGTGTTCTCATGAATATGAAGGGTCTCGGTGATGTCACTGGTCTCTAGTGATGGATAGGCTGTGTTCTCATGAATATGAAGGGTCTCAGTGAAGTCACTGGTCTCTAGTGATGGATAGGCTGTGTTCTCATGAATATGAAGGGTCTCGGTGATGTCACTGGTCTCTAGTGATCGGATAGGCTGTGTTCTCATGAATATGAAGGGTCTCTGTGATGTCTCTGGTCTCTAGTGATGGATAGGCTGTGTTCTCATGAATATGAAGGGTCTCGGTGATGTCACTGATCTCTAGTGATGGATAGGCTGTGTTCTCATGAATATGAAGGGTCTCGGTGATGTCACTGGTCTCTAGTGATGGGATAGGCTGTGTTCTCATGAATATGAAGGGTCTCAGTGATGTCACTGGTCTCTAGTGATGGATAGGCTGTGTTCTCATGAATATGAAGGGTCTCGGTGATGTCACTGGTCTCTAGTGATTGGATAGGCTGTGTTCTCATGAATATGAAGGGTCTCGGTGATGTCTCTGGTCTCTAGTGATTGGATAGGCTGTGTTCTCATGAATATGAAGGGTCTCGGTGATGTCACTGGTCTCTAGTGATGGATAGGCTTTGTTCTCATGAATATGAAGGGTCTCGGTGATGTCACTGGTCTCTAGTGATGGATAGGATGTGTTCTCATGAATATGGAGGGTCTCAGTGATGTCACTGGTCTCTAGTGATGGATAGGCTGTGTTCTCATGAATATGAAGGGTCTCGGTGATGTCACTGGTCTCTAGTGATTGGATAGGCTGGGTTCTCATGAATATGAAGGGTCTCAGTGATGTCACTGGTCTCTAGTCTGACCACTGCCCTCACCTATAACTGCCCTTTGCAGCATGGAGCACATGGAAGGGCAGCTCATGCAAAACAAAACCAAAGAAATTCTAGGCTCAATTTACCGACCAATCTGCATACAATTAAATGCATTTAGTTGCTACCAATGTGATTGGCTGATTTAGCAATTTGTGCTACCATGAATTGAACAGGTGTACCTAATAAAGTGGCCGGTAAGTGTATATTTTCACACAACGTAAACTGCCATGTATGGAATTTGGAATAAAGTAGCAGTACGGAGATAGAACTTGTCCGGACTTGTTGGTAGGGAGGGCCGTGTATTGGTAATGTTCCCACTTTGATATGGAAGACGCACACTAAAGTCTCATTCAAGTGCAAAGATCCTCTCTATAGTGCAGAATGTAGAAGTCTACTACAACCAATCAGATTTCTGGTGGCTGAAGACCGAAAGAATTGCGATTGGTCGCTTTGGTCACTGCGCTCTGCGCTCCTGTTTTATCGCCTTCTGATAGCGATTTCCTCGCCGTTTGGCACTCTGATGTGTTTTTCTTTTTTTTTTTTAGCAGATGGCTGTGAATTTGCTACGATAATTACATGTGACAGGAGAGGAGGCAGATCGAGAGATGAGAAATATTATTCACAGGAATGCTGAGCGACCGCATCGCAGTGTGCTGGAAACGTTTAACTGCTCCCCCTCCCCCCCCCCAATCTCTATTTATGTACCTCTTTAAAGGATCACTCCGCCTGCACCTTCTCTAGTATGTATGTAGTACAATTTAAAGCTGAATTCCAAGCACAAAAACTTTTGTTTTAATTTATATTCTTGAATAGCCACAAAGGATATAAATGCAGCTTGAGTTGAGTTGAGTTGTATCTTGATATAGCGCGGTCCTTTACCCCGTAGGGTCCCGACGCGCTTACAAACACATATACACTTACTGGGGCCAATTTAGAGACATTAACCTCCCAGCATGTCTTTGGAGTGTGGGAGGAAACCGGAGTACCCGGAGGAAACCCAGGGAGAGGCACAGGGAGAACATGCAAACTCCAGGCAGATGATGTCGTGGTTGGGATTTGAACCAGTGACCCTATTACTGCTAGGTGAGAGTGCTACCCACTACACCACTGTGCTACCCACTACACCACTGTGCTACCCACTACACCACTGTGCCCACCCCACTACACCACTGTGCTGCCCACTACACCACTGTGCTGCCCACTACACCACTGTGCCCGCCCCACTACACCACTGTGCCCGCTCCACTACACCACTGTGCCCGCCCCACTACACCACTGTGCCCGCCCCACTACACCACTGTGCCCGCCCCACTACACCACTGTGCTGCCCACTACACCACTGTGCCCGCCCCACTACACCACTGTGCTGCCCACTACACCACTGTGCTACCCACTACACCACTGTGCTACCCACTACACCACTGTGCCCGTCCCACTACACCACTGTGCCCGCCTCACTACACCACTGTGCTGCCCTGTACCAAATACCTTAGAAAACCCAGATATTGCCATGTAAAGTAGTGATATCATCAATGTGCTGAGTAGAGATGTGGGAGGGGCCCAGCAGGTTCCGCCCACTACAGAAAACTACAGCAGGGGGTGGAGAAAAGACCAGCCACCCTCAGGGCTGTCTTTTAATATTAATTGGACCCTGGGCAAACCTTTTCTTGGGCCCTCCCCAAATCCACTTGTCAACTATGTGTGGGCTTAAGGGGCAGCTGCTCTGGGCCCCTTTTTGCCCCTGTGTTAAAGACGGCCCTGGTCACCCTCCACAAGGAGAGGGCAGAGCTGTGGGAGGGGCCCAGCAGACTCCACCCACTACAGGCTGCCTACCAAAAACTACAGGAGGGGGGGCGGAGGCAAGACCAGTCACCCTGTACAAGGAGAGAGAGAAAGTAGAGCTGTGGGAGGGGCCCAGCAGACTCCACCTACTACAGGCTACCTGCAGAAATCTACAGAAGGGGGCGGAGACGAGATCAGTTTGCCTGCAAAAGGAGAGAGAGAGAGAGCAGAGCTGTAGGAGGGGCTCAGCAGACTCCACCCACTACACTCTGCCTGCAGAAAACTACAGGAGGGGGCGGAGACCAGACCAGTCCCCCTGCACAAGGAGAGAGGCCAGCAGTGGGCGGTCTTTATTACAGGAAGTCTCACACTGGATCACTGATCTGGGGGAAATACACAAAGATCACCGAGATTCAGGAAGAAGTCACACCAGGAATGGATTTAGACATCACTCGCTGATCCCGGAGTTCAGAAATGGGTGTTTTTAGTAAAGTGGAAATCCTCTTATTAGGCTCCAATATTTTCGGAATGACCCTCGTTATCACCCCCCTCCCCCCATTTGATGAACTGGCAAAGTTTCCCCAATCTGGGATGCAGGCTCCTCTCCAATAGGACAGGAATGTCTCGGAGATTCCTCTCTGTTTTTCTTTGCACTGATCAGGAATGAAAATAATCCTTTTATTACCGGGATGGAATGTGCGATCCCCGACACCTGCAGCCGCCCGCTGTCTGATCTCATTACAAAGATATCACAAATATTCCACCTTTTGCACAAATAACAATTTTAATGTGCCTGCAACGATTGAAAAAAAAAAAAAGTTTTATTATTTTTTTTGTATTGGAGCCAACAGAGCCCCCTCCTGTAGTTTTCTGCAGGCAGCCTGTGGAGTTTGGGGCCGCAGGATCACTTTTAGAGGTGCCCCCCCCCCCCCCCCCCCCACCCGTGCCACTTCATGGTCATTTCCGGGCTTACCAGGGCCATCGGTAAAGCCCGGAAGCGAACCAATGCGACCGGTTGCTAGGCGGAAAATCGAGTAAGGGCAAGATGGCCCCCCCCCTCGTCTCTATGCCCGTGGTGGACCGGAGGGACCTGACGTCACTTCTGGTTCCCGGGCCCAAACATATGATTTTTTAAATATTTTTTTTAAAGTCAAAATGCAAAAATAAATAAATAATAATAAAAAAGCTCTTTTTGCTTTTAAGGGCCCTTTCACACTGGGGGCGGTTTGCAGGTGATATTACGCTAATAATAGCGCCTGCAAACTGACCTGAAAGTGCCGCTGCTTTGTATCCAGTGTGAAAGCCCCCCGAGGGATCTCACACTGGAGCGGTGCGCTGGCAGGACGGGAAAAAAAGTCCTGCCAGCAGCATCTTTGGAGCGGTGAAGGAGCGGAGTGTATACCGTTCCTTCACCGCTCCAGCCCATTGAAATCAATAGGACAGCGCGGCTATACCGCCGGCAATGCGCCTCTGGTGGTTTTCAACTCTTTCTGGGCCGCTAGTGGGGGGGTAAAACTGCCCCCGCTAGCGGCCGAATACCGACGGTAAAACGCCGCTAACAATAGCAGCGCTTTACCGCCGACGCCGCCCCCACCCCAGTGTAAAAGGGCTCTAAAGGTAAAGGAGAGATTTGGGAGAGGTTTTTGGCCCCAGATCTCTCAATAAAGAGGACCTGTCATCTCTTATTTCTATTACATGAGATCTCTCAATAAAGAGGACCTGTCATCTCTTATTTCTATTACATGAGATCTCTCCATAAAGAGGACCTGTCATCTCTTATTTCTATTACATGAGATCTCTCCATAAAGAGGACCTGTCATCTCTTATTTCTATTACATGAGATCTCCATAAAGAGGACCTTTCATCTCTTATTTCTATTACATGAGAGCTCCATAAAGAGGACCTGTCATCTCTTATTTCTATTACATGAGATCTCTCCATAAAGAGGACCTGTCATCTCTTATTTCTATTACATGAGATCTCCATAAAGAGGACCTGTCATCACTTATTTCTATTACATGAGATCTCCATAAAGAGGACCTGTCATCTCTTATTTCTATTACATGAGATCTCCATAAAGAGGACCTGTCATCTCTTATTTCTATTACATGAGATCTCTCCATAAAGAGGACCTGTCATCTCTTATTTCTATTACATGATCTCCATAAAGAGGACCTGTCATCTCTTATTTCTATTACATGAGATCTCTCCATAAAGAGGACCTGTCATCTCTTATTTCTATTACATGAGATCTCCATAAAGAGGACCTGTCATCTCTTATTTCTATTACATGAGATCTCTCCATAGAGAGGACCTGTCATCTCTTATTTCTATTACATGAGATCTCTCCATAGAGAGGACCTGTCATCTCTTATTTCTATTACATGATCTCTCCATAAAGAGGACCTGTCATCTCTTATTTATATTACATGGGATCTCTCCATAAAGAGGACCTGTCATCTCTTATTTCTATTACATGAGATCTCCATAAAGAGGACCTGTCATCTCTTATTTCTATTACATGAGATCTCCATAAAGAGGACCTGTCATCTCTTATTTCTATTACATGATCTCTCCATAAAGAGGACCTGTCATCTCTTATTTCTATTACATGATCTCTCCATAAAGAGGACCTGTCATCTCTTATTTCTATTACATGATCTCCATAAAGAGGACCTGTCATCTCTTATTTATATTACATGAGATCATTCCATAAAGAGGACCTGTCATCTCTTATTTCTATTACATGAGATCTCCATAAAGAGGACCTGTCATCTCTTATTTCTATTACATGAGATCTCCATAAAGAGGACCTGTCATCTCTTATTTCTATTACATGAGATCTCCATAAAGAGGACCTGTCATCTCTTATTTCTATTACATGAGATCTCTCCATAAAGAGGACCTGTCATCTCTTATTTCTATTACATGAGATCTCCATAAAGAGGACCTGTCATCTCTTATTTCTATTACATGAGATCTCTCCATAAAGAGGACCTGTCATCTCTTATTTCTATTACATGAGATCTCCATAAAGAGGACCTGTCATCTCTTATTTCTATTACATGAGATCTCCATAAAGAGGACCTGTCATCCCTTATTTCTATCACATGAGATGTTTACATTTATTGTAATAGGAATAAAAGTGATAACAAATAAAATAAAGGGGCATGGTAACAATAAAAAGTAAAAGAAATAGGAGAATTTTTAATTTTTTTTAAAGCACCCCCATCCCTCCGTGCTCACACGCAGAAGCGAACGCATGCGTAAGTGGCGCCCGCATATGTAAACGGTGTTTAATCCGCACATGTGAGGTATCGCTGCGATTTGTTACTCTGTAACTCTAAACAGGTAACCTGTAAAAATTTCAAGGCGTCTCCTATGGAGATTTTTCAGTACTGTTTTTCTGCGCCATTCCACAAGTGTGCGCAGTTCTAAAGCGTGAGATATCGCTGCGATCGTCAGAGCGAGAGCAATAATCCGAGCGCTTGATCTCCTCTGTAACTCTAACCTGGTAACCTGTAAATTACATTTGTAATGCGTCACCTATGGAGATTTTTAAGTACTCTAGTTTGTCGCCATTTCACGAGCGTGCGCAATTTTAAAGCGTGACATATTGGGTATCAATTTACTCGACGTAACCTCATCTTTTATATTTTACCAAAAAAGTGGGTTATATATTGTTTATTTTTGCATTAAAATTCATTTAAAGTGTATTTTGATTTATTCCCCCCAAAAAAATAGCATTTGAAAAAATTGCTGCATGAATACCGCGTGACATAAAAAATTGCAACGATCGGCATTTTATTCTCTATGAGATCAGTATATATATATATTTAATTTATTTTTTAGCAGAGACCCAAGAGAATAAAATGGCAATGGTTGCAATTTTTTATGTCACGCGGTATTCGTGCAGCAATTTTTACAAAATATATATATATATATATATATACTGATCTTTTAAAACAAAAAATGACAGAAAAGGTCTGAAAGTGGATACTCTTTGGCTACATTTATAGTGAAAGTGATTACAACCTGCGGATGTCATATCCCTTTAATTGGATACATAGCGGCACAGAAGATCCCGCTCTGCGGATGAAGCCGGCTGCCTCCTCCGCACCACCAGCATGTCACACACTCCTACACATGAACTCTCCTCAGCGGGAGGGGATGGGGTTTATTTTAGCAGTCATTTGCATACAGCAAAAAACTATCCAACATGTTGCGATCACCGGGCAAACGCCCCTCAACTGCAATCAATGGACGCGTTTGTTTAACAAAAACGGGGGGGGGTAAAACAGGAGGCCTCCTCGCTGCCTGTCAATCGTCTCTGAAAAGCAATTCAAATGTTGATCGTTTTTCAGAGGAACATCTAAACCTTTGCACTATGCGCTGTGTGTCTTAAACATTTTTTTTTAGAAATAAAATATTAAATTTAATTTTTTTTTTTTTTTAATATTTTTATACATCTCAGTGCTGCTGGTCTCTTGCCTCCTTGTTGCAGCCGCTTCCTGTCAGCATGCAGTCCAGCGATTGGCTGTAAGACATTTCTCAGGGCGAGTTTCCGAAAGCCCGGTCCACACCTAATGCAATTTTTCTTTTTTTAGTGCGTTTTCAGTTTTGCAGAAACTACAGTCCATTTTTAATGTGGTTTCTAAGGCTTCATTCACATCTCGGCGATTTTGAATAACGGGCGGAATGACCACGATTCAACCCGCGACTCCAAAGTTGCGTTGGGACGCGCTTTCAATGCCATTATTTGTTTATGGCACTCCAATCGCGGTGTGATTTTTTTTTTTTTTTTTTTGCTGCGGTTGTTGCACGATAAATTGTGCTGCAATGGCGGCAAAATCGCAACGCTGTTGCCCAAAAGAAACTCCAGCTCCTTTTTGAGCGACAATCTTCGTGCTTTGGGATTTTGCCACAATACGGGGACAATTTATTGCACAACCATGGCAAAATCGCACTGCGTTTAGGGTGCCATTAATAAGTAATGACCTCGAAAACGCGTCCCGCATCCTGCGTCCTCGAGATTATTCCCTCGATTCAAATCACCTAGGTGTAAATGGAGCCTTATTGGTCACGTTCACATCTATGCGGTTTTCACCAATGCGTTTTTTGGGGGGTTTTTTTGGAAAGGGTCAGGGACTCTTTCTTTTTTTTTTTTTCCCCTGCAGCAGATTGCGTTTTTGGTTACACAGAATTCAATGGAAACGCAGCGGAATTGCATCAAAAACGCAGTGCTTGTGTTTTTGATAGAGATGCACTGAAATTTCGGCGGTTGAAAATTGTGGTTCCGCAAAAACGCACGAGATTTTGCCGCAATTTTAGCACTATTTTACTGTGCTTGTGGTGTATTTTTCATAAGTCATGTGACTCAAAAACTGCATCAAAACCGTAACACAGGTGCACTATTGCTGCGTTTTTAATGCATTTCAACATAGAGGTGCGTTTTTTTTTTTTACTGACCAAAAATGCACCAAGTAATAATTTTAACGCCACAATGGAAGCGCAAGAGACCAGTGTGAAGACATATATGGAATTTAAAGGGACACCTTTTTTTTTAAGCTTTAATTGCGCTAAAGGTGCCGATAATGGCCGACAATAAATTCGTATTCATTTAACTACTTAAGAACCGGGCCTATTTTTGAAACTTGGTGCTTTCAAGTTAAAATCATATTTTTTTTTGCTAGAAAATTACTTAGAACCCCCCACCCAAAAAATAAAAATTATATATATATATAATTAATAATAATAATTTTTATTTATTTATTTTTTTTATTTTAGAAAAAAAACCCAAAAAAACTAAAATTATATATATACTGATGGGCTGCACTGATGGGTTGGCACTGATGGGCACTGGTGGGTTGGCATTGATAGGCTGCACTGATAAGGAGGCACTGATGGACACTAATAGGCCTATCAGTGAAGGAGGAATGTTACCTGTTCGCAAAATTTTTAACAAACTACGAAAGAAGTTTTTTTCAAAATATTTTGCCTTTTTTTTTTTTTATTTAGGAAAAAATAAAAAACCTCCCAGAGGTGATTAAATGATAAAAATGTCCTATGTTTACAATGTTACATGACTGAGTAATTGTCATTCAAAGTGTGACAGCGCTGAAAGCTGAAAATTGTCCTGGGCAGGGGGGGGGGTGGGGTGGGATTGGGGGGAGGGTAGTGCCCGGTTATTAAAGAGGTAATAATAATAAATGATTATAATAGATAATAATTAGAGGAAGAGTTTATATAATACAAAGAGAGAACGCTGATCTGCAGCCGCTGGGAGCGCGGCGTCCGGCACTCTGCTGATTGGTGTTCAGACAACAGTGTGGCGTTTGTGCGGTGGACGGCGTCCTCGGAATTATTCCGGTCATGTCCGGTTCTTTAAGACGTTGCCGGGGAGGCGACCTCTGACACCGAAAATCCTTCTCCGTGTTCCCTGCCGGAGAACTTCACCGTCTTCATTATCCCCCGAGAGGAGCCTCATCTATTTATTTTATATTTATTGATCTTTCAGCCATAATTGATCAGTGATAATGCCAATCAGTGAAGAATTCCGAGGACCGCTTTACTGTTTCTTAACCAGAATCTGTTGCAGCCCGATTTTCAGCAGGGTTTTCGGAGTGCACCTGAGCTACAGCTGTACGCCATGTGTGCTCAACCTGCGGCCCTCCAGCTGTTGGGGGAACTACAAGTCCCATGAGGCATTGCAAGGCTGACAGTTACAATGA
Organism: Lithobates clamitans; assembly: GCA_037952925.1. Lineage (NCBI taxonomy): Eukaryota > Metazoa > Chordata > Amphibia > Anura > Ranidae > Lithobates > Lithobates clamitans. Next base: position 183,353 of record JBBGZY010002826.1, read on the forward strand.
CTCCCACAGGCACGATGGGACTTGTAGTTCCGCAGCAGCTGGAGAACCAGAGATTGAGCACCCATGCCGTACACAAGGGGGGAGATTTACTCCCCTTTCACACTTATGCGACTTCTCCTGCGACTTGGGACTGAAAAGTCGTGTGACAAGTCGTACCCCCTCCAATGATAACTATTCATATATGTGCGACTTCAAGTCGTGCCGACTTTCATGCGAGTTGAGGTCCGTAGACCCCGAGTTTCCACAGGCATTCCCTTAAATCGCGCCAAAATCGTGGTGGCAAAATTGTGCGACTTTTAAGTCACAGTAGTGTGAAAGGGGCCTTATTAAAACTGGAGCATTTAGAATCTGGTGCAGCTGTGCGTGGGAGCCAATCAGCTTCTAGCTTCTGCTCGTTCATTTCAGCTTTGATAATAAAACCTGGAAGCGGATTGGTTACTATGCAGAGCTGCAACAGATTTTGTACTCCTCCAGTTTTAGTAAATCTCCCCCTTTGTGTCCTAATCCGAGAACTGCAGAAAGTAGAGAGTCCTCGGCTTACATGTATTCTGTCTTCTATACTCATCCCGTTCCTGACAAATCCACCCAAAATCTGCTTTGTGGGCGGTCCTATTGGCCCCTCCCCAATCCTTTCATTAAAAATTCGAAGCAGCCGGGTGGAAAATTGTCAGTAAAATCAGATCAGTAACGTCTGCAAAACACTGCGAGGCTACGCGTTTCACGCTACATGACTGTCATGATTAAGCACTGATGTGGTTCGAAACGCGTAGACTTGTCTCGTGCCCCACAGTGTTTTGTTGCTGTGATATGTCGATTAAGCACTAGTGGAGCGCCTGACCACAGTGTACTGCGGGGGGGGGGGGGGGGCGGGGCGGCTTGTGCAGACAAAGCAACAAATTGGTACGTCACTGCCTGCTTCCAGGTTTAGGATGCACACCCCTCCCCCCCCCCCCCCCCGCCCAACACCCACTGTGATTGTACACTACGGGGTCTGTCAGCAGGTCCCAGCCAATGATTCACTGCCGTGACCTGCTGATCGGCTGTGTCCAATCACAGCCCAGAGCTCTGTGTGTACAGAGGGAACAAAAAGATGTATTAGTAAAATCGGCACACGTTACATATTGTCGGTCACACAACTCCTGTGATCGCCCCTGATGTTAATCCCTTCCCAGCCGGTGTCATTAATACAGTGACAGTGCATAGTATTAGCACTCATCTCTGTATTAGTGTCACTGGTGACGTCAGTCAGCTCCTGATCGTGATTCCGCCCGCCATTTCAAATCGCTGCAAAACACGGGACGGGTTTGCGATGCCATTACCTTTGCCGCAATTTTTTTCCCAGCGTTTGACGCGCGGTAAATCACTCCGCAATCGCAGCAAATCTTAACGTGCGATGCTGTCACCCCAAAAGAAGCTCATGTTCCTTTTTGAGCGACAAGAATAGCGCGTTTGCGATTGCAAAGCAATTTACCGCACGACAATCGCAAACGAAATTGCGGTGCGATTGGGGGGGGGGGGTGCCATTAGAAGTAATGGCATCGCAATCGCTTCCCTGCGTTTTCCAGCAGTTTGAAATCTCAGGCGGAATCGCGACAAATTTCTCCCATGATGTGGTGTGAATGGAGGCTTCGTGTATGTTTGGCCGCCTCACTAGAAGTCGCTGATCGCCGCCATTAGTAGTACAAAAAAAATAATATGAATTCCAGTGTATATCCCATAGTTTGCAGACGCCATAACTTTCACGCAAACCAATCAATATACAATTATTGGGGGTTATTTTGTTCACCAAAGACATGTAGAAGAATACATTTTGGCCCAAATTTATAATGAAATTTTTTTATTTATTTATTTTACTTTTTTTTATTTTATTTTTTTATTTTTGGATGTTTTATAGCAAAAAGAAAAAAAATGTATTTACTTTTTTTAATTTTAGGTCTTTATTCATTTGTCTAAAAAAAAAAAAAAAAAAAAAAAAAACCCCTCAGTGGTGATCAAATACCACAAAAAAAAGCTCTATTTGTGTGAAAGAAATGATATAAATTTTGTTTGGGTACAGCATCGCATGACCGCACAATTACCAGTTAAAATAGCGCAGTGCTGAATAGCAATAAATGTCCTGGTCATGAAGGGGGGGGGGGGTAAAACCTTCCGGCGATGAAGTGGTTAATAAAGATAAGTATCTTCGGAGTGCAGTGGGATTTTATGAGCGGGAAGTGCGCAGGTCTGTGGATGGCGGCCAACCTGCAGCAGCACTGTGTGTGGTTTAACCTATCAGATGCAGCTGCTGTTTGGGTGTTCTGACAGCCGCCGACCAATCCAAATACAATAACCCAGTAGGAGGATCGTCCATCCAATGCTGCCTTGTGTGGATGGAGGAATCCACTTCGTTTTATTCATTCGGCCTCCGGGCTGAAAAAAAAAAACTCTGTGTGTGGCCAGCCATAGGGATGGGCTCACGACACAATCATTGCATGACATCCCTGAGGGGCGGGTGTGACATCACAGTGGCCATGATGTAAAGATGAAAGTAAGACACAAAAACTTTCATTCTAAATATAAATCCTTAATCGCCATAAAAGTATATAAATCCACTGTGTGTGCAACCAAACACCTAATAACTAATCTAGTTATTACCTTGTAAAGTAGCGGTGACATCATCACTGTGCTATATGTAGCCTGTGCGGAGAGCAGAGCTGGGGGAGGGACCCAACTGGCTCCGCCCACTACAAGTTGTCTGCAGAAAACTAACAAAGGGGGGCGGAGACAAGGCAAGTCACCCTGCACAGAGGGCTGTGGGAGGGGCCTTGGAGGCTCCACCCACTAGACTGCCTGCAGAAAACTGGAGGGGGCGGAGACCAGACCAGTTCCCCTGCACAAGGAGAGAAAACAAAGCTGTGGGAGGGGCACAGCAGACTCCACCCACTACAAGCTGCAGAAAACTACAGCAGGGGGCGGAGACAAGACCAGTAAATCTGCAGAACGAGAGCAAAGCTGTGGGAGGGGCCCAGCAGACTCCACCCACTACAAGCTGCAGAAAACTACAGGAGGGGGCGGAGACAAGACCAGTAAATCTGCAGAACCAGAGCAAAGCTGTGGGAGGGGCCCAGCAGACTCCACCCACTACAAGCTGCAGAAAACTACAGGAGGGGGCGGAGACAAGACCAGTAAATCTGCAGAACGAGAGCAAAGCTGTGGGAGGGGCACAGCAGACTCCACCCACTACAAGCTGCAAAAAACTACAGGAATGGGCGGAGACAAGACCAGTAAATCTGCAGAACGAGAGCAAAGCTGTGGGAGGGGCCCAGCAGACTCCACCCACTACAAGCTGCAGAAAACTAACAAAGGGGGGCGGAGACAAGGCAAGTCACCCTGCACAGAGGGCTGTGGGAGGGGCCTTGGAGGCTCCACCCACTAGACTGCCTGCAGAAAACTGGAGGGGGCGGAGACCAGACCAGTTCCCCTGCACAAGGAGAGAAAACAAAGCTGTGGGAGGGGCACAGCAGACTCCACCCACTACAAGCTGCAGAAAACTACAGGAGGGGGCGGAGACAAGACCAGTAAATCTGCAGAACGAGAGCAAAGCTGTGGGAGGGGCACAGCAGACTCCACCCACTACAAGCTGCAGAAAACTACAGCAGGGGGCGGAGACAAGACCAGTAAATCTGCAGAACGAGAGCAAAGCTGTGGGAGGGGCACAGCAGACTCCACCCACTACAAGCTGCAGAAAACTACAGCAGGGGGCGGAGACAAGACCAGTAAATCTGCAGAACGAGAGCAAAGCTGTGGGAGGGGCCCAGCAGACTCCACCCACTACAGGCTGCAGAAACCGACAGGAGGGGGGCGGAGACAAGACCAGTCCCCCCACACAAGGAGAGAGAGCAGCAGTGGGTGGTCTTTATTACACAGAAGCAAATTCTGGAGTCTAGTGCACCAGCAATGGAGGAGCGCACTTTTCTTGGACATACAAAGGATTTATTGGCGAGATGTTGGAGGACTCGGCTTCACATATGAAGTCTCTTTGTCGGGTCCCATGAAAACCGCTGTTTGTCAGCAATTAAAGCTTTTCAGCTTTTACTTCTTACAGATCTATCATCTGAACTAAACTGTCGGGAGCTAAGGCGGCGCAACTTCTGCAAGTCGCTGTTTTGGGTCGCGGAGGTTAAAGACGTCCAGACTTCTGAGGACGCAGAGCGCGTATTTCGTGCGGAGCACTGCGAGGAGTTCAGCGACCTTTCCGCTTCATTTGAGATTATCCCTGAAGGACAGAGAAGAGTTCCCACGTGGCCAAATCCACGCAATCTTCGTCTTCCCACGCTGCATTAAAAGCATGGCAAATCCATTTCCTGGCTATAATCTATACCATGGACTGTGCGGAGCAATGGAGTCCACTGTATGCCCTTTACTGTGTCCTTAAAGAGTAACTCCACTTTTGTTGAGATAAGCGAACGCTCCCCTCTGGGTGATCGATCGTACATTGCAGGGATTATAACAAACTTTGTAGCAGATTTCTACCTTTTTTTTCCCTGAAGAAATAGCTGTTTGTTTCATGTCCTGTGCAGACTGATTCTGAATGGGAGAGTCTGGTTTATTATAATCACCAGGTGCACTCTGTGTTCTGATAAGGCGAGCTGCAGGGTCCTCATCCCTTTTAGAAGTATTTCACCCTTGGGGGGGAATATCTCGCCAAAACTGAAATTCCTATTGCAGAGGATGCCTAAAATCGGACTCGTGTTATATCAGTGCAGACTCCTGGGGAATCGTATACATACACAGTGCCTTGCAAAAGTATTCACCCCCTTGGCATTTTTCGTGTTTGGTTGCCTCACAACCTGGAATTAACATGGATTGTTTGAGGATTTGCATCATTTAATTTACAGAACACGCCCACAACTTTGAAGATTTTTTTTTTTTTTTATTGTGAAGTAAACAACAAATAGGACAAAATAACAGAAAAAGTCAATGTGCAAAACTATTCACCCCCCTAAAGTCAATACTTTGTAGAGCCACCTTTTGTGGCTATCACAGCTCCAAGTCTCTTTGGATAAGTCTCTATGAGTCTTGCCACATCTCACCACTGGGATTTTTGCCCATTCCTCCTTGTAAAACTGATCCAGCTCCTTCCAGTCGGATGGTTGGCGCTTGTGAACAGCATTCTTTAAGTCTGACCACAGATTTTCTATTGGATTGAGGTCTGGGCTTTCACTAGGCCATTCCAACACATTTCCATGTTTTCCCTCAAACCACTCAAGTGTTGCTTTAGCAGTGTGTTTGGGGTCATTGTCCTGCTGGAAGGTGAACCTTCATCCTAGCCTCAAATCACACACAGAGTGCTACAGGTTTTGCTCAAGAATATCCCTGTATTTAGCACCATCCATCTTTCCCTCAACTCTGACCAGTTTCCCAGTCCCGACTGCTGAAAAACATCCCCATAGCATGATGCTGCCACCACCATGTTTCACAGTGGGGATGGTGATCTTTGGGTGATGTGATGTGTTGGGTTTGCGCCAGACAGCGTTTTCTTTGATGGCCAAAAAGTTGAATTTTAGTCTCATCAGACCAGAGCACCTTCCTCCATACATTTTGGGAGTCTCCCACATGCTTTTTCGCAAACTCAAAACGCACCATTTTGTTTTTTGCTGAAAGTAATGTCTTTCTTCTGGCCACTCTGCCATAAAGCCCAACTCTATGGAGCGCACGGCTTATTGTGGTCCTATGTACAGATACTCCAGTCTCTGCTGTGGAACTCTGCAGCTCCTCCAGGGTTACCTTAGGTCTCTGTGCTCCTCTCTGATTAATGGCCTCCTTGCCCGCTCCGTGAGTTTTGGTGTGCGGCCGTCTCTTGGCAGGTTTGCTGTTGTGCCATGTTCTTTCCATGTGGTTATGATAGATTTGATGGGGCTCCTAGGGATCATCAAAGATTTGGATATTTTTTTATAACCTAACCCTGACTTGTACTTCTCAACAACATTGTCCCTTACTTGTTTGGAGAGTTCCTTGGTCTTCATGGCAGTGTTTGGTTAGTGGTGCCTCTTACTTAGGTGTTGCCGCCTCTGGGGCCTTTCAGAAAGGTGTGTCTATGTAATGACAGGTCATGTGACACTTAGATTGCACACAGGTGGACATCATTTCACTAATAATGTGACTTCTGAAGGTAATTGGTGGCACCAGAGCTTTTTATGGGCTTCATAACAAAGGGGGTGAATACATACGCACATGACAATTATCAGTTTTTTATTTCTGAATAATAGTTTTATGGATATATTTTTCTAATTTTACTTCAACAACTTAGACTATTGTGTTCTGATCCATCACATATAATTCAGATTAATAAACATTGAACTAAAGGCTGTAATGTAACAAAATAGGTAAAAAGCCAAGGGGGTGAATACTTTTGCAAGGCACTATATATATGTATGCATGTGAATAAAGTTCAAAGGTTGCTGCACTATGTATGTATATGTATGTATGTATGTATGTATGTATGTATGTGTGTATATACATTTTTCTTATAATTTGGGTGTTGGTGTTTGGGCTTCAAGGGATAGCATAAAAACTTGCATCTTGTAGGACTTGTGCTTGAGAGAGAAGGAACTTTGGATCTGCTCCGAATCCACAAGTAGATTTAGTGTAAAGGAGGCCAAGGAAAATATGTGCTCCCTATTGACAAAGGGAAGACGGCAAAGCCGCTTGGTGAGTGAGTTTGTTTTAGACTGAGAAGTGTTGAGATCGTTCAGGGAGATGACAAACCCGAGCTGGATACATTGTAATATAATACAGAGCAGGAAGGAAGCTGGTGAAGAATGTGCGTGTGTATTACAGAGGTCTATTCTGAGACGCAGATATTAATAATAGAAAAAACAAGACGGTACACCAAGATACTCAAATGTCCACCATCCAGAGACCAGTGACATCACCGAGACCCTTCATATTAATGAGAACACAGCCTATCCAATCACTAGAGACCAGTGACATCACCGAGACCCTTCATATTCATGAGAACACAGCCTATCCATCACTAGAGACCAGTGACATCACCGAGACCCTTCATATTCATGAGAACACAGCCTATCCATCACTAGAGACCAGTGACATCACTGAGACCCTTCATATTCATGAGAACACAGCCTATCCAATCACTAGAGACCAGTGACATCACCGAGACCCTTCATATTCATGAGGACACAGCCTATCCAATCACTAGAGACCAGTGACATCACCGAGACCCTTCATATTCATGAGAACACAGCCTATCCATCACTAGAGACCAGTGACATCACTAAGACCCTTCATATTCATGAGAACACAGCCTATCCAATCACTAGAGACCAGTGACATCACCGAGACCCTTCATATTCATGAGGACACAGCCTATCCAATCACTAGAGACCAGTGACATCACCGAGACCCTTCATATTCATGAGAACACAGCCTATCCATCACTAGAGACCAGTGACATCACAGAGACCCTTCATATTCATGAGAACACAGCCTATCCAATCACTAGAGACCAGTGACATCACCGAGATCCTTCATATTCATGAGGACACAGCCTATCCATCACTAGAGACCAGTGACATCACAGAGACCCTTCATATTCATGAGAACACAGCCTATCCAATCACTAGAGACCAGTGACATCACAGAGACCCTTCATATTCATGAGAACACAGCCTATCCAATCACTAGAGACCAGTGACATCACCGAGACTCTTCATATTCATGAGAACACAGCCTATCCATCACTAGACACCAGTGACATCACAGAGACCCTTCATATTCATGAGAACACAGCCTATCCAATCACTAGAGACCAGTGACATCACAGAGACCCTTCATATTCATGAGAACACAGCCTATCCAATCACTAGAGACCAGTGACATCACCGAGACCCTTCATATTCATGAGGACACAGCCTATCCAATCACTAGAGACCAGTGACATCACCGAGACCCTTCATATTCATGAGGACACAGCCTATCCATCACTAGAGACCAGTGACATCACAGAGACCCTTCATATTCATGAGAACACAGCCTATCCAATCACTAGAGACCAGTGACATCACCGAGACCCTTCATATTCATGAGAACACAGCCTATCCAATCACTAGAGACCAGTGACATCACCGAGACCCTTCATATTCATGAGAACACAGCCTATCCAATCACTAGAGACCAGTGACATCACCGAGACCCTTCATATTCATGAGAACACAGCCTATCCAATCACTAGAGACCAGTGACCTCACCGAGACCCTTCATATTCATGAGAACACAGCCTATCCATCACTAGAGACCAGTGACATCCCCGAGACCCTTCATATTAATGAGAACACAGCCTATCAATCACTAGAGACCAGTGACATCACCGAGACCCTTCATATTCATGAGGACACAGCCTATCCAATCACTAGAGACCAGTGACATCACCGATACCCTTCCTTCATGAGAACACAGCCTATCCAATCACTAGAGACCAGTGACATCACCGAGACCCTTCATATTCATGAGAACACAGCCTATCCAATCACTAGAGACCAGTAACATCACCGAGACTCTTCATATTCATGAGAACACAGCCTATCCATCACTAGAGACCAGTGACATCACCGAGACCCTTCATAATTATGAGAACACAGCCTATCCAATCACTAGAGACCAGTGACATCACCGAGACCCTTCATAATTATGAGAACACAGCCTATCCAATCACTAGAGACCAGTGACATCACTAAGACCCTTCATATTCATGAGAACACAGCCTATCCAATCACTAGAGACCAGTGACATCACCGAGACCCTTCATATTCATGAGGACACAGCCTATCCAATCACTAGAGACCAGTGACATCACCGAGACCCTTCATATTCATGAGGACACAGCCTATCCATCACTAGAGACCAGTGACATCACAGAGACCCTTCATATTCATGAGAACACAGCCTATCCAATCACTAGAGACCAGTGACATCACCGAGACCCTTCATATTCATGAGAACACAGCCTATCCAATCACTAGAGACCAGTGACATCACCAAGACCCTTCATATTCATGAGAACACAGCCTATCCAATCACTAGAGACCAGTGACATCACCGAGACCCTTCATATTCATGAGAACACAGCCTATCCAATCACTAGAGACCAGTGACATCACCAAGACCCTTCATATTCATGAGAACACAGCCTATCCAATCACTAGAGACCAGTGACATCACTGAGACCCTTCATATTCATGAGAACACAGCCTATCCAATCACTAGAGACCAGTGACATCACTGAGACCCTTCATATTCATGAGAACACAGCCTATCCATCACTAGAGACCAGTGACATCACCGAGACCCTTCATATTCATGAGAACACAGCCTATCCGATCACTAGAGACCAGTGACATCACGAGACCCTTCATATTCATGAGAACACAGCCTATCCATCACTAGAGACCAGTGACATCCCCGAGACCCTTCATATTAATGAGAACACAGCCTATCCATCACTAGAGACCAGTGACATCACCGAGACCCTTCATAATTATGAGAACACAGCCTATCCAATCACTAGAGACCAGTGACATCACCGAGACTCTTCATATTCTTGAGAATGCAAGATATCCATTCATTGGAGACTGTTTAAGAAGCTGATGGGTCAATGAATCTTTCCAGGACTGACTCAATTTTTGGGAGGATTGATTGTTGAGATAAATACATTTTAGGTTTCAATATGATACACCCCCCTCCCCCCTCCATGATTCGTTATAAAAGAAACCATATTGGTATGGAAATTGTAGTGTTCCGTTTGTGGAAAGGAATGGAAATATTACAGTGAACTCATAACCACCTCGTGAGACGCGGTCGATGTTGTCCCGCGGAGGAGCAGTCACATGTTTGGGGACACTTGTGAAGGATGTGTCCCCGGGGTCCAGTAAAAATAGCTGGTGTTTTCTCATTGTACTTGTTAATGAATGTGATGAATCACAGCACTGTCACGCTAAACATCTGCATGTTTAATATCCTGAATTATAAGGGGGAGGATGGCTAATTATACACGGCTCGGGAGCCCAATTCCAGGAGCCCGTGTATTATCCAGCGTCTCAGGAAGAACCGTATTCTCATAGCAAATTAATATTTGGAGTAATTAGTGGAAAGCTTACCTGAACTTTAGGTAGATAACTTGTTTATCATGTTGCGTATTTGAGTTTCTACATGCACCATGTAGTGCGGTGATGGACCACCAATACAGCCGGCTTTTGTGGAACTGAAAGTGCCATTATGGCTGCCTGGCCAATCTTTAGCTGGTATGGCATGGTGGGACTTGCCCAGTAATTGCATGGAGCAGGGGTCTAAGGCCTAGTTTACTGTCCTACAGACTTTAGGGGGGCCAGACTAGGGCTAGTGGGAGTAGAAAATGTCCTGGTGTCCAGTGAGAGTGAACAATGCCCTATCTTTGGTGATAGTGGGAGGAATAGTGCCCCATCGTTATTGTCAATGGAAGGAATTCTGCCCTATCACTGGTGTCAATGGAAGAAATTCTGCCATATCACTGGTGTCAATGGAAGGAATTCTGCCCTATCGCTGGTGTCAATGGAAGGAATTCTGCCCCATTGTTGGTGTCCAATGGAAGGAGTTCTGCCCCATTGTTGGTTTCCAATGGAAGGAATTATGCCCCATTGTTGGTTTCCAATGGAAGGAATTCTGTCCCATTGTTGGTTTCCAATGGAAGGAATTCTGTCCCATTGTTGCTGTCCAATGGAAGGAATTCTGCCCCATTGTTGCTGTCCAATGGAAGGAATTCTGCCCCATTGTTGCTGTCCAATGGAAGGAATTCTGCCCCATTGTTGCTGTCCAATGGAAGGAATTCTGCCCCATTGTTGCTGTCCAATGGAAGGAATTCTGCCCCATTGTTGCTGTCCAATGGAAGGAATTCTGCCCCATTGTTGCTGTCCAATGGAAGGAATTCTGTCCCATTGTTGGTGTCCAATGGAAGGAATTCTGCCCCATTGTTGGTGTCCAATGGAAGGAATTCTGCCCCATTGTTGGTGTCCAATGGAAGGAGTTCTGCCTCATTGGTGTCCAATGGAAGGAGTTCTGCCCCATTGTTGGTGTCCAATGGAAGGAATTCTGTCCCATTGTTGGTGTCAAATGGAAGGAGTTCTGCCCCATTGGTGTCCAATGGAAGGAATTCTGCCCCATTGTTGGTGTCCAATGGAAGGAGTTCTGCCCCATTGTTGGTGTCCAATGGAAGGAGTACTGCCCCATTGTTGGTGTCCAATGGAAGGAGTTCTGCCCCATTGGTGTCCAATGGAAGGAGTTCTGCCCCATTGGTGTCCAATGCAAGGAATTCTGTCCCATTGTTGGTGTCCAATGGAAGGACCCATTGTTGGTGTCCAATGGAAGGAATTCTGCCCCATTGTTGATGTCAGTGGGTGGGATAGAGCCTAACTGTTGGGTCAGTGGCTGGAATAGTGCCCCAGGGGCCAGATAAATACAAGCAAAGGGCCGCAGTTTTTGAGACTGCTGGTATGAAGCAATACTGATAACTAACATACATGCACAATCTCCCATGAAGACCAATTCACTAAGCTCACACACATGGTATTTGCACCTGGTCACCTTATTCAGTTCCTTTCATGTTTTTGGAATGCCAATTTTCTATGACCTATATCTTGATTTCCCCTCATATTCTGGCCCGGGGACTGTCCAGAGAGGAAATGGTGGAATTCTCCCTAACGGGGACAGGGCAGTAAAGTATTGACAGAGGTTCTATCCCCTCCCCACTAAGAAAGGGGATTCTATTGCCTGTCTCTGTTGGACAGAGTGAAGTTTCCATGCACCGTTCTCATTTGGGCACAACAGTGGCTGGCTCACCAAAACTCAGTTACTGTATTGACTTTTGTCAAAAGAGCCAGGCTAAAAATTCTCAGCCAATCGGCTGCAGACACAGTTTTGGTAATCTGACAGCTGACGCCGGAATACAATAGCAGGCAGGAGACGTTTGTTCATCCATGTGGTTGTGTGGATGGAGGAACCTGTTGGATTTTTTTTTTCATTCAGCACACAGTCTGAGCGCTAGAAATGTATTAGGGCTTGTTCACATGTGTGGCCAGGGAGCGGTAAAACCAGGTAGTTGAGCCGCAGTTTTGCCGCCCACCTGAACACGGACATGCAGCTGCTCAGGGCTGTACACATGCTGTGGCCGAGAAGCACTGCAAAAATTAAACTCTGTCTAATTCAATGGGCATTACCACCACCAAACGCAACTAATGCAAGTCTATGGGGCCACCAACCACTTGCATTGCACTCGATTGCAGTACAGTGGTGCTGCATTTACACGGTTAGAGCAGGCCCTGAGAAGGTGGCATATGCCCCCCCCCCTTGCTGCGCCCCCCTGGCTGCCTGTCAAAGCAAGGGCTGCCGCAAGTGTCCGAGTCCTTAGTGTATGGCCAACTTAAAAACAGGATATTTCCTGTCCAAACCCCCCCCCCCCAAAACATTGTCTTGGCTGGAGTTCCACTTTAAATTTTATGTTCAGGTTCCTGCAGGAGGCATATCTAAAGTGCAACACCCTGGAGCCTTTCCTCACATTGCTGGATCAGTAAGCTGCTTTGGCTGGCCTTTGTTTGCTTAAATACGAGTCAGTGGGAATGCAAAACCGTAGGTCAAGGGCGGGCCAGAAGCGTGTCGAGGGAAGGCCAGAAGCGTGTCGAGGGCGGGCCAGAAACTGGTCGAGGGCGGGCCAGAAACTGGTCGAGGGCGGGCCAGAAGCTGGTCGAGGGCAGGCCAGAAGCATGTGGAAGGCCAGAAGCATGTCGAGGGAAGGCCAGAAGCATGTGGAAGGCAGGCCAGAAGGGTGTCTTGGCCAGGCCAGAAGCGTGTCGAGGGCAGGCCAGAAGCGGGTCGAGGGCAGGGCAGTAGGTGAATGGCAGGCCAGAAGCGTGTCGAGGGAAGGCCAGAAGCCTGTCTCGAGGGCAGGCCAGAAGGGTGTCTCGGGCAGGCCAGAAGCGTGTCGAGGGCAGGGCAGGCCAGAAGCGCGTCGAGGGTAGGCCAGGAGCGCGTCGAGGGCAGGCCAGGAGCGCGTCGAGGGCAGGCCAGGAGCGCGTCGAGGGCAGGCCAGGAGCGCGTCGAGGGCAGGCCAGGAGCGCGTCGAGGGCAGGCCAGGAGCGCGTCGAGGGCAGGCCAGGAGCGCGTCGAGGGCAGGGCAGAAGCTGGTCGAGGGCAGTAGGTGGAGGGCAGGGCAGAAGCGGGTCGAGGGCAGGCCAGAAGAGTGTCGAGGGCAGGCCAGAAGCGGGTCGAGGGCAGGCCAGAAGCGGGTCGAGGGCAGGCCAAAAGCGGGTCGAGGGCAGGCCAGAAGCGGGTCGAGGGCAGGGCAGAAGCGGGTCGAGGGCAGGGCAGAAGCGGGTCGAGGGCAGGGCAGAAGCGGGTCGAGGGAAGGCCAGAAGCATGTGGAAGGCAGGCCAGAAGGGTGTCTTGGCCAGGCCAGAAGCGTGTCGAGGGCAGGCCAGAAGCGGGTCGAGGGCAGGGCAGTAGGTGAATGGCAGGCCAGAAGCGTGTCGAGGGAAGGCCAGAAGCCTGTCTCGAGGGCAGGCCAGAAGGGTGTCTCGGGCAGGCCAGAAGCGTGTCGAGGGCAGGGCAGGCCAGAAGCGCGTCGAGGGTAGGCCAGGAGCGCGTCGAGGGTAGGCCAGGAGCGTGTCGAGGGCAGGCCAGGAGCGTGTCGAGGGCAGGCCAGGAGCGCGTCGAGGGCAGCCCAGGAGCGCGTCGAGGGCAGGCCAGGAGCGCGTCGAGGGCAGGCCAGGAGCGCGTCGAGGGCAGGGCAGAAGCTGGTCGAGGGCAGTAGGTGGAGGGCAGGGCAGAAGCGGGTCGAGGGCAGGCCAGAAGAGTGTCGAGGGCAGGCCAGAAGCGGGTCGAGGGCAGGGCAGAAGCGGGTCGAGGGCAGGCCAGAAGCGGGTCGAGGGCAGGCCAGAAGCGGGTCGAGGGCAGGGCAGAAGCGGGTCGAGGGCAGGGCAGAAGCGGGTCGAGGGCAGGCCAGAAGCGGGTCGAGGGCAGGGCAGAAGCGGGTGGAGGGCAGGGCAGAAGCGGTTTGAGGGCAGGGCAGTAGGTGAATGGCAGGCCAGAAGCGGGTCGAGGGCAGGCCAGAAGCAGGTCGAGGGCAGGCCAGAAGCGGGTCGAGGGCAGGGCAGTAGGTGAATGGCAGGCCAGAAGCGGGTCGAGGGCAGGGCAGAAGCGGGTCGAGGGCAGGGCAGAAGCGGGTGGAGGGCAGGGCAGAAGCGGTTTGAGGGCAGGGCAGTAGGTGAATGGCAGGCCAGAAGCGGGTCGAGGGCAGGCCAGAAGCGGGTCGAGGGCAGGCCAGAAGCGGGTCGAGGGCAGGGCAGTAGGTGAATGGCAGGCCAGAAGCGGGTCGAGGGCAGGGCAGAAGCGGGTCGAGGGCAGGGCAGAAGCGGGTCGAGGGCAGGCCAGAAGCGGGTCGAGGGCAGGGCAGAAGCGGGTCGAGGGCAGGGCAGAAGCGGGTCGAGGGCAGGGCAGAAGCGGGTGGAGGGCAGGGCAGAAGCGGTTTGAGGGCAGGGCAGTAGGTGAATGGCAGGCCAGAAGCGGGTCGAGGGCAGGCCAGAAGCGGGTCGAGGGCAGGCCAGAAGCGGGTCGAGGGCAGGGCAGTAGGTGAATGGCAGGCCAGAAGCGGGTCGAGGGCAGGGCAGAAGCGGGTCGAGGGCAGGGCAGAAGCGGGTCGAGGGCAGGGCAGAAGCGGGTCGAGGGCAGGGCAGAAGCGGGTCGAGGGCAGGGCAGAAGCGGGTGGAGGGCAGGGCAGAAGCGGTTTGAGGGCAGGGCAGTAGGTGAATGGCAGGCCAGAAGCGGGTCGAGGGCAGGGCAGTAGGTGAATGGCAGGCCAGAAGCGGGTCGAGGGCAGGCCAGAAGCGGGTCGAGGGCAGGGCAGTAGGTGAATGGCAGGCCAGAAGCGGGTCGAGGGCAGGCCAGAAGCGGGTCGAGGGCAGGCCAGAAGCGGGTCGAGGGCAGGCCAGAAGCGGGTCGAGGGCAGGGCAGTAGGTGAATGGCAGGCCAGAAGCGGGTCGAGGGCAGGTTTGAAGTGTCTCAGGGGAAGGTCAGAGGCAGGTTTAGGGCAGGTCCAGAGCAAGTCAAACGCCCCCGTCAATGACTTCTGGGTGATCTTGGAGGCTTTATAAAGTGATGTCATTGTCACAAGCCCAAAGCCGCCCACACCAGCGGAATTCTGGTTGTTTTTGGAGGGTTTTTTTGCAGTTCCTGTTGCTGTCAAATTTCCCGTTTTTTCTTTTCTTTTTTTTTTTTTTTTAATTTGACCTAGTTACTATGGAAACTCATTTTTTGATATGCCCGTCCTTTACTATTCTGATCCTAAAAATTCCTGCGCAGCGTTCCCATTCAGTTATAGGTGGAGCAGAGCGGGCAGCCCATCCCCCCCCCCCATCCAGTCATTGTTTTCATGCAACTATAGTTTGACACCTTCCCCGCAGTAATGGGGCACATGATCGAGCGCACACATCGCTCCGCTACCTTTCCACGGGGGGTTTAAAATTAGCAGTGAGAACACAGCGAGGCTGGCACACCGTGTTCCCGAGATGGCACACCTCCGCTACTCCCACGAGCCATCGCCGAGAGCGAGCCGACATCCTCTGTGCACAATAGAGAGCGCCGCGATCGATTCCCCGGATCAGCAAGACGAACCCAACCTACAATGTGCAGAGAATCTCATTCATTACAGCCGATTGTAAACCAGATCTCTGTATTAATGGGGGATGGGAGAAGTGATTTCCGCTATTCTGGTTCGGAAAATAAGGCCATACAGCGGAGCGGCGATACCCGGGACCCTCCTCCAACCTAGTCAACGATCGATCGCTCGGGGTGCGGCAGAAAGTAAAATATAAAAATTCCCCAATGGGCTTTATCCCTTCTCTACTCTATACAAAACTAAGAAATGATAGGTGGTCTACGGGGTCCCATCCCCCACACCATTACACCCTCACCACCAGCCTGAACCAGTGATATCCCACCCCCCACACCATTACACCCCCACCACCAGCCTGAACCGGTGATATCCCATCCCCCACACCATTACACCCCCACCACCAGCCTGAACCGGTGATATCCCATCCCCCACACCATTACACCCCCACCACCAGCCTGAACCGGTGATATCCCATCCCCCACACCATTACACCCCCACCACCAGCCTGAACCGGTGATACCCCATCCCCCACACCATTACACCCCCACCACCAGCCTGAACCGGTGATATTCCATCCCCCACACCATTACACCCCCACCACCAGCCTGAACCGGTGATATCCCATCCCCCACACCATTACACCCCCACCACCAGCCTGAACCGGTGATACCCCATCCCCCACACCATTACACCCCCACCACCAGCCTGAACCGGTGATATCCCATCCCCCACACCATTACACCCCCACCACCAGTCTGAACCGGTGATATCCCATCCCCCACACCATTACACCCCCACCACTAGCCTGAACCGGTGATATCCCATCCCCCCACCATTACACCCCCACCACCAGCCTGAACCGGTGATATCCCATCCCCCACACCATTACACCTTCACCACCAGCCTGAACCAGTGATACCCCATCCCCCACACCATTACACCCTCACCACCAGCCTGAACCGGTGATATCCCATCCCCCACACCATTACACCACCACCACCAGCCTGAACCGGTGATATCCCATCCCCCACACCATTACACCCCACCACCAGCCTGAACCGGTGATATCCCATCCCCCACACCATTACACCCCCACCTACAGCCTGAACCGGTGATATCCCATCCCCCACACCATTACACCCCCACCACCAGCCTGAACCGGTGATATCCCATCCCCCACACCATTACACCCCCACCACCAGCCTGAACCGGTGATATCCCATCCCCCACACCATTACACCCCCACCACCAGCCTGAACCGGTGATACCCCATCCCCCACACCATTACACCCCCACCACCAGCCTGAACCGGTGATATCCCATCCCCCCACACCATTACACCCCCACCACCAGCCTGAACCTATGATACCCCATCCCCCCACCATTACACCCCCACCACCAGCCTGAACCGGTGATACCCCATCCCCCACACCATTACACCCCCACCACCAGCCTGAACCGGTGATACCCCATCCCCTACACCATTACACCCCCACCACCAGCCTGAACCGGTGATACCCCATCCCCTACACCATTACACCCCCACCACCAGCCTGAACCAGTGATACCCCATCCCCCACACCATTACACCCCCACCACCAGCCTGAACCAGTGATACCCCATCCCCCACACCATTACACCCCCACCACCAGCCTGAACCGGTGATATCCCATCCCCCACACCATTACACCCCCACCACCAGCCTGAATCGGTGATACCCCATCCCCCACACCATTACACCCCCACCACCAGCCTGAACCGGTGATATCCCATCCCCCACACCATTACACCCCCACCACCAGCCTGAACCTGTGATATCCCATCCCCCACACCATAACAACCCCACCACCAGCCTGAACCGGTGATATCCCATCCCCCACACCATTACACCCCCACCACCAGCCTGAACCGGTGATATCCCATCCCCCACATCATTACACCCCACCACCAGCCTGAACCGGTGATATCCCATCCCCCACACCATTACACCCCCACCACCACCCTGAACCAGTGATATCCCATCACCCACACCATTACACCCCCACCACCAGCCTGAACCGGTGATATCCCATCACCCACACCATTACACCCCCACCACCAGCCTGAACCGGTGATATCCCATCACCCACACCATTACACCCCCACCACCAGCCTGAACCGATGATACCCCATCCCCCACACCATTACACCCCCACCACCAGCCTGAACCGGTGATACCCCATCCCCCACACCATTACATCCCCACCACCAGCCTGAACCGGTGATACCCCATCCCCCACACCATTACACCTCCACCACCAGCCTGAACCGGTGATATCCCATCCCCCACACCATTACACCCCCACCACCAGCCTGAACCAGTGATACCCCATCCCCCACACCATTACACCCCCACCACCAGCCTGAACCGGTGATATCCCATCCCCCACACCATTACACCCCCACCACCAGCCTGAACCGGTGATATCCCATCCCCCACACCATTACACCCCCACCACCAGCCTGAACCGGTGATATCCCATCCCCCACACCATTACACCCCCACCACCAGCCTGAACCGGTGATATCCCATCCCCCACACCATTACACCCCCACCACCAGCCTGAACCGGTGATATCCCATCCCCCATTGGATTAGGGGGGGGGGGGCTGCTGCACACAGAAGGCTTTTTATCTTAATGCATAGAATGCACCTTCTGCCTTTACAACTCCTTTAATTTTGGACCAATGACCTCATCACTGGGTCTCTATGCTTCTCTATGCAATGCAGACAGATCATGGCTGGTGGGAGGGGCCTCAGTACTCCTCTCAAGAGCCATCAGTCCTGATGCAAGCACTGGGAGGAGTTATACAAATGTCAAAAATGCCTTGATGGGTGGGTATCAGTCTGGAGGAGTGGGTGTGTTTTGCATGCAGATCAGGTAACCTCCACATGCTGAGCCTCATGAGTGAAAGGAGTGATATCCAATGAATGAAAGGGGCGGGCCAGAGAATCCCGGAGTTGTGACATCAGTGCAGGGTTTCCATCCCTGGCGGTATTACATTGTGCTTGTGATGGTTTATGTTAAAATGGTTACATTTTTAACATCGCTAATTACTTTTTTCTTTTCATGTTTGTTGCAGGAATTGACTACAAGACGACGACTATACTGCTGGACGGGCGACGGATAAAGCTGCAGCTCTGGTGGGTCGTGTTTTACAATGTCCAATATTCTGCAATGTCTGTATGTTTCCAGATCCCGACATGTACATTGTTTTCATTTCACATCTTCGGGGGACCAAGGGTGCTCCGTACAGTTAAAATAATGATTGGTTAAGGCTCCGCTCACATTACGTGTTTTGGAATCGCGGTCAGAATCACCGCGTTTCCAAATCCTGGCGAAATGCATGGCGAGCGTTTGGGTCCAATTATTTGTAATGGCACCTCAAACGCGGAGCGATTCTGCTGTGATTCTTGCCCAGAAAGGAGCGGAAGCACCTTTTGGGTGACAAACGCGCGTAGGGCAGCCCTTTGAATTGGCTGCTCGATGGGCGGCACACAGAATTGCGCAACAAAAATTGCGAGCAGGAATATGTGAACAGCTGAAGTTTAGCTAAAAATCATTTTTCTCTGCAACTTTAGTTCCATTACTTCCTACCTGTAAGAAGCTTATCCCATAACGTGTAGGCTGCTGATCTCTGTAGAAATCTTCACTGCAGGGCTGCCCCGTCCTCTTCCTGCACTGTGCCAGGCTGCCCCGTCCTCTTCCTGCACTGTGCCAGGCTGCCCCGTCCTCTTCCTACACTGTGCCGGGCTGCCCCGTCCTCTTCCTACACTGTGCCGGGCTGCCCC
Source organism: Lithobates clamitans (assembly GCA_037952925.1). Taxonomy (NCBI): domain Eukaryota; kingdom Metazoa; phylum Chordata; class Amphibia; order Anura; family Ranidae; genus Lithobates; species Lithobates clamitans. The sequence continues at coordinate 202,878 of JBBGZY010002826.1, forward strand.
GTCCTCTTCCTGAGCTGTGGCGGGCTGGCCCGTCCTCTTCCTCTGCTGTGCCGGGCTGGCCCGTCCTCTTCCTCCGCTGTGCCGGGCTGCCCCGTCCTCTTCCTGCACTGTGCCAGGCTGCCCCGTCCTCTTCCTGCACTGCGCCAGGCTGCCCCGTCCTCTTCCTCCGCTGTGCCGGGCTGGCCCATCCTCTTCCTCCGCTGTGCCGGGCTACCCCGTCCTCTTCCTCCGCTGTGCCGGGCTGCCCCGTCCTCTTCCTCCGCTGTGCTGGGCTGCCCCGTCCTCTTCCTCTGCTGTGCCGGGCTGCCCCGTCCTCTTCCTCTGCTGTGCCGGGCTGCCCCGTCCTCTTCCTCCGCTGTGCCGGGCTGCCCCGTCCTCTTCCTCCGCTGTGCCGGGCTGCCCCATCCTCTTCCTCTGCTGTGCCGGGCTGCCCCGTCCTCTTCCTCCGCTGTGCCGGGCTGCCCCGTCCTCTTCCTCTGCTGTGCCTGGGCTGCCCCGTCCTCTTCCTCCGCTGTGCTAGGCTGCCCCGTCCTCTTCCTCCGCTGTGCCGGGCTGCCCCGTCCTCTTCCTCCGCTGTGCCGGGCTGCCCCGTCCTCTTCCTCCGCTGTGCCGGGCTGCCCCGTCCTCTTCCTCTGCTGTGCCTGGGCTGCCCCGTCCTCTTCCTCCGCTGTGCTAGGCTGCCCCGTCCTCTTCCTCCGCTGTGCTAGGCTGCCCCGTCCTCTTCCTCCGCTGTGCTGGGCTGCCCCGTCCTCTTCCTCCCCTGTGCCGGGCTGCCCCGTCCTCTTCTTCTGCTGTGCCGGGCTGCCCCGTCCTCTTCTTCTGCTGTGCCGGGCTGCCCCGTCCTCTTCTTCTGCTGTGCCGGGCTGCCCCGTCCTCTTCTTCTGCTGTGCCGGGCTGCCCCGTCCTCTTCTGCTGTGCCGGGCTGCCCCGTCCTCTTCTTCTGCTGTGCCGGGCTTCCCCGTCCTCTTCTTCTGCTGTGCCGGGCTGCCCCGTCCTCTTCTGCTGTGCCGGGCTGCCCCGTCCTCTTCTTCTGCTGTGCCGGGCTGCCCCGTCCTCTTCTTCTGCTGTGCCAGGCTGCCCCGTCCTCTTCCTGCACTGTGCCGGGCTGCCCCGTCCTCTTCCTCCCCTGTGCCGGGCTGCCCCGTCCTTTTCCTCCACTGTGCCGGGCTGCCCCGTCCTCTTCTTCTGCTGTGCCGGGCTGCCCCGTCCTCTTCCTGCACTGTGCCGGGCTGCCCCGTCCTCTTCCTCCCCTGTGCCGGGCTGCCCCGTCCTTTTCCTCCACTGTGCCGGGCTGCGCTGAGCGGTGTCAGGTGAGCGGGGTGTCCTGTCAGTGAGTGGTGTAAAGGGGCGGTGTGTCGTTTCGGAGTATGTTGTGATGATGTCACTCCTCCAGTGTCTTCGGACCTTTCCATACAATAATGTGATTGATGAATACAATATTGCCGGCTATGAAGGTGACGTCATCCTCGGCCTTTATAATAAAACTCTCGGAATCGGGCGCCGGGATCATTTTATGATTTATATTTGTTAAGAAATGAAGAAAATAACTGGCCTCAGTACAAGGACTTGGCTCCCGGCTCCGCCTACATTCCCTTCACATGCCTCATTATGAAGGAGATGTAACCTGGATGACGTCTCATAAACTGACATCTTTTAAAATAAAATCCGTCTGTTCACATTTCTATTCTCCTTTGTTGCTGCTGATCTCCTCCTGCAGCCTCTTTGCAGCGACTTCCTGACGGTTTCCTGACAGTGATGACCTTCAACCATTCCGGTGTTTTAAAAGGGCCACTTGTCTCCATTGGAAGTCTGTGTGACGGTGACAATCTCTGAGGTGTCCCCATTCATCAGGTGTTCCCATCTATCAGCTTCCCCCATCCCTCAGGTTCCCCCATCCCTTAGGTGTTCCCATTTATCAGGTTCCCCCATCACAGTATTCCCATCCACCAGGTTCCCCCATCAGTGTCCTCATCCATAAGGTTCCGCCATCCCTGAGGTGTTCCCATCCATCAGGTTCCCCACATCAGTGTCCCCATCCATCAGGTTCCCCCATCACAGTGTCCCCATCCATCAGGTTCCCCATCCCTCAGGTTCCCCCATCAGTGTCCCCATCCATCAGGTTCCCCCATCAGGTTCCCCATCCCTCATGTTCCCCCATCAGGTTCCCCATCCCTCATGTTCCCCATCCCTCAGGTTCCCCACATCAGTGTCCCCATCCATCAGGTTCCCCACATCAGTGTCCCCATCCATCAGGTTCCCCACATCAGGTTCCCCATCCATCAGGTTCCCCCATCAGGTTCCCCATCCCTCAGGTTCCCCCATCAGTGTCCCCATCCCTCAGGTTCCCCCATCAGTGTCCCCATCCCTCAGGTTCCCCCATCAGTGTCCCCATCCCTCAGGTTCCCCCATCAGGTTCCCCATCCCTCAGGTTCCCCCATCAGGTTCCCCATCCCTCAGGTTCCCCCATCAGGTTCCCCATCCCTCAGGTTCCCCCATCAGGTTCCCCATCCCTCAGGTTCCCCCATCAGTGTCCCCATCCATCAGGTTCCCCCATCAGTGTCCCCATCCATCAGGTTCCCCCATCAGTGTCCCCATCCATCAGGTTCCCCCATCAGTGTCCCCATCCATCAGGTTCCCCCATCAGTGTCCCCATCCATCAGGTTCCCCCATCACAGTGTCCCCATCCATCAGGTTCCCCCATCACAGTGTCCCCATCCATCAGGTTCCCCCATCACAGTGTCCCCATCCATCAGGTTCCCCCATCACAGTGTCCCCATCCATCAGGTTCCCCCATCAGTGTCCCCATCCCTCAGGTTCCCCCATCAGGTTCCCCATCCCTCAGGTTCCCCCATCAGTGTCCCCATCCATCAGGTTCCCCCATCAGTGTCCCCATCCATCAGGTTCCCCCATCAGTGTCCCCATCCATCAGGTTCCCCCATCAGTGTCCCCATCCATCAGGTTCCCCCATCAGTGTCCCCATCCATCAGGTTCCCCCATCAGTGTCCCCATCCATCAGGTTCCCCCATCAGTGTCCCCATCCATCAGGTTCCCCCATCAGTGTCCCCATCCATCAGGTTCCCCCATCAGTGTCCCCATCCATCAGGTTCCCCCATCACAGTGTCCCCATCCATCAGGTTCCCCCATCACAGTGTCCCCATCCATCAGGTTCCCCCATCAGTGTCCCCATCCATCAGGTTCCCCCATCAGTGTCCCCATCCATCAGGTTCCTCCATCACAGTATCCCCATCCATCAGGTTCCCCCATCACAGTGTCCCCATCCATCAGGTTCCCCCATCACAGTGTCCCCATCCATCAGGTTCCCCCATCACAGTGTCCTCATCCATCAGGTTCCCCCATCACAGTGTCCTCATCCATCAGGTTCCTCCATCACAGTGTCCCCATCCCTCAGGTTCCTCCATCACAGTATCCCCATCCATCAGGTTCCCCCATCACAGTGTCCCCATCCATCAGGTTCCCCCATCAGTATCCCCATCCATCAGGTTCCCCCATCACAGTGTCCCCATCCATCAGGTTCCCCCATCACAGTGTCCCCATCCATCAGGTTCCCCCATCACAGTGTCCCCATCCCTCAGGTTCCCCCATCACAGTGTCCCCATCCCTCAGGTTCCCCCATCAGTGTCCCCATCCCTCAGGTTCCCCCATCAGGTTCCCCATCCCTCAGGTTCCCCCATCAGTGTCCCCATCCATCAGGTTCCTCCATCACAGTGTCCCCATCCCTCAGGTTCCCCCATCACAGTGTCCCCATCCATCAGGTTCCCCCATCAGGTTCCCCCCATCAGTGTCCCCATCCCTCAGGTTCCCCCATCAGTGTCCCCATCCCTCAGGTTCCCCCATCAGGTTCCCCATCCCTCAGGTTCCCCCATCAGTGTCCCCATCCATCAGGTTCCTCCATCACAGTGTCCCCATCCCTCAGGTTCCCCCATCACAGTGTCCCCATCCATCAGGTTCCCCCATCAGGTTCCCCCCATCAGTGTCCCCATCCCTCAGGTTCCCCCATCAGTGTCCCCATCCCTCAGGTTCCCCCATCCCTCAGATTCCCTCATCGGTGCTCCTCATATCAGATTTGATAATTAGATTCTTCCTTTATTATATTTTATATGATCCGGACTCATTCCTGGGTACAATCTGACATTTATTGTGTCCTCTCAGCCATGATAGAGTTAAAATTGGGGACAGAAGCCGATGTGGGGGAAGTAGAAGGCTGCGTCCAATTAGAACGACACAACGTGCGCCGCAAAATGTCTTTGTGATGGCGGTAATTATGGTGTCAGGGATGTAATTATAGAGCGATCGATCGCGGCTGAATCTTCGCGTTTTCTTACAAACGTATAAAATGGCGCTGCGGAGGAAAGAGGGTCCGAGCCGGGGGGAGTTCTCATCTCCAATCAGCCAATAGAATGTCATTACCTGACATAGAATTGTGACCCCTTCTATATACAGCATGTGGACCCCTTCTATATACAGTATGTGAACCCCCTTCTATATACAGTATGTGGACCCCCTCTATATACAGCATGTGGACCCCTTCTATATACAGTATGTGGACCCCCTTCTATATACAGTATGTGGACCCCTTCTATATACAGCATGTGGACCCCCTTCTATATACAGCATGTGGACCCCCTTCTATATACAGCATGTGGACCCCCTTCTATATACAGCATGTGGACCCCCTTCTATATACAGTATGTGGACCCCCTTCTATATACAGCATGTGGACCCCTTCTATATACAGCATGTGGACCCCCTTCTATATACAGCATGTGGACCCCCTTCTATATACAGCATGTGGACCCCCTTCTATATACAGTATGTGGACCCCTTCTATATACACTATGTGGACCCCCTTCTATATACAGTATGTGGACCCCTTCTATATACACTATGTGGACCCCCTTCTATATACAGTATGTGGACCCCCTTCTATATACAGCATGTGGACCCCCTTCTATATACAGCATGTGGACCCCTTCTATATACAGTATGTGGACCCCCTCTATATACAGCATGTGGACCCCTTCTATATACAGTATGTGGACCCCTTCTATATACAGTATGTGGACCCCCTTCTATATACAGTATGTGGACCCCCTCTATATACAGTATGTGGACCCCTTCTATATACAGTATGTGGACCCCTTCTATATACAGTATGTGGACCCCTTCTATATACAGTATGTGGACCCCTTCTATATACAGTATGTGGACCCCCTTCTATATACAGTATGTGGACCCCCTCTATATACAGTATGTGGGCCCCTTCTATATACAGCATGTGGACCCCCTTCTATATACAGCATGTGGACCCCTTCTATATACAGTATGTGGACCCCTTCTATATACAGTATGTGGACCCCTTCTATATGCAGTATGTGAACCCCTTCTATATACAGTATGTGAACCCCTTCTATATACAGTATGTGGACCCCTTCTATATACAGTATGTGGAGCCCCTTCTATATACAGTATGTGGACCCCCTTCTATATACAGTATGTGGACCCCTTCTATATACAGTATGTGGACCCCCTTCTATATACAGTATGTGGGCCCCTTCTATATACAGTATGTGGACCCCTTCCATATACAGTATGTGGACCCCCTTCTATATACAGTATGTGGGCCCCTTCTATATACAGTATGTGGACCCCCTCTATATACAGTATGTGGGCCCCTTCTATATACAGTATGTGGACCCCCTTCTATATACAGTATGTGGGCCCCTTCTATATACAGCATGTGGACCCCCTTCTATATACAGTATGTGGGCCCCTTCTATATACAGTATGTGGACCCCTTCCATATACAGTATGTGGACCCCCTTCTATATACAGTATGTGGGCCCCTTCTATATACAGTATGTGGACCCCCTTCTATATACAGTATGTGGGCCCCTTCTATATACAGCATGTGGACCCCCTTCTATATACAGTATGTGGACCCCTTCTATATACAGCATGTGGACCCCTTCTATATACAGTATGTGGACCCCCTTCTATATACAGTATGTGGACCCCCTTCTATATACAGTATGTGGACCCCCTTCTATATACAGTATGTGGACCCCTTCTATATACAGTATGTGGAGCCCCTTCTATATACAGTATGTGGACCCCCTTCTATATACAGTATGTGGGCCCCTTCTATATACAGCATGTGGAGCCCCTTCTATATACAGCATGTGGAGCCCCTTCTATATACAGTATGTGGAGCCCTTCTATATACAGTATGTGGACCCCTTCTATATACAGTATGTAGAGCCCCTTCTATATACAGTATGTAGAGCCCCTTCTATATACAGTATGTGGAGCCCCTTCTATATACAGTATGTGGAGCCCCTTCTATATACAGTATGTGGAGCCCCTTCTATATACAGTATGTAGAGCCCCTTCTATATACAGTATGTAGAGCCCCTTCTATATACAGTATGTGGACCCCCTTCTATATACAGTATGTGAACCCCCTTCTATATACAGTATGTAGAGCCCCTTCTATATACAGTATGTAGAGCCCCTTCTATATACAGTATGTGGACCCCCTTCTATATACAGTATGTGGACCCCTTCTATATACAGCATGTGGACCCCCTTCTATATACAGCATGTGGACCCCCTTCTATATACAGCATGTGGACCCCCTTCTATATACAGCATGTGGACCCCCTTCTATATACAGCATGTGGACCCCCTTCTATATACAGTATGTGGACCCCCTTCTATATACAGCATGTGGACCCCTTCTATATACAGCATGTGGACCCCCTTCTATATACAGCATGTGGACCCCCTTCTATATACAGCATGTGGACCCCCTTCTATATACAGTATGTGGACCCCTTCTATATACACTATGTGGACCCCCTTCTATATACAGTATGTGGACCCCTTCTATATACACTATGTGGACCCCCTTCTATATACAGTATGTGGACCCCCTTCTATATACAGCATGTGGACCCCCTTCTATATACAGCATGTGGACCCCCTTCTATATACAGTATGTGGACCCCTTCTATATACAGTATGTGGACCCCTTCTATATACAGTATGTGGACCCCTTCTATATACAGCATGTGGACCCCCTTCTATATACAGTATGTGGACCCCCTTCTATATACAGCATGTGGACCCCCTTCTATATACAGCATGTGGACCCCCTTCTATATACAGTATGTGGACCCCTTCTATATACAGTATGTGGACCCCTTCTATATACAGTATGTGGACCCCTTCTATATACAGTATGTGGACCCCCTTCTATATACAGTATGTGGACCCCCTCTATATACAGCATGTGGACCCCCTTCTATATACAGCATGTGGACCCCCTTCTATATACAGCATGTGGACCCCTTCTATATACAGTATGTGGACCCCTTCTATATGCAGTATGTGAACCCCTTCTATATACAGTATGTGAACCCCTTCTATATACAGTATGTGGACCCCTTCTATATACAGTATGTGGAGCCCCTTCTATATACAGTATGTGGAGCCCCTTCTATATACAGTATGTGGGCCCCTTCTATATACAGCATGTGGACCCCCTTCTATATACAGTATGTGGACCCCCTTCTATATACAGTATGTGGACCCCTTCTATATACAGTATGTGGACCCCCTTCTATATACAGCATGTGGACCCCTTCTATATACAGTATGTGGACCCCTTCTATATACAGTATGTGAACCCCTTCTATATACAGTATGTGGAGCCCCTTCTATATACAGTATGTGGACCCCCTTCTATATACAGCATGTGGACCCCTTCTATATACAGTATGTGAACCCCCTTCTATATACAGTATGTGGACCCCTTCTATATACAGTATGTGGAGCCCTTCTATATACAGTATGTGGACCCCCTCTATATACAGTATATGGACCCCCTTCTATATACAGTATGTGGACCCCCTTCTATATACAGTATATGTGGACCCCTCTATATACAGTATGTGTTTATTACACTCCTAGAGGAGCCGCAAAAATAAATAACTTCAATGATCTAATATATATATATATGTCATCATTGTATCTGGAGGGCGGTGATGTCACTCGTGTATATCTGGAGGGCGGTGATGTCACTCGTGTATATCTGGAGGGCGGTGATGTCACTCGTGTATATCTGGAGGGCGGTGATGTCACTCGTGTATATCTGGAGGGCGGTGATGTCACTCGTGTATATCTGGAGGGCGGTGATGTCACTCGTGTATATCTGGAGGGCGGTGATGTCACTCGTGTATATCTGGAGGGCGGTGATGTCACTCGTGTATATCTGGAGGGCGGTGATGTCACTCGTGTATATCTGGAGGGCGGTGATGTCACTCCTGTATATCTGGAGGGCGGTGATGTCACTCGTGTATATCTGGAGGGCGGTGATGTCACTCGTGTATATCTGGAGGGCGGTGATGTCACTCGTGTATATCTGGAGGGCGGTGATGTCACTCGTGTATATCTGGAGGGCGGTGATGTCACTCCTGTATATCTGGAGGGCGGTGATGTCACTCGTGTATATCTGGAGGGTGGTGATGTCACTCATGTATACGGTAGGGGTAGATGCTGGGACTTGTAGTTCCCCTCTCTCGGTATAGTCACACAGGACGGAGTTGAGAGAGAAGGTAATCCCTCTGTCTGCGCTCTGTGGTCGGAGTTCCTGGCCGACCTTTCTTCTCCCTCCATCAGTGCTGATCTGGCAGCAGAGCTCAGACGGGGCCGCGCCAGCAGGAAGTCAGGAAAAGCCATCACCGCTGATCTCTATAACATGTGGATGTTTTACTCTCACTTCGCAGAATTTACTCCGCAGATCTGGAGATTAAACAACAACTTCAGACAAATCTCTTCAGAAAAGCACCATTAGACTTGTATATTCCTCCCAATGTAAGGAATCCATTATTATCAGATGCCACATACTACCTGAAATCTGAAATCAGGCTTGCAGCGGGATTTGTCTGGTGGGTGGGTAGATGGGGTGTACTTCTATTCTACAAAAAGTGCTTTGGGCCGCAGGGACACCTTTTTTGTAGAGTACGGAATGCTTGGAACCCCTGACAATGTTTTTATTCCCATCTGTTCCTCTCTGTCCCAGTGACAACCGCATCCTCCATTTCCTTTACGGGTGTCACTGGAACAGGAAGTGAAGGGAGATCTCCCCAATACACAGTCCTAGATATGCACATGAGACCTATATGTTCATGGGGGGCATTCCCATGTTCTCATGGCCTATGCAGCCTCTGCTCCCCGCCTCGCAGGATTACAACGATTGAACTTTACACAATGGTTGTCTATGGGTCGGCCTGGCCAGCATACTTAAAACAATGCACCCCCTGTGCGGCTGATCTCTTATCTCAGCAACTGTGAAGAAGCAAGGCGGAATAAATGTAAAGTGAGTGTTTGTGCCCTCTAGTGGCTAATCTAAAAAAAATGCAGTTTCAAATATAAATGAAAAAATATGGAAGAGCGAGCAGGTAAAAGAGCGACGATCAAAAATGACTTGATCTTGCGAACTGCATAGATCAAGGTCAAATGTTCCCTCAATGGAAATATGCAATACTTTCCCTTTAAGAGCATCGTTTCCATTGGAACGGAGAGGAAATGCCTCTCCACCAGGCCAGAAATTCATCTCGTAATCTCTCGTAATGTCATGTGACCTCCATCTATAAACATGGCCGATTGTCTTCCCATATAAGCCCATTGTTATCTCCATGGCCCTTTGTTTCTAGACTTCCATTCATGTTTTATTATTCTTTATAATGTTTTAATTTCCTTTTTTTGTTTTTTCTTGTAGGGACACTTCAGGACAAGGAAGATTTTGCACTATTTTTCGTTCTTATTCCAGGGGAGCTCAGGTGAGGAGAAGACCTAAAACATATACTAAATGGCCAATTGTTGTGGTCACCTGACCGTCACACCTCTATGAGCTTGTTGGACCTGACATTCCATAACCATGGCCTTTAATATGGAGTTGCCCCCTTTTATGGCTTTTGGGAAGACTTTCCAAAAGATTTTGGAGGATGTGTGTGAGGATTTCTGCCCATTTGTGAGGTCAGGTGCTGATGTTGGATTCTCTTCCAACACCTGACCTCACAAATGGGCAGAATCACCATTGGAGTTCCAGTTTATCTGAAAAGGTATTTAGTAGGGTTGAGGTCAGGTACTGATGTTGAATGAGAAGATCAGGATCGCCATTAACCTTTCAATTCATCCCAGAGGGGTTCAATAGGGTCAAGGTCAGGTACTGATGTTGGACAGGAAGACCTAGATCCCCATTGGCTTTTCAATTCATCCCAAAGGTGTCCAGTAGGGTTGAGGTCAAGTACGGATGTTGGAGGAGGAGACCTGGATCAACATCAACCTCCAATTCATCCCAAAGGTGTTCAGTGCAGTTGAAGTCCGATTATTGGTGTTGGAAGAGAAGACCTGGATAACCATTGGCCTTTCAATTCATCCCAAAGGTGTCCAATAGGGTTGAGGTCAAGTACTGATGTTGGAGGAGGAGACCTGGATCAACATCAACCTCCAATTCATCCCAAAGGTGTTCAGTGCAGTTGAAGTCCGATTATTGGTGTTGGAAGAGAAGACCTGGATAACCATTGGTCTTTCAATTCATCCCAAAGGTGTTTAAGAGGGTTGAGGTCAGGTACTGATGTTGGAGAAGGCCTGGCTCATCATCAACCTTCCAATTCATCCCAAAGGTGTTCAGTAGGGTTAAAGTCAGGTACTGGTGTTGGCTAAGAAGCCCTGGATCACAATTGGTCTTTCAATTCATCCCAAAGGTGTTCAATAGGGTTGAGGTTTGGTACTGAAGTTGGAGGAGAAGACCTGGTTCGCCATCAACCTTTCAACTCATCCCAAAGATGTTCAGTGGGGTTGAAGTTTGATAATTGATGTTGGAAAAGAAGACCTGGATAACCATTGGCCTTTCAATTCATCCCAAAGGTGAATTCATCCCAAAGGTGTTCAGTGGGGTTGAAGTCTGATATTGATGGTGGAAGAGACTACCTGGATCACCACTGGCCTTTCAATTCATCCCAAAGGTGTTTTATCAGGTCACGGTCAGGAGTCTGTGCAGGCCAGTCAAGTTCCTCCAACCCAAACTCGCTCATCCATGTCTTTTATGGACCTTGCTTTGGGCACTGGTCCTAATCATTTGGTGGAGGGGGGATTATGGTGTGGGGGGGGGGTGGATTATGGTGTGGGGGTGTTTTTCAGGGGTTGGGCTTGGCCCTTTAGTTCCAGTGAAGGGAACTCTTAAGGCGTCAGCATACCAAGACATTTTGGACGATTTCATGCTCCCAATGTTGTGGGAACAGTTTGGGGACGGACCCTTCCTGTTCCAACATGACTGCCCACCAGTGTAAAAAAACAAGGTCCATAAAGACATGGATGAGCGAGGGGTGGAGGAACTTGACTGGCCTGCACAGAGTCCTGACCTCAACCTGATAGAACACCTTTGGGATGAATTAGAGCGGAGACTGCGAGCCAGGCCTTCTTGTCCAACATCAGTGCCTGACCTCACAAATGCTCTTCTGGAAGAATGGTCAAACATTTTCATAGACACCCTCCTAAACCTTGTGGACGGCCTTCCCAGAAGAGGTGAAGCTGTTATAGCTGCAAAGGGGAGGGGCCAACTCAATATTGAACCCTCCGGACTAAGACTGGGATGTCATTAAAGTTCAATACTTTTGGTAATATTGTGTGTGTATATATGTATATAATAATCTCTCTCATATTGTTGCTCTCTTATGCAATGATGATTTATTTATTTATTTATTTATTTATTTTATTGGTTGAACTAGATGGGCTTTTTTTTTTTTCAACCTAACTATGTAACGATATGTAACTATGTATTACATAAAAATACATGGCTCTGCTACACATGTCATGTGATTACTGCATGTTGTGTGAGTTCCAGCAATGCATAGATAGAATTGATTATGAATTGAATTCTATAGGCGGTTTTAATGTGACGGCTGTTTTGTGCGTCTCTCTTCTGCGTTTCTGTCCCATTCACTTTGCATGAGGGTAATAAAAAACCTTCTATGTGCAGCCCCCCCCCCCCCCCATCCCCCAAATACTTGAGCCTGATCTCAATCCAGTGATGTTCACAAGAGCAGCAGCTCTCCCGGCTCTCTCCCGCCTCTCTCCCTCCTCTTTGGTTCAGAGACATCAGAGGAAGCCATTGGCTCCTGCTGCTGTCAATCACAGCCAGTGATGTGGGGGGCAGGGCTGAGCCTTGCTTTGTGTGTCCATGGACTCGGGATCGAGCACACACTAGTGCCCCTATAGCAAGCGGTTTGCTATGGGGGAGGAGCCAGGATCTCCAACAGGGGACCCCAGAAGAGGGGGATGGGGGCTGCTCTGTGCAAAACCATTACACAGAGGAGGTAAGTATATCATGTTTGTTATTTTTAGAAAAACAATCGACGTGTAGTAATGCACCGTAGGGCGTTGCTTTGGATTTTGGCAGCCCATTGAACTCCGTGTTCCGGCACTGCAGGGGTGTGATTGGGGCCCCTACAGGTGTAATCACAGCTTTGGCCCCTCAGTGTTCAATGGGGCCCCTACAGGTATAATCACAGCTTTGGCCCCTCAGTGTTCTCAGCAGATCTGGGCTCAGGAATTGGAAAGTCGGAACCATAACAGGTCCTCTTGGCGGCGCTCCGGAGGAGGGAAGAGTCGCCGTTCCTGTCGGCCTGCACGGGGCTGATAAGCTGCGGACAGGAGACACGCCGGTGATTTACGGCCTTTCTATAAACAATTTCCTTTCTCCAGTCCAACTCAATGGAGGAATTTGGCGTGGAAAGTTCTGAGTCACTCCAAAAACACATCTCACTGGAATTATCCGCTAGCCCAGAAACCAAGACGGCCGAGTACGAGAGCAAGAACCCGGCCTGGCCTCCAAGAATGGAGCGATCGCGTTACTCCGATCGTTTTCACTCGGTATGGGTAGAATTAGATGTTCAATTAAATCTACCTTTCCTTTGAAGCTCGATCTGCATTTGGATCGCCCTTTAGAGGCGATTGACTGGAAGTGAGGAGGCAATGTGACGCCACCTCACCTCCTGATTTAACCCCATTTGTGCTGCCCACCGATCGATACACATCGAGTAGACATGTCCACAGCAAAGGTAAAGGGGAGGAGGTAAAAACGCCACTCAACTGCGCATTTCTCTTCCCACTGATCACCAATGTAAGGAACATTCTTCTCACTGATCACCAATGTAAGGAGCATTCTTCCCACTGATCACCAATGTAAGGAACATTCTTCCCACTGATCACCAATGTAAGGAACATTCTTCTCACTGATCACCAATGTAAGGAACATTCTTCTCACCTCCAATGTAAGGAACATTCTTCTCACTGACCACCAATGTAAGGAGCATTCTTCCCACTGATCACCAATGTAAGGAACATTCTTCTCACTGATCACCAATGTAAGGAACATTCTTCTCACTGATCACCAATGTAAGGAACATTCTTCTCACTGATCACCAATGTAAGGAACATTCTTCTCACTGACCACCAATGTAAGGAGCATTCTTCCCACTGATCACCAATGTAAGGAACATTCTTCTCACTGATCACCAATGTAAGGAACATTCTTCCCACTGATCACCAATGTAAGGAACATTCTTCTCACTGATCACCAATGTAAGGAACATTCTTCTCACTGATCACCAATGTAAGGAACATTCTTCTCACTGATCACCAATGTAAGGAACATTCTTCCCACTGATCACCAATGTAAGGAACATTCTTCTCACTGATCACCAATGTAAGGACCATTCTTCTCACCGATCACCAATGTAAGGAACATTCTTCTCACTGATCACCAATGTAAGGAACATTCTTCTCACTGATCACCAATGTAAGGAACATTCTTCTCACTGATCACCAATGTAAGGAACATTCTTCTCACTGATCACCAATGTAAGGAACATTCTTCTCACTGATCACCAATGTAAGGAACATTCTTCTCACTGATCACCAATGTAAGGAACATTCTTCCCACTGATCACCAATGTAAGGAACATTCTTCTCACTGATCACCAATGTAAGGAACATTCTTCCCATTGATCACCAATGTAAGGAACATTCTTCTCACTGATCACCAATGTAAGGAGCATTCTTCTCACTGATCACCAATGTAAGGGACATTCTTCTCACTGATCACCAATGTAAGGAACATTCTTCCTACTGATCACCAATGTAAGGAACATTCTTCTCACTGATCACCAATGTAAGGAACATTCTTCTCACTGATCACCAATGTAAGGAACATTCTTCCCACTGATCACCAATGTAAGGAACATTCTTCCCACTGATCACCAATGTAAGGAACATTCTTCTCACTGATCACCAATGTAAGAAACATTCTTCCCACTGATCACCAATGTAAGGAACATTCTTCTCACTGATCACCAATGTAAGGAACATTCTTCTCACTGATCACCAATGTAAGGGACATTCTTCTCACTGATCACCAATGTAAGGAGCATTCTTCTCACTGATCACCAATGTAAGGAACATTCTTCTCACTGATCACCAATGTAAGGAACATTCTTCTCACTGATCACCAATGTAAGGAGCATTCTTCTCACTGATCACCAATGTAAGGAACATTCTTCTCACTGATCACCAATGTAAGGAACATTCTTCTCACTGATCACCAATGTAAGGAACATTCTTCCCACTGATCACCAATGTAAGGAACATTCTTCTCACTGATCACCAATGTAAGGAACATTCTTCTCACTGATCACCAATGTAAGGAACATTCTTCTCACTGATCACCAATGTAAGGAACATTCTTCTCACTGATCACCAATGTAAGGAACATTCTTCTCACTGATCACCAATGTAAGGAGCATTCTTCTCACTGATCACCAATGTAAGGAACATTCTTCCCACTGATCACCAATGTAAGGAGCATTCTTCTCACTGATCACCAATGTAAGGAGCATTCTTCTCACTGATCACCAATGTAAGGAACATTCTTCTCACTGATCACCAATGTAAGGGACATTCTTCTCACTGATCACCAATGTAAGGAACATTCTTCCCACTGATCACCAATGTAAGGAACATTCTTCCCACTGATCACCAATGTAAGGAACATTCTTCTCACTGATCACCAATGTAAGGAACATTCTTCTCACTGATCACCAATGTAAGGAACATTCTTCTCACTGATCACCAATGTAAGGAACATTCTTCCCACTGATCACCAATGTAAGGAACATTCTTCTCACTGATCACCAATGTAAGGAACATTCTTCTCACTGATCACCAATGTAAGGAACATTCTTCTCACTGACCACCAATGATTTCACAATACCTCTATCTGGGGGTCCTCTGGGGTGGTTGGGGGTCATTTCATGATAAGAGGGGGTCCTGGCGGGTCGGTATTGTGCCGTGTCGGGTTGCGGTGATAAGAGCTCTCAGGCACATTCCGGAGTGTCGGTGATTTCAGGGTTGTAGTTTTGAGGTTTACACATTGGATGTGACCCGAGTCCGCCCGGCCAGCCGTGCCTTCTGGCACATTTCTGCGGTTTGTTTTGGGATTGCGAAACCCTCCTCTGTAATCGCTTACATCTTTACGGCGACTCTGGATCGCTGTCAGTCCTCTTGACTTAAAGGGAACTTGTCACCGAGGAAAGACCCCTCCAACCCGCAGCAGTCAGATACAAGAACATTAATCTTTTACATCAAATGAATGCGATAATGAACCCAAAAGCCAACATTCATTATATTGAAGCTTACCAATTAGATGTGACGGCTGCATTAGTTTCCTTTTTTTAGGCTTCCTTTCCTTTATTTTCACCTGTCCAGCAGATGTCTTTAATATCACTATAGAAGATGTCACTGATACAGGGCTCCACAAATCCCAGGCCACAGGTTGCCATTTCAACTAGACATTGGGTCCTGGCGCCTGGGCTTTTGTCAGCCCAATCACTGTTGGCACCAGGCACAGGTTTTACTTGGCAGATGGAAACATTCAGGTGGTTGAACTGCTGCCAGAATGCTTCCATGCACCCCGCGCACGCGCCCACATGTGAGAAGGGGTCTTGTCGTTGAAAATAAAGCTTTGTTAGTTAAAAAAAAAAGGAGCTCCGGACTGATCAGGGGATGACGGGTCCTCTTTATGGGGTTGGATCGTTGTGTGTTCCTTCGATGTATCAGTCTGCAGTAATAGGAATATTTGATGGTGGCAGAAACAATAAATAACAATGAAATGTCTTCTTGCAGGGCGTGATTCTGGTTTATGACATCACCAACCGCTGGTCGTTCGATGGGATCGATCGCTGGATAAAGGAGATCGATGAGGTGAGTCATAAATGACCTGTTAGGAAGAACCTAAAGAAAGATCAAATTAGTTCCTATGGGACACAGGCCTGTTCCTTCTCTGGGCCCCACAGTCAGATCCCTGGGGCTAGCGGGCCCCTCAGTCATATCCCGGGGGGTGGGGGGCCCCTCAGTCATATCCCGGGGGGTGGGGGGCCCCTCAGTCATATCCCGGGGGGTAGTGCGCCCCTCAGTCAGATCCCTAGGGGGCCCCTCAGTCAGATCCCTGGGGCTAGCGGGCCCATTAGTCAGATCCCCGGGGCTAGCAGGCTCCTCAGTCGGATCCCCGGGGGTAGGGGGCCCCTCAGTCAGATCCCCGGGGCTAGCAGGCTCCTCAGTCGGATCCCCGGGGGTAGGGGGCCCCTCAGTCGGAACCCCGGGGGTAGGGGGCCCCTCAGTCGGATCCCGGGGCTAGCGGGCCCCTCAGTCAGATCCCCGGGGCTAGCGGGCCCCTCAGTCATATCCCGGAGCTAGCGGGCCCCTCAGTCAGATCCCCGGGGCTAGCGGGCCCCTCCTGCCAGATTCCCGGGCTAGCGTTGAATGTTATTAGGCTGTCCCCCCCCCCCCTCCCCAGGTTGGCTGTTCCCCCCCCCCTCCCCAGGTTGGCTGTTCCCCCCCCCCCTCCCCAGGTTGGCTGTTCTTCCTAATGAATTGGGGAAATACCACTTTATGGCCACTAGATGGCGCTGACAATCGCATCAAATAAACACATTTTATTCACCATCGCCATCTAGTGGCCATTATGTGGTATTTCTCTAATTCTCTGATGGAATAACTTTCAATCTGGAGATAAAATATCCGAATAACATTCCGTTTTTCCCTCTATGTGATACGCGGTTCTCACAGGACGAATAACTGCAAAGATTTTATAAATATTAATTGTTCGCTAGAATTGGGTCTTATTTTGTTGTTCGGTTCACATATTCTGCGTGTCGGGAATCGCACCCTTTTCTGACGCGCACGGAAACGCTCCGCCCCCTCGAGCGGATGTATTTTGGTGTCGTTAATGGAATCCTCGCGCATCTGCTAACATGTGCATTTTTTTGCGCACGTCAAAATGCACAGTGCCGCAAGATTTTGCCGCAGGGCCAGCGACTTCTCTTACGTGTCTCTCGTATGTAGCGGCGTTTGACGCTCTGGAACGCAAGAAAACGCATAGAGTTGTGTGCACGTTTCTTCACACGCAGAGAGCTTGAACCCAGCCCTATAAAAAAACGACGTGCACACAAAGCGTGAATGTGGTCTAAGGCTCCATTCTCACTGGTGTGGCTTGTCATGCGACTTTGGACGCTTTCATCGCAGCCCATGTTATCAAATGAGAACCGTTCAAATATGTGCGACTTGAAAAAGGTTCCTGCACTAGTTTGATGCAGCTTTCATGCGACCTGGGCATCATAGACTGCAGTGTAAACTTTAAAACAAATGGCATGAAAGTCAAATTCCTAATGTTATCAACGCGCAGCTGTCAAAGATAAAGTCAACAGACAAAGTCGCACCCATCCAAAGTCGCTCCGCTGTTGCCTTAGGCTCCATTTACACTCTTGCGGACTCTACGCTGACTTTGATGCAACTTTGGATGGGTGCAACTCAGATGCGACTTTGGCTTTGACCAGCGATCACGGACAACTGTTCCATTGTATAACATTCAGGTGCGACTTTCATGCAACTTTTGAGGGTTAACATTGAAGTCTGTGGCCCTCAAGTTGCCTGAGCCCCGGTCCTCACCGCCGCGGCTTTAGTCGCGTGACTTCGGCACGACTTGCATGCGAATTCTGTAACAGATGTCAATGTAAGTCAGATCAATAGTAGTGCGGGAACCTTTTTCTAAGTTGGAGCGACTCAAGTCGCACTGATTTGGAATGGTTCTATTACACTGAATGGGGATGCGACTTCTGATGCAACATAGTCAGATCAGTGTGAATCGGGCCTGAAAGTCGGACCAAAGTAGCGCGTGAACTGCTTTGAAGTCGCTGCAACTTTAAATCGCATATTAATGAATGGATATCTATGAAAAACATAGGGTACGACTTGTCCTGCGACTTTGATGTCCAGAGTTATATGACAAGTCGCACAAATGTGAATGAGCCTTAAAGTCGCAATGTAAAGTCGCCGTGGAAAGTCGCAGTAGAAATCGCACGACTTTGGAGTTGCACACGGCGACAGATTCCGCTCTTCCAATCCTTCCTCTGTGACTAATAAGCGTTTGTATTGTCTCCTCCCAGCATGCTCCGGGGGTGCCCAAGATCCTGGTGGGCAACCGGCTGCACTTGGCGTTCAAGCGTCAGGTGTCCACGGACCAGGCCCAGAATTACGCCGAACGCCTGGGGATGACGTTCTTCGAGGTCAGCCCGCTCTGCAACTTCAACATCACCGAGTCCTTCACCGAGCTGGCGCGGATCGTCCTAATGCGGCACGGGATGGACCGCCTCTGGAGGCCGAACAAGGGTGAGCGATCGTTCTGCGTCTTGTGTGTCTATCTATGGAACCGCCGCAGGTGATGGCGGCATATCCTCCATTCTTCTGGGCAAAGCCGGTATAATAGATCCTTCTGAGGTTCATATATCTCATATGGTGCTGTATACAGCCCTGACCTGTGACCCCTGACCTGTGACTTCTGACCCCTGACCTGTGACAGTCCTCATTCAGCAAGTATAGGATGTCAGTGGGTGACTGCAACAGCTTTCTACTGCCACCTGCAGGTCAGATTATTAAATAGCATGACTTGAATTATGAGAATAAAATAATTATTCCCATTTTATATCCCCGGAATAATCGGTGAGGTTGCTGAGCGAACGTTCTTTTTTTTTTTTTCTGGAAATCCACTCCAAACTTTTTTATTTCTTACAGCTGGATCAAGAATCTGTATACCCCATTTACTAAAAATCTCAAATAGCATTTAACCCGGTGAACTCTCATATCTGTACACCTCTTGGCACGCAATTTGTTAAATCTGTTGATTTAACAAATTATTTAAAAAAAAAAAAAAAAAATGTCTTCTGCTGATATTTGTCTTGCAAAAATGATTTTATTTTTTTTATACAATCTATAGACAGAAAATGCATAAAAGTTAAACAATTTAAAAAATGCACTTTGTTTCTATTGTATTCAGTGGTTAAAAAAAATCATTTTACTCTAAAATCTCTCCAATTTCCAATTTAGAATGACACTAAAATTGTGATTCTAATATAAAAATATTTCCAAAAGTTTTTTTTTTTTTTTTTTAAATGCTGAATTATTGTGACACTATAAAGATTAACAAACAAAAGAACACAGTTATAAATAATAATGGTTAAAAAAAATAGAAATACAAATAAAAATTGGCAGGAAAATATTAATTAAAGGGGATAATTTTTTTTGGTGCTCATTAGGGGGGGGGGTCCACAAATGGTTAAATAGTAACAAATTTGCTTAAATTTATTTTATTTTTATTTTTTACTGTCTAATTGCTTTAATTTCGGATCGGAGCTAATCCCTTTGATGATGACTAAAACAGAGTAGATTCAAAAGTAACAATGTTACTTTGGATCTCTCTATCTCCCATTTGAATAATGTTTATAAACAATGGTACTTTGTATCTCTTCATTTCCTATCTGAACGATGTTTATAAACACCGTTACTTTGTATCTCTATCTTCTATCTGATCAATTTTTATAAACAATGTTACTTTGTATCTCTCTATCTCCCATCTGAATAATGTTTATAAACAATGTTACTTTGGATCTCTCTATTTCCTGTCAGAACAATGTTTATAAACAATAATACTTTGTGTCTCCCACCGGGAGTCCCGATTACCAACGGCATATTGGAGAGCCAAATGAAGCGCAGCTTTTTCGGCTCCCAGCTATGGTAACGATGAAGCGTTACCTGACATCACTTCCAGGTTATACGGATGTAATCGGCGCAATTTTCAAAAAACAAAAGCATTTCGCTCAACACAGATCTTGGTGTTTTGAATGCTTTTAAGGGCAGAGGAGGGATCTGGGGTCTTAAAGACCCCAAAATGTCTCCATAAAGAGGACCTGTCATGTGCCTATTACTGCCACAAAGGATGTTTACATTTCTTGTGAAAGCAATAAAAGTGATTAAAAAAATGAATAATGAAAGCGGCAGTGTAAAAATAAATAAAAAATGAATGAAAAAAGTTTGAAGTATTGTAGTTTGGCGTCATTCCACAAGCAATTTTAAAGTGTGACATGTTGGGTATCTATTTACTCAGCATAATATTATCTTTTATACTTTACCAGAATTGGGTTATGTATTGTGTTTTTTTTTTTTGCATCAAAATTTTAAAAAGTGTATTTTTTCTGAAAAAAAAATTGCTGTGACGTATAAAAAAAATTGCAAAACCCACCAATTTATTCCTCTGCTTTAAAAAAATATATATATATTATAATTGGGGGGGTTCTAAGAAATTTTCTATAAAAATTAATTTTATTATTGCCTTAAAATACAATATAAATAACAATTCTGGAGGATCTTAGTTATGAGGAAAGGTTGTGAGCTCTGAACTTATTCTCTCTGGAGAAGAAACGCTTGAGAGGGGATATGATTTCAATTTACAAATACTGTACTGGTGACCCCACAATATACAAATACCGGACTGGTGACCCCACAATAGGGAGAAAACTTTTTCGCAGAAGAGAGTTTAATAAGACTCGTGGCCACTCATTACAATTAGAAGAAAAGAGGTTTAACCTTAAACTACGTAGAGGGTTCTTTACTGTAAGAGCGGCAAGGATGTGGAATTCCCTTCCACAGGCGGTGGTCTCAGCGGGGAGCATTGATAGCTTCAAGAAACTATTAGATAATCACCTGAATGACCGCAATATACAGGGATATACAATGTAATACTGACATATAATCACACACATAGGTTGGACTTGATGGACTTGTGTCTGTTTTCAACCTCACCTTCTATGTAACAATGTAACAATTCTCAGGTTAAAAAGAAAAAAAAAAAAAGCTGTCAAGCTATCCAGAAAGATCCAAAAATGTATAACTGATTGTTACATAACAAAAAGTGCCGGAAGAAGGCCCGGTCTTAAAGTGGTTCAACAAACTTTATTGAAATGTCACAAAGGGACATTTCAGAAAGTTGTATTCGCCACCGCGCGGTGCGAGGATTTGGATTGCTGCATTGGGGAAATAAAAATACGATCTGTCGCACTTCACCAAATCAGGTAGTTCCTTCCACTATGTAGGTGATAGTAGATCTAATCTGATTAAACAATTTTTCTTTTACTATTTTTCAATTAAAAAAAAAAAAAAATGATTTGAAAGTTTGTATAGTGTATGGTGACCCTAAAATCTGGTAAGCTGCACTATGTTCCATTTTTTGCTTTTGGGTTTCTATAAGCTTCATGTTCCTCTTGAATTGAATCCTTGTGATCTGATATTGACTCGTTTTTGACGTTTTTTTCGTATTTCTATCACCCCCCAACAGTACTGAGCCTGCAAGACCTTTGCTGCCGAGCCATCGTCTCCTGCACCCCCGTCCACCTGGTGGACAAGCTCCCCCTCCCAGTTGCCTTACGAAGCCATCTGAAGTCCTTCTCCATGGCCAACGGACTGAACGCCAGAATGATGCACGGTCGCTCGTACTCGATCACCGCCAACAACCTGAACAAGAGGAACAGCCTGAAAAAAGCCAAGATCATCCGTCCTCCTCAGAGCCCCCCCAAAGACTGTACCAGGAACAGCTGTAAGATCTCCTAGAGGGAGGGGCCCCTGAGAACCCCCTCCCCCACACTATGTGCTGAAGTTTGCCCCCCCCCCCCTGGGCCACCACGCCCCCCCCAGTCTCCATGGAGACGGACGCGTGTGCCGCGGAGGTGACGCCCCCACGTCCCTCTTGTCCACTTTTTATGTACAGAAGTGAGAAGGCCGCGACTTTTTATGAATTTTGCTGCTTGTGAAGGAGATGCGTTTTTTTTTTTTTTTTTTCGACCAAGACTTTTTTTTTTTTGTCACTTTGCATGGCCCTCTGATCAATATTCTTCTCTTTTTGTTCGTTCGTGTGCTGAAAAGGGAACAAAAAACAAAAAACGTCCAGCGACCTGAGCTTGTCACTTTGTCAGTACTTGCGATGCAGTTTGCCGTGTGATTTGTGCTCCCTTTCTGGAAGGTAAGTCGGCTTCGCCCACGAATCGCGCCACGCACACAACAAAGATGGCCGACCCCAGCCGTATGAAATCTACAGCCACTTCCCCACCCCACCCCCCGCCTCTTTATTGGACAGAATCCCCCCCCCCCCCCTCCCCCGGGGGATGTGGGATTTAAATAAAAAAAAAAAGAATTCCATGCACTTACAATGTGTCAGGTTTGTGTGAGAGAGTGAAGATTTGATACAATGTATTTTTTGTTTTTTGTTTTGTTTTTTTTTGTTGTTTTTTTAATTGTTATTTAATACTTTTTTGGGATTCATCAGTGATTATATATGAATATATACAGATATGCTTCTATTTCTGTAAACTGAATATTTTGTACCAGACGTCACAAGAGAAGCCGCGTTCGAAGGAGAAACCAATTTGCCAAAGACGTGTTTGGAGAGTGACTGCGTTTTTTTCTTTGTTAATAATCTGTGAATAGAATGTGAATTGAAAAGATGTTTTATAAAGAGAGAAAAAAAAAAAACACTATTTAAAGAAAAAAATAAAAATAAATGTTTGAACAGCGACCCGTGTGCCACTTTGTGTATGTTTGTATGTATTATTCTTTACCTGTATATTACAGGGCCTGGAAAAAGTATTCACACCCCTGGATTACCACAACAAAATGTGCCCACTGGAGTGCCCCTTAACATGAATGTACCCACCGGAGTGCCCCTTATCACATGAATGTACCCACCGGAGTGCCCCTTAACATGAATGTACCCACCGGAGTGCCCCTTATCTCATGAACGTCCCCACCGGAGTGCCCCTTATCACATGAATGTACCCACCGGAGTGTCCCTTATCACATGAATGTACCCACCGGAGTGTCCTTTATCACATGAATGTACCCACCGGAGTGCCCCTTATCACATGAATGTACCCACCGGAGTGCCCCTTATCACATGAATGTACCCACCGGAGTGCCCCTTATCTCATGAACGTCCCCACCAGAGTGCCCCTTAACATGAATGTACCCACCGGAGTGCCCCTTATCACATGAATGTACCCACCGGAGTGCCCCTTATCACATGAATGTACCCACCGGAGTGCCCCTTATCACATGAATGTACCCACCGGAGTGCCCCTTATCACATGAATGTACCCACCGGAGTGCCCCTTATCACATGAATGTACCCACCGGAGTGCCCCTTATCTCATGAACGTCCCCACCAGAGTGCCCCTTAACATGAATGTACCCACCGGAGTGCCCCTTATCACATGAATGTACCCACCGGAGTGCCCCTTATCACATGAATGTACCCACCGGAGTGCCCCTTATCACATGAATGTACCCACCGGAGTGCCCCTTATCACATGAATGTACCCACCGGAGTGCCCCTTAACATGAATGTACCCACCGGAGTGCCCCTTAACATGAATGTACCCACAGGAGTGCCCCTTATCACATGAATGTACCCACCGGAGTGCCCCTTATCACATGAATGTACCCATCGGAGTGCCCCATAACAAAATAAGGGACATGCTGATGGGTACAATTTATGTTAAAGGGGGAAAACTGATGGGCACATATGTTAAGAGGGCACTCTGGGCACAATTGATGTGATGGGGACACCTGATTTAAGGGGGAACTCTGATGATGGCACCTAATGAAAGGGGGGCACACTGATGGGAGACACCAGATGTAAGGGGGCACTTTGTTAGGAATACCATATATAAGGGGGCACTCTGGTGGTGGCAACTGCTTTGTGGGGGTAGTCTGATGGGGGCACCCAATGTAATGATATACTCTGATGTAAGGGGGGAACACTATTGGGAACATTTATATGTTTGTAAGTATTATTCTTTACCTATATATTACAGTATCTGGAAAAAGTATTCACACCCCTTGATTGCCACAACAAAATGTTCCCATCAGCATGTCCCTTAACATGAATGTACCCATCGGAGTGCCCCTTATCACATGAACATACCCACCGGAGTGCCCCTTATCACATGAATGTACCCATCGGAGTGCCCCTTATCACATGAATGTACCCATCGGAGTGCCCCTTATCACATGAATGTACCCACCGGAGTGCCCCTTAACAAAATAAGGGACATGCTGATGGGCACAATTTATGTTAAAGGGGGAACACTGATGGGCACATATGTTAAGAGGGCACTCTGGGCACACTTGATGTGATGGGGACACCTGATGTAAGGGGAACTCTGATGATGGCAGCTAATGAAAGGGGGGCACACTGATGGGAGACACCAGATGTAAGGTGTCACTTTGACAGGAATACCTGATATAAGGGGGTACCCTGGTGGTGACAACTGCTTTATGGGGGTAGTCTGATGGGGGCACCCTATGTAATGATCTACTCTGCTAGGGGCACCTGATGTAAGGGGGGAACACTATTGGGGGACATTTATAGAGTATTACCAGAGTGTGTGGAGGAAACTGTAAGAAAAGTGCGGCCTGCGTCAAGAAAAGTAAAGCAGACGCGTACAATCTTTCATGGTGCAGACTCGGATCTCGGACAGAAATTTTTTTTAGAGACCGGACCTCCTTGAATTTAATTCACTACCCCGGATCTAAATGATTCAGAGAAGGATTAGGAGAAAGTTCTGTGATCAGATGAGACCAAAATTCAGCTCTTTGGCATTAACTCAACTCGCCATATTTGAAGGAAGAAAAATGGTGACTATGACCCTAAGAACACCATCCCTACAGTCACATCATCCCTACAGTCACACATCATCCCTACAGTCACACATCATCCCTACAGTCACACATCATCCCTACAGTCACACATCATCCCTACAGTCACACCATCCCTACAGTCACACATCATCCCTACAGTCACATCATCCCTACAGTCACACCCCATCCCTACAGTCACACCATCCCTACAGTCACACATCATCCCTACAGTCACATCATCCCTACAGTCACATCATCCCTACAGTCACACACCATCCCTACAGTCACATTTCATCCCTACAGTCACATCATCCCTACAGTCACACATCATCCCTACAGTCACACCCCATCCCTACAGTCACACCATCCCTACAGTCACACATCATCCCTACAGTCACATCATCCCTACAGTCACATCATCCCTACAGTCACACACCATCCCTACAGTCACATTTCATCCCTACAGTCACATCATCCCTACAGTCACACATCATCCCTACAGTCACACATCATCCCTACAGTCACACATCATTCCTACAGTCACATCATCCCTACAGTCACACACCATCCCTACAGTCACATCATCCCTACAGTCACACATCATCCCTACAGTCACATTTCATCCCTACAGTCACATCATCCCTACAGTCACACATCATCCCTACAGTCACACCATCCCTACAGTCACACATCATCCCTACAGTCACATCATCATCCCTACAGTCACATCATCATCCCTACAGTCACATCATCCCTACAGTCACACATCATCCCTACAGTCACACATCATCCCTACAGTCACACACCATCCCTACAGTCACATCATCCCTACAGTCACACACCATCCCTACAGTCACACACCATCCCTACAGTCACATCATCCCTACAGTCACACACCATCCCTACAGTCACACACCATCCCTACAGTCACACATCATCCCTACAGTCACATCATCCCTACAGTCACACACCATCCCTACAGTCACACATCATCCCTACAGTCACACACCATCCCTACAGTCACACCATCCCTACAGTCACACACCATCCCTACAGTCACACATCATCCCTACAGTCACATCATCCCTACAGTCACATCATCCCTACAGTCACACATCATCCCTACAGTCACACACCATCCCTACAGTCACATCATCCCTACAGTCACACATCATCCCTACAGTCACATCATCCCTACAGTCACATCATCCCTACAGTCACACATCATCCCTACAGTCACATCATCCCTACAGTCACACATCATCCCTACAGTCACACATCATCCCTACAGTCACACATCATTCCTACAGTCACATCATCCCTACAGTCACACATCATCCCTACAGTCACATCATCCCTACAGTCACATCATCCCTACAGTCACACATCATCCCTACAGTCACACATCATTCCTACAGTCACATCATCATCCCTACAGTCACATCATCCCTACAGTCACATCATCATCCCTACAGTCACATCATCCCTACAGTCACACACCATCCCTACAGTCACATTTCATCCCTACAGTCACATCATCCCTACAGTCACACACCATCCCTACAGTCACATTTCATCCCTACAGTCACATCATCCCTACAGTCACACATCATCCCTACAGTCACACATCATCCCTACAGTCACATTTCATCCCTACAGTCACACCATCCCTACAGTCACACATCATCCCTACAGTCACACCCCATCCCTACAGTCACATCATCCCTACAGTCACATCATCCCTACAGTCACACACCATCCCTACAGTCACACATCATCCCTACAGTCACATCATCATCCCTACAGTCACACATCATCCCTACAGTCACATCATCCCTACAGTCACATCATCCCTACAGTCACATCATCCCTACAGTCACACACCATCCCTACAGTCACACATCATCCCTACAGTCACACACCATCCCTACAGTCACACCATCCCTACAGTCACACATCATCCCTACAGTCACACATCATCCCTACAGTCACACATCATCCCTACAGTCACATCATCCCTACAGTCACATCATCATCCCTACAGTCACACACCATCCCTACAGTCACACCATCCCTACAGTCACACATCATCCCTACAGTCACACCATCCCTACAGTCACATCATCATCCCTACAGTCACATCATCCCTACAGTCACATCATCATCCCTACAGTCACATCATCCCTACAGTCACACACCATCCCTACAGTCACACATCATCCCTACAGTCACACCATCCCTACAGTCACATCATCCCTACAGTCACACATCATCCCTACAGTCACATCATCCCTACAGTCACACATCATCCCTACAGTCACACATCATCCCTACAGTCACACATCATCCCTACAGTCACACCCCATCCCTACAGTCACACAGCATCCCTACAGTCACATCATCCCTACAGTCACATCATCCCTACAGTCACATCATCCCTACAGTCACATCATCCCTACAGTCACACCCCATCCCTACAGTCACACATCATCCCTACAGTCACATCATCCCTACAGTCACACACGGAGGTGGAAACATGATGATTTGGGGTGTTTCTCTGATAAAGGTTCAGGCCGACTTTGCCACATTGAGGGTCCAATGGGCGGGGCCATGTATTGTAAGATCTTGGAGGAGAACCTTCTTCCCTCATCCAGAACACTGAAGATGGGTCATGGATGGGTCTTCCAGCATGACAATGACCCAAAACATACCGCCAAGACAACAAAGGAGGGGCTGAAGAAGAAGCACATGAAGGTCATGGAGTGGCCTATCCAGTCTCCAGACCTTAATCCTATAGGAAATGTATGGATGAGCTGAAACTTCGAGTTGCCAAGAGACCTTCAGGATTTAGAGAAGATCTGTAAAGAAGAGAAAATCCCTCCTGAGATGTGTGGAAACTGATCACCACCTACAAGAAACATCTGACCTCTGTGATCACCAACAAGGGTTTCTCCACCAAATACTAAGGGGATCAAATACTTATTTTACTCCCTGAACTGCAACTCCATTTATAACATTTGTATTGTGTGATTTTTCTGGATTTTGGTTGATCTTCTGTCTCTATCATATAAAATACACCTATGATAAAAATTATAGACTCTTCATTTCTAAGTAAGTGGGCAAATTATTTTCCCCACTATAAGTTTATACAACCAAACCATTATTGGGGAAGTACTGCAGTGAAAGCCGCACATGTACACAGGATTTCATTAAAAAAAAAAAGTATCAATTTTATTTTTACATTTAAAATGGTAAAAATCACAAAAATGATTCCCCTTTGAAGCTCAGGGCAATAATGAATGAACAATCCAAGACTTGGGGATGGATTTAAAATACATTTGCATAGCTGTTCATCTCTGTAAATGTATTCTATGCAAATGGGGCAAAATCAGGCTATATTCTCTGCATATCGAATGTTATTCAATGAAGAAAAAAAAAAAAAAAAGCTGTGAATGGGTAAAATATAGCATTATGGCCATTAGATGGTGTTGAGTAATATAGGAAAAAAAGTATGATCCTCAGCTCCATCTAGTGGCCATAATGTGGTATTTTCTTCATTAATGCTGTTTATTTATTTTTTCAATAAATAACATTTGATCTGCAGAGAATATAGCATGAGAACATTGAATTTGGGAGGTATCTAATACTGGCAGAACTGATGAACGCCTATTGGGTATTCTAGAAATTATATCAAATTAACCCAACGACTATGATACCGGCATATCAAATGTTATTCAATTAAAAAAAAATGTTGTGAATTTGGAAAATACCACATTATGGCCCTTTTTTAAATGTTCTAATCCTCCAAAGGTGTAATTTAACTTGCATTCATAAATAAAATCTTCTCAGGAATGATATAGTGGCAACCGTATTTAGGTATAGCTATCAATGGGACTTATAGTTACTTTACTGGTATAGAATTTTAGACTATTATTATTATTATTATAATACGCAATTTATATAGCGCCAACAGTTTACGCAGCGCTTTACAATGTAGAGGGGGGAACAGCACAATTACAGTACAATACAGAAGGGACAGAAGGGCCCGGCTCATAGAGCTTACATTCTAAAGGGAGGGGAGAGGTGGTACAAAAGGCAGGGCCGATCCTAGGGTCACCGGCGCCTGGGTGCAAAAATGTTTCTGGCGCCCCCACATGGGCGTGGTCATCTTACCAACTCCTCCCCTTTACAAATGTTTCTATGGCAATGACTCAAACACAGAGATGCTCTCCTAAGAACTCTTTGTTACCCTGGGATCCTCCCATGATCTTTTAACAATAAAAAAAAATACAGGAAGAGGGTACAC
Source organism: Lithobates clamitans (assembly GCA_037952925.1). Lineage (NCBI taxonomy): Eukaryota > Metazoa > Chordata > Amphibia > Anura > Ranidae > Lithobates > Lithobates clamitans. Next base: position 232,345 of record JBBGZY010002826.1, read on the forward strand.
TAATGAGACCTGGAGGGGAGTCTCTCTGATGCACACAGAGAGGGCTTCTGTTAGAGAGTCTGTTAGAAAGAGCCCCCAGACATAGTACAGGAGATGATCAGAGACTGCAGACATAGTACAGGAGATGATCAGAGACTGCAGACATAGTACAGGAGATGATCAGAGACTGCAGACATAGTACAGGAGATGATCAGAGACTGCAGACATAATACAGGAGATGATCAGAGACTGCAGACATAGTACAGGAGATGATCAGAGACTGCAGACATAATACAGGAGATGATCAGAGACTGCAGACATAATACAGGAGATGATCAGAGACTGCAGACATAGTACAGGAGATGATCAGAGACTGCAGACATAATTCAGGAGATGATCAGAGATTGCAGATATTGTACAGGAGATGATCAGAGACTGCAGACATGATACAAGAGATGATCAGAGACTGCAGATATTGTACAGGAGATGATCAGAGACTGCAGACATAATACAGGAGATGATCAGAGACTGCAGACATAGTACAGGACATGATCAGAGACTGCAGACATAATTCAGGAGATGATCAGAGACTGCAGATATTGTACAGGAGATGATCAGAGACTGCAGATATTGTACAGGAGATGATCAGAGACTGCAGATATTGTACAGGAGATGATCGGAGACTGCAGACATAATACAGGAGATGATCAGAGACTGCAGATATTGTACAGGAGATGATCAGAGACTGCAGACATAGTACAAGAGATGATAAGAGACTGCAGACATAGTACAGGAGATGATCAGAGACTGCAGACATAATACAGGAGATGATCAGAGACTGCAGACATAATACAGGAGATGATCAGAGACTGCAGACATAATACAGGAGATGATCAGAGACTGCAGACATAATACAGGAGATGATCAGAGCCTGCAGATATTGTACAGGAGATGATCAGAGACTGCAGACATAATACAGGAGATGATCAGAGACTGCAGACATAGTACAGGAGATGATCAGAGACTGCGGACATAGTACAGGAGATGATCAGAGACTGCAGACATAATACAGGAGATGATCAGAGACTGCAGACATAGTACAGGAGATGATCAGAGACTGCAGACATAATACAGGAGATGATCAGAGACTGCAGACATAGTACAAGAGATGATAAGAGACTGCAGACATAATACAAGAGATGATAAGAGACTGCAGACATAATACAGGAGATGATCAGAGACTGCAGACATAATACAGGAGATGATCAGAGACTGCAGACATAATACAGGAGATGATCAGAGACTGCAGACATAATACAGGAGATGATCAGAGCCTGCAGATATTGTACAGGAGATGATCAGAGACTGCAGACATAATACAGGAGATGATCAGAGACTGCAGACATAGTACAGGAGATGATCAGAGACTGCGGACATAGTACAGGAGATGGTCAGAGACTGCAGACATAGTACAGGAGATGATCAGAGACTGCAGACATAGTACAGGAGATGATCAGAGACTGCAGACATAGTACAAGAGATGATAAGAGACTACAGACATAATACAGGAGATGATCAGAGACTGCAGACATAGTACAGGAGATGATCAGAGACTGCGGACATAGTACAGGAGATGGTCAGAGACTGCAGACATAGTACAGGAGATGATCAGAGACTGCAGACATAGTACAGGAGATGATCAGAGACTGCAGACATAGTACAGGAGATGGTCAGAGACTGCAGACATAATAGAGGAGATGATCAGAGACTGCAGACATAATACAGGAGATGATCAGAGACTGCAGACATAATACAGGAGATGATCAGAGACTGCAGACATGATACAGGAGATGATCAGAGACTGCAGACATAGTACAGGAGATGATCAGAGACTGCAGACATAATACAGGAGATGATCAGAGACTGCAGACATAGTACAGGAGATGATCAGAGACTGCAGACATAATACAGGAGATGATCAGAGACTGCAGACATAGTACAGGAGATGATCAGAGACTGCAGACATAATACAGGAGATGATCAGAGACTGCAGACATAATACAGGAGATGATCAGAGACTGCAGACATAGTACAGGAGATGATCAGAGACTGCAGACATAATTCAGGAGATGATCAGAGATTGCAGATATTGTACAGGAGATGATCAGAGACTGCAGACATGATACAAGAGATGATCAGAGACTGCAGATATTGTACAGGAGATGATCAGAGACTGCAGACATAATACAGGAGATGATCAGAGACTGCAGACATAGTACAGGACATGATCAGAGACTGCAGACATAATTCAGGAGATGATCAGAGACTGCAGATATTGTACAGGAGATGATCAGAGACTGCAGATATTGTACAGGAGATGATCAGAGACTGCAGATATTGTACAGGAGATGATCGGAGACTGCAGACATAATACAGGAGATGATCAGAGACTGCAGATATTGTACAGGAGATGATCAGAGACTGCAGACATAGTACAAGAGATGATAAGAGACTGCAGACATAGTACAGGAGATGATCAGAGACTGCAGACATAGTACAGGAGATGATCAGAGACTGCAGACATAATACAGGAGATGATCAGAGACTGCAGACATAGTACAAGAGATGATAAGAGACTGCAGACATAATACAAGAGATGATAAGAGACTGCAGACATAATACAGGAGATGATCAGAGACTGCAGACATAATACAGGAGATGATCAGAGACTGCAGACATAATACAGGAGATGATCAGAGACTGCAGACATAATACAGGAGATGATCAGAGCCTGCAGATATTGTACAGGAGATGATCAGAGACTGCAGACATAATACAGGAGATGATCAGAGACTGCAGACATAGTACAGGAGATGATCAGAGACTGCGGACATAGTACAGGAGATGGTCAGAGACTGCAGACATAGTACAGGAGATGATCAGAGACTGCAGACATAGTACAGGAGATGATCAGAGACTGCAGACATAGTACAAGAGATGATAAGAGACTACAGACATAATACAGGAGATGATCAGAGACTGCAGACATAGTACAGGAGATGATCAGAGACTGCGGACATAGTACAGGAGATGGTCAGAGACTGCAGACATAGTACAGGAGATGATCAGAGACTGCAGACATAGTACAGGAGATGATCAGAGACTGCAGACATAGTACAGGAGATGGTCAGAGACTGCAGACATAATAGAGGAGATGATCAGAGACTGCAGACATAATACAGGAGATGATCAGAGACTGCAGACATAATACAGGAGATGATCAGAGACTGCAGACATGATACAGGAGATGATCAGAGACTGCAGACATAGTACAGGAGATGATCAGAGACTGCAGACATAATACAGGAGATGATCAGAGACTGCAGACATAATACAAGAGATGATAAGAGACTGCAGACATAATACAGGAGATGATCAGAGACTGCAGACATAGTACAGGAGATGATCAGAGACTGCAGACATAGTACAGGAGATGATCAGAGACTGCAGACATAGTACAGGAGATGATCAGAGACTGCAGACATGATACAGGAGATGATCAGAGACTGCAGACATGATACAGGGGATGATCAGAGACTGCAGACATAGTACAGGAGATGATCAGGGACTGCAGACATAATACAGGAGATGATCAGAGACTGCAGACATAATACAGGAGATGATCAGAGACTGCAGACATAGTACAGGAGATGATCAGAGACTGCAGACATAGTACAGATGATCAGAGACTGCAGACATAGTACAGGAGATGATCAGAGACTGCAGACATAGTACAGAAGATGATCAGAGACTGCAGACATAGCACAGGAGATGATCAGAGACTGCAGACATGGCACAGGAGATGATCAGAGACTGCAGACATAGTACAGGAGATGATCAGAGACTGCAGACATAGTACCGGAGATGATCAGAGACTGCAGACATAGTACAGGAGATGGTCAGAGACTGCAGACATAATACAAGAGATGATAAGAGACTGCAGACATAATACAGGAGATGATCAGAGACTGCAGACATAGTACAGGAGATGATCAGAGACTGCAGACATAGTACAGGAGATGATCAGAGACTGCAGACATAGTACAGGAGATGATCAGAGACTGCAGACATGGCACAGGAGATGATCAGAGACTGCAGACATAGTACAGGAGATGATAAGAGACTGCAGACATAATACAGGAGATGATCAGAGACTGCAGATATTGTACAGGAGATGATAAGAGACTGCAGACATACTACAGGAGATGATCAGAGACTGCAGACATAATACAGGAGATGATCAGAGACTGCAGACATAATACAAGAGATGATTAGAGACTGCAGACATAATACAGGAGATGGTCAGAGACTGCAGACATAATACAAGAGATGATAAGAGACTGCAGACATAATACAAGAAATGATAAGAGACTGCAGACATAGTACAGGAGATGATTAGAGACTGCAGACATAGTACAGGAGATGATCAGAGACTGCAGACATAGTACAGGAGATGATCAGAGACTGCAGACATAGTACAGGAGATGATAAGAGACTGCAGACATAATACAAGAGATGATCAGAGACTGCAGACATAATACAAGAGATGATAAGAGACTGTAGACATAATACAAGAGATGATAAGAGACTGTAGACATAATACAAGAGATGATCAGAGACTGCAGACATAATACAAGAGATGATAAGAGACTGTAGACATAATACAAGAGATGATCAGAGACTGCAGACATAATACAGGAGATGGTCAGAGACTGCAGACATAATACAAGAGATGATAAGAGACTGCAGACATAATACAAGAAATGATAAGAGACTGCAGACATAGTACAGGAGATGATCAGAGACTGCAGACATAGTACAGGAGATGATCAGAGACTGCAGACATAGTACAGGAGATGATCAGAGACTGCAGACATAATACAGGAGATGATCAGAGACTGCAGACATAGTACAGGAGATGATCAGAGACTGCAGACATAGTACAGGAGATGATCAGAGACTGCAGGCATAATACAGGAGATGATCAGAGACTGCAGACATAGTACAGGAGATGATCAGAGACTGCAGACATAGTACAGGAGATGATCAGAGACTGCAGACATAATACAGGAGATGATCAGAGACTGCAGACATAGTACAGGAGATGATCAGAGACTGCAGACATAGTACAGGAGATGATCAGAGACTGCAGGCATAATACAGGAGATGATCAGAGACTGCAGACATAATACAGGAGATGATCAGAGACTGCAGACATAGTACAGGAGATGGTCAGAGACTGCAGACATAGTACATATTGGCCGATCGGCCCTCTCACCTGACCCAGCGATACAGCAACGGTTCCTCTGATCAGGAGTCAGCTCACTCTGAATTGCCCATGGTGACTCCGCTGTATTCCTGCAATGACTCCATTCCTTTCAATGCCAGCGATGGCGCTAGGCTGTGTGGCTTTCCCTCTGGTGGTGCAGGTCAGCGGGGTTCTCTCTGATGGTGTTCTCTCAGCACTGTCCTCTCCCTCTGGAGTCCTGGGTGTACTTCCCTGAAAACTTTCCCAGGCTCCTGTCACTCTCTCTCTCTTTCCCATTCAGCTGAGCCTGCTGTGTGGGCTGCAGTTTCCGTATTACAATGGGGCTGCCAGTTCTCGGGACTATATGTCCCCACAATCCTCTTCTCTGCTCCTTTTTTCTTTTCCATTAGTACAGACCCCCAGGACAGACCCCCCCTCCATTAGTACAGACCCCCCAGGACAGACCCCCCCCTCCATTAGTACAGACCCCCCCTCCATTAGTACAGACCCCCCTCCATTAGTAGAGACCCCCATATTAGTACAGACCCCACCATTAGTACAGATCCCCCCTCCATTAGTACAGACCCCCCTCCATTAGTACAGACCCCACCTCCATTAGTACAGACCCCATTAGTACAGACCCCCCCCTCCATTAGTACAGACCCCATTAGTACATACCCCCCTCCATTAGTACAGACCCCCCCTCCATTAGTACAGACCCCATTATTACAGACCCCCTCTCCATTAGTACAGACCCCCAGGACAGACCCCCTCTCCATTAGTACAGAACCCCTCTCCATTAGTACAGACCCCCCTCCATTAGTACAGACCCCCAGGACAGACCCCCTCTCCATTAGTACAGACCCCCCAGGACAGACCCCCCTCCATTAGTAGAGACCCCCATATTAGTACAGACCCCACCATTAGTACAGACCCCCTCTCCATTAGTACAGACCCCATCTCCATAAGTACAGACCCCATTAGTACAGACCCCCTCTCCATTAGTACAGACCCCCCCATTATTAGTACAGCCCCCTCCATTAGTACAGCGCCCCCTCCATTATTAGTACAGCCCCCTCCATTAGTACAGCGCCCCCTCCATTAGTACAGCCCCCTCCATTAGAACAGCCCCCCCTCCATTAGTACAGCCCCCTCCATTAGTACAGCCCCCTCTATTAGTACAGCGCCCCCTCCATTAGTACAGCCCCCCCTCCATTAGTACAGCCCCCTCTCCATTAGTACAGACCCCCCCATTATTAGTACAGCCCCCTCCATTAGTACAGCTCCCCCTCCATTAGTACAGCCCCCCCTCCATTAGAACAGCCCCCCCTCCATTAGTACAGCCCCCTCCATTAGAACAGCCCCCCTCCATTAGTACAGCCCCCCCTCCATTAGTACAGCCCCCCTCCATTAGTACAGCCCCCTCCATTAGAACAGCCCCCCTCCATTAGTAGAGCCCCCCCTCCATAAGTACAGCCCCCCTCCATTAGTACAGCCCCCCCTCCATTACTACAGCCCCCCCCTCCATTAGTACAGCGTCCCCTCCATTAGTACAGCGTCCCCTCCATTACTACAGCCCCCCTCCATTAGTAAAGCCCCCCTCCATTAGTACAGCCCCACCCCCTTCCATAAGGGTACATATATACACCCGGGCGGCAGCTGAAGAGAAGAGAACAGTGTGCAGCCAGCCGCGCCGCCCGGGTGAAGAGCAGAGGAGTTTAAAGTAGGCAGGAGTGGGAGACACAGAGCAGAATGTGTCGGGCACATACCGCTCCTCTCCTCCGCTCCCCGCTCCCCCCCCCCTCCCCCTCCCGCGCGACATCACTGTGCGGCTGGTCTCTCTCCACGCAGAGACCAGCCGCTCAGGAGGGAGGGGCTTGAGCAGCACACACAGCGGCGGCGGCGCCTTTCTTCTTTTAACACCGGCGGAGAGCGCCGCCGCCAGACGCAATCAAGAGGAGGAGGAGGAGGGAAGGGAGCACTCCGGCGCTTCAGCGCCCCCACCTCTCTGGCGCCTGGGTGCACTGCACCCCGTGCACCCCGTCTAGGACCGGCCCTGACAAAAGGTAATAGATGCGGAGAATGATTTGATGGGGTTGTTAGGTGGGTGTGGGATAGGCTATCCAATAGTTGTTCATCAGTTCTGGAAATCTTAGACCCTCTCCAAAAATCGAATGTTCCCAGGCTATATTCTCTGCAGATCTAATGGTTTTTATTGAGAAAAAAAACGAAACTGCATAAATTGAGAGGATACTGCATTATGACCACTAGATGGAGCTGAAGATCATACTTCTTTTCCATAACGCTCAGCGCCATCTAATGGCCATAGTGCGGTATCTGCGAGAATATACCCTGAGAACATCAGATTTTTCTTCTTTCGCACAGAGCGAATTAACATGCACCTATGATGAACGGATGTGCAATTTTATTTATTTATTTTTTTTACAATTACGCACAAATCTAAGTTGGCTTGTTCACTTGCCCTGAGCTTGGAAGGGGCATAGTTTTTTTTTTTTAATTATTATTTCAAAATGTAAAATGGTGATTTTAAATGTAAAAATAAAATTGATACTTTTTTTTTTGGTGATTTTAAATGTAAAAATAAAACTGATACTTTTTTTTTTGGTGATTTTAAATGCAAAAATAAAATTGATACTTTTTTTTTTTGGTGATTTTAAATGTAAAAATAAAATTTATACTTTTTTTTTGGGTGATTTTAAATGTAAAAATAAAATTGATACTTTTTTTGGGTAATTTTAAATGTAAAAATAAAATTTATATTTTTTTTTGGTGATTTTAAATGTAAAAATAAAATTTATACTTTTTTTTTGGTGATTTTAAATGTAAAAATAAAACTGATACTGTTTTTTTTTTTTTGGTGATTGTAAATGCAAAAATAAAATTGATACTTTTTTTGGTGATTTTAAATGCAAAAATAAAACTGATACTTTTTTTTTGGTGATTTTAAATGCAAAAATAAAATTGATACTTTTTTTTGGTGATTTTAAATGTAAAAATAAAATTGATATTTTTTGGTGATTTTAAATGTAAAAATAAAATTAATTTAATTTTTTTTTTTTTTTTTTAAGAAATCATGTGTATCCATGTTTCTTCCGCCATCTCTTAATTATCCTGGTCCTTTTTTTTATTTCTTTTTCTTTTTGACTGAGCCCCCTGCTGGACAAGCTATTGTGATGCAGTTTATCACAGTCCGTGTTTCTTCCGCTCTTTTTTTTATTTTTTTTTATTTTGCCCCCCCCCCCCCAGCTGCACAAGCCATTGTGATCTGGTTAATCGCAGGGCCGCTCGGTCACAGGACCCCTTTTATTGTTCAGATCTGTTGGGTTTTCTTTGCTCGCAGCTGTTGCCATGGAAATTTCCAGGATGCTGCCGCCTTCCCGCTCGTCAGCCACATTCCTGCGTGCGTGGGAAACAGTTGCTGCATGAACGTCAGGCGGTCCTGGATGTCACTCTGCCGGGGCTCGCTGACGGCGATAATTCCACTTCTAATCATCTAACGGAACTTTCCGGCCTCAATCACCCGCCATCCAGAGATGGTGCGACTATACAGCTTGTATAACAGTGTAAATCTGCTGTCCCCTCAAAATAACTCAACACACAGCCATTAATGTCTAAACCGCTGGCAACAAAAGTCAGTACACCCCTAAGTGAAAATGTCCAAATTGGGCCCAATTAGCCATTTTCCCTCCCCGGTGTCATGTGACTCGTTAGTATTACAAGGTCTCAGGTGTGAATGGGGAGCAGGTGTGTTAAATTTGGTGTTATTGCTCTCACTCTCTCATACTGGTCACTGGAAGTACAACATGGCACCTCATGGCAAAGAACTCTCTGAGGATCTGAAAAAAAAAGAATAGTTGCTCTACATAAAGATGGCCTAGGCTATAAGAAGATTGCCAAGACCCTGAAACTGAGCTGCAGCACGGTGGCCAAGACCATACAGTGGTATAACAGGACAGGTTCCACTCAGAACAGGCCTCGCCATGGTCCACCAAAGAAGTTGAGGTCACGTGCTCAGCGTCATATCCAGAGGTTGTCTTTGGGAAATAGACGTATGAGTGCTGCCAGCATTGCTGCAGAGGTTGTAGGGGTGGGGGGTCAGCCTGTCAGTGCTCAGACCATACGCCGCACACTGCATCAAATTGGTCTGCATGGCTGTCATCCCAGAAGGAAGCCTCTTCTAAAGATGATGTACAAGAAAGTCCACAAACAGTTTGCTGAAGACCAGCAGACTAAGGAGATGGATTACTGGAACCATGTCCTGTGGTCTGATGAGACCAAGATAAACGTATTTGGTTCAGATGGTGACAAGCGTGTGTGGGGGCAACCAGGTGAGGAGGACAAAGACAAGTGTGTCTTGTCTACAGTCAAGCATGGTGGTGGGAGTGTCATGGTCTGGGGCTGCATGAGTGCTGCTGGCACTGGGGGGCTACAATTCATTGAGGGAACCATGAATGCCAACATGTACTGTGACATACTGAAGCAGAGCATGATCCCCTCCCTTCAGAGACTGGACCGCAGGGCAGTATTCCAACATGATAACCACCCCAAACACACCTCCAAGACCACCACTGCCTTGCTAAAGAAGCTGAGGGTTAAGGTGATGGACTGGCCAAGCATGACTCCAGACCTAAACCCTATTGATCATCTGTGGGACATCCTCAAACGGAAGGTGGAGGAGCACAAGGTCTCTAACATCCACCAGCTCTGTGATGTCATCATGGAGGAGGGGAAGAGGACTCCAGTGACAACCTGTGAAGCTCTGGTGACCTCCATGCCCAAGAGGGTTAAGGCAGTGCTGGAAAATAATGGTGGCCACACAAAATATTGACACTTTGGGCCCAATTTGGACATTTTCACTTAGGGGTGTACTGACTTTTGTTGCCAGCGGTTTAGACATTAATGGCTGTGTGTTGAGTTATTTTGAGGGGACAGTAAATTTACACTGTTATACAAGCTGTACACTCACTACTTTACATTGTAGACAAGTGTCATTTCTTCAGTGTTGTTACATGAAAAGAGAGAAGAAAAGATTTACACAAATGTCACTGAGGGGTGTACTTACTTCTGTCACATACTGAATATCCTACTGTTTTGTAAAAAAAATGACATGGGGACCCCCTCCCCCCGAAAGTTCTCTCAAACTACATGCCATCTTTCCAGGGTCCCCTTTATACTCTGTGATCCTTCCAGGGACCCCTTTATATGCTGTGATCCTTCCAGGGACCCCTTTATATGCTGTGATCCTTCCAGGGACCCCTTTATATACTGTGATCCTTCCAGGGTCCCCTTTACACACTGTGATCCTTCCAGGGACCCCTTTATACACTGTGATCCTTCCTGGGACCCCTTTATATACTGTGATCCTTCCAGGGACCCCTTTATACACTGTGATCCTTCCAGGGACCCCTTTATACACTGTGGTCCTTCCAGGGACCTCTTTATACACAGTGATCCTTCCAGGGACCCCTTTATACACTGTGATCCTTCCAGGGTCCCCTTTATACACCGTAATCCTTCCAGGGTCCCCTTTATACACTGTGATCCTTCCAGGTACCCCTTTATACACTGTGATCCTTCCAGGGACCCCTTTATACACTGTGATCCTTCCAGGGTCCCCTTTATACACTGTGATCCTTCCAGGTACCCCTTTATACACTGTGATCCTTCCAGGGACCTCTTTATACACTGTGATTCTTCCAGTGTCCCCTTTATACACTGTCATGCTTCCAGGGACCCCTTTATACACTGTGATCCTTCCAGGGACCCCTTTATACACTTTGATCCTTCCAGGGTCCCCTTTATATAGTGTGATACTTCTAGGTACCCCTTTATACACTGTGATCCTTCCAGGGACCTCTTTATACACTGTGATCCTTCCTGGGACCCCTTTATATACTGTGATCCTTCCAGGGACCCCTTTATATGCTGTGATCCTTCCAGTGACCCCTTTATACACTGGGATCCTTCCAGGTACCCCTTTAAACACTGTGATCCTTCCAGGGTCCCCTTTATACACTGTGATGCTTCCAGGGACCCCTTTATACACTGTGATCCTTCCTGGGACCCCTTTATATACTGTGATCCTTCCAGGGACCCCTTTATACACTGTGATCCATCCAGGGTCCCCTTTATACACTGCAATCCTTCCAGGGACCTCTTTATACACTGCAATCCTTCTAGGGACCTCTTTATACACTGCGATCCTTCCAGGGACCCCTTTATACACTGTGATCCTTCCAGGGACCTCTTTATACACTGTGATCCTTCCAGGGTCCCCTTTATACACTGTGATCCTTCCAGGGTACCCTTTATATGCTGTGATCCTTCCAGGGACCCCTTTATATACTGTGATCCTTCCAGGGACCTCTTTATATACTGTGATCCTTCCAGGGACCCCTTTATACACTGTGATCCTTCCATAGACCTCTTTATACACTGTAAACCTTCCAGGGACCTCTTTATACACATTGATCCTTCCAGGGACCCCTTTATACACTGTTATCCTTCCAGGGACCCCTTTATACACTGTGATCCTTCCTGGGACCCCTTTATACACTGCAATCCTTCCAGGGACCTCTTTATACACTGTGATCCTTCCAGGGACCCCTTTATACACTGTGATCCTTCCAGGGACCCCTTTATACACTGTGATACTTCCAGTGTCCCCTTTATACACTGTCATGCTTCCAGGGACCCCTTTATACACTGTGATCCTTCCAGGGACCCCTTTATACACTTTGATCCTTCCAGGGTCCCCTTTATATAGTGTGATACTTCTAGGTACCCCTTTATACACTGTGATCCTTCCAGGGACCTCTTTATACACTGTGATCCTTCCAGGGACCCCTTTATATGCTGTGATCCTTCCAGTGACCCCTTTATACACTGTGATCCTTCCAGGTACCCCTTTAAACACTGTGATCCTTCCAGGGTCCCCTTTATACACTGTGATGCTTCCAGGGACCCCTTTATACACTGTGATCCTTCCAGGGACCCCTTTATACACTGTGATCCTTCCTGGGACCCCTTTATATACTGTGATCCTTCCAGGGACCCCTTTATACACTGTGATCCTTCCAGGGACCTCTTTATACACTGTGATCCTTCCAGGGTCCCCTTTATACACTGTGATCCTTCCAGGGTCCCCTCTATACACTGTGATCCTTCCAGGTACCCCTTTATACACTGTGATCCTTCCAGGGACCTCTTTATACACTGTGATTCTTCCAGTGTCCCCTTTATACACTGTCATGCTTCCAGGGACCCCTTTATACACTGTGATCCTTCCAGGGACCCCTTTATACACTTTGATCCTTCCAGGGTCCCCTTTATATAGTGTGATACTTCTAGGTACCCCTTTATACACTGTGATCCTTCCAGGGACCTCTTTATACACTGTGATCCTTCCAGGGACCCATTTATATGCTGTGATCCTTCCAGTGACCCCTTTATACACTGTGATCCTTCCAGGTACCCCTTTAAACACTGTGATCCTTCCAGGGTCCCCTTTATACACTGTGATGCTTCCAGGGACCCCTTTATACACTGTGATCCTTCCAGGGACCCCTTTATACACTGTGATCCTTCCTGGGACCCCTTTATATACTGTGATCCTTCCAGGGACCCCTTTATACACTGTGATCCTTCCAGGGACCTCTTTATACACTGTGATCCTTCCAGGGTCCCCTTTATACACTGTGATCCTTCCAGGTACCCCTTTAAACACTGTGATCCTTCCAGGGTCCCCTTTATACACTGTGATGCTTCCAGGGACCCCTTTATACACTGTGATCCTTCCAGGGACCCCTTTATACACTGTGATCCTTCCTGGGACCCCTTTATATACTGTGATCCTTCCAGGGACCCCTTTATACACTGTAAACCTTCCAGGGACCTCTTTATACACATTGATCCTTCCAGGGACCCCTTTATACACTGTGATCCTTCCAGGGACCCCTTTATACACTGTGATCCTTCCTGGGACCCCTTTATACACTGCAATCCTTCCAGGGACCTCTTTATACACTGCGATCCTTCCAGGGACCTCTTTATACACTGTGATCCTTCCAGGGTCCCCTTTATACACTGTGATCCTTCCAAGGTCCCCTTTATACACTGTGATCCTTCCAGGTACCTCTTTATACACTGTGTTCCTTCCAGGGTCCCCTTTACACACTGTGATCCTTCCAGGGACCCCTTTATACACTGTGATCCTTCTAGGGACCCCTTTATACACTGTGATCCTTCCTGGGACCCCTTTATATACTGTGATCCTTCCAGGGACCCCTTTATACACTGTGATCCTTCCAGGGACCTCTTTATACACTGTGATCCTTCCATAGACCTCTTTATACACTGTAAACCTTCCAGGGACCTCTTTATACACATTGATCCTTCCAGGGACCCCTTTATACACTGTGATCCTTCCAGGGACCCCTTTATACACTGTGATCCTTCCTGGGACCCCTTTATACACTGTGATCCTTCCAGGGACCCCTTTATACACTATGATCCTTCCAGGGACCCCTTTATACACTGTGATCCTTCCTGGGACCTCTTTATACACTGTGATCCTTCCAGGGTCCCCTTTACACACTGTGATCCTTCCAGGGACCCCTTTATACACTGTGATCCTTCCAGGGACCCCTTTATACACTGTGATCCTTCCTGGGACCCCTTTATATACTGTGATCCTTCCAGGGACCCCTTTATACACTGTGATCCTTCCAGGGACCTCTTTATACACAGTGATCCTTCCAGCGACCCCTTTATACACTGCGATCCTTCTGGGGACCTCTTTATACACAGTGATCCTTCCAGGGACCCCTTTATACACTGTGATCCTTCCAGGGACCCCTTTATACACTGTGATCCTTCCTGGGACCCCTTTATACACTGCAATCCTTCCAGGGACCTCTTTATACACTGCGATCCTTCCAGGGACCTCTTTATACACTGTGATCCTTCCAGGGTCCCCTTTATACACTGTGATCCTTCCAAGGTCCCCTTTATACACTGTGATCCTTCCAGGTACCTCTTTATACACTGTGTTCCTTCCAGGGTCCCCTTTACACACTGTGATCCTTCCAGGGACCCCTTTATACACTGTGATCCTTCTAGGGACCCCTTTATACACTGTGATCCTTCCTGGGACCCCTTTATATACTGTGATCCTTCCAGGGACCCCTTTATACACTGTGATCCTTCCAGGGACCTCTTTATACACTGTGATCCTTCCATAGACCTCTTTATACACTGTAAACCTTCCAGGGACCTCTTTATACACATTGATCCTTCCAGGGACCCCTTTATACACTGTGATCCTTCCAGGGACCCCTTTATACACTGTGATCCTTCCTGGGACCCCTTTATACACTGTGATCCTTCCAGGGACCCCTTTATACACTATGATCCTTCCAGGGACCCCTTTATACACTGTGATCCTTCCTGGGACCTCTTTATACACTGTGATCCTTCCAGGGTCCCCTTTACACACTGTGATCCTTCCAGGGACCCCTTTATACACTGTGATCCTTCCAGGGACCCCTTTATACACTGTGATCCTTCCTGGGACCCCTTTATATACTGTGATCCTTCCAGGGACCCCTTTATACACTGTGATCCTTCCAGGGACCTCTTTATACACAGTGATCCTTCCAGGGACCCCTTTATACACTGCGATCCTTCTGGGGACCTCTTTATACACTGCGATCCTTCCAGGGACCCCTTTATACACTGCGGTCCTTCCAGGGACCCCTTTATACACTGCGATCCTTCCAGGGACCCCTTTATACACTGCGATCCTTCCGGGGACCTCTTTATACACTGTGATCCTTTCAGGGTCCCCTTTATACACTGCGATCCTTCCAGGGTCCCCTTTATACACTGCGATCCTTCCAGGGACCCTTTTATACATTGCGATCCTTCCAGGGACCCCTTTATACACCGCGATCCCTCCAGGGACCTCTTTATACACTGTGATCCTTCCAGGGTCCCTTTTATACACTGTAATCCTTCCAGGGTCCCCTTTATACACTGTGATCTTTCCGGGGACCCCTTTATACACTGTGATCCTTCCAGGGACCCCTTTATACACTGCAATTTTTCCGGGGACCTCTTTATACACTGTGATCCTTCCAGGGACCCCTTTATACACTTCGATCCTTCCAGGGACCCCTTTATACACTGCGATCCTTCCAGGGACCCCTTTATACACTGCGATCCTTCCAGGGAACCCTTTATACACTGTGATCCTTCCAGGGACCCCTTTATACACTGCGATCCTTCCAGGGACTCCTTTATACAATGCGATCCTTCCAGGGACCCCTTTATACACTGCGATCCTTCCAGGGACCCCTTTATACACTGCGATCCTTCCAGGGACCCCTTTATACACTGTGATCTTTCCAGGGTCCCCTTTATACACTGCGATCTTTCCGGGGACCTCTTTATACACTGCGATCTTTCCAGGGTCCCCTTTATACACTGCGATATTTCCGGGGACCCCTTTATACACTGCGATCCTTCCAGGGACCCCTTTATACACTGTGATCTTTCTAGGGTCCCCTTTATACACTGCAATCCTTCCAGGGTCCTCTTTATACACTGTGATTCTTCCAGGGACCCCTTTATACACTGTGATCCTTCCTGGGACCCCTTTATACACTGTGATCTTTCCAGGGTCCCCTTTATACACTGCGATCTTTCCGGGGACCTCTTTATACACTGCGATCTTTCCAGGGTCCCCTTTATACACTGCGATATTTCCGGGGACCCCTTTATACACTGCGATCCTTCCAGGGACCCCTTTATACACTGTGATCCTTCCTGGGACCCCTTTATACACTGTGATCCTTCCAGGGACCCCTTTATACACTGTGATCCTTCCAGGGACCCCTTTATACACTGTGATCCTTCCAGGGACCCCTTTATACACCGCGATCCTTCCAGGGACCCCTTTATACACTGTGATCTTTCCAGGGTCCCCTTTATACACTGCAATCCTTCCAGGGACCCCTTTATACACTGTGATCCTTCCAGGGACCCCTTTATACACCGTGATCCTTCCAGGGACCCCTTTATACACCGCGATCCTTCCAGGGACCCCTTTATACACTGTGATCTTTCCAGGGTCCCCTTTATACACTGCGATCTTTCCGGGGACCTCTTTATACACTGCGATCTTTCCAGGGTCCCCTTTATACACTGCGATATTTCCGGGGACCCCTTTATACACTGCGATCCTTCCAGGGACCCCTTTATACACTGTGATCCTTCCTGGGACCCCTTTATACACTGTGATCCTTCCAGGGACCCCTTTATACACTGTGATCCTTCCAGGGTCCTCTTTATACACTGTGATCCTTCCAGGGACCCCTTTATACACTGTGATCCTTCCAGGGACCCCTTTATACACTGTGATCCTTCCAGGGACCCCTTTATACACTGTGATCCCTCCAGGGACCCCTTTATACACTGTGATCCTTCCAGGGTCCTCTTTATACACTGTGATCCTTCCAGGGACCCCTTTATACACTGCGATCCTTCCAGGGACCCCTTTATACACTGCGATCCTTCCAGGGACCCCTTTATACACTGTGATCCTTCCTGGGACCCCTTTATACACTGTGATCCTTCCAGGGACCCCTTTATACACTGTGATCCTTCCAGGGACCCCTTTATACACTGTGATCCTTCCAGGGACCCCTTTATACACTGTGATCCTTCCAGGGTCCTCTTTATACTCTGTGATCCTTCCAGGGTCCCCTTTATACACTGTGATCCTTCCAGGGTCCTCTTTATACACTGTGATCCTTCCAGGGACCCCTTTATACTCTGTGATCCTTCCAGGGACCCCTTTATACACTGTGATCCTTCCAGGGACCCCTTTATACACTATGATCCTTCCAGGGACCCCTTTATACACTATGATCCTTCCAGGGACCCCTTTATACACTGCAATCCTTCCAGGGACCCCTTTATACACTGTGATCCTTCCAGGGACCCCTTTATACACTGTGATCCTTCCAGGGACCCCTTTATACACTGCGATCCTTCCAGGGACCCCTTTATACACTGCGATCCTTCCAGGGACCCCTTTATACACTGCGATCCTTCCAGGGACCCCTTTATACACTGCGATCCTTCCAGGGTCCCCTTTATACACTGCGATCTTTCCAGGGTCCCCTTTATACACTGCGATCTTTCTGGGGACCTCTTTATATGCTGCGATCCTTCCAGGGACCCCTTTATACACTGCGATCTTTCCAGGGACCCCTTTATACACTGCAATCCTTCCAGGGTCCTCTTTATACACTGTGATTCTTCCAGGGACCCCTTTATACACTGTGATCCTTCCTGGGACCCCTTTATACACTGTGATCCTTCCAGGGACCCCTTTATATAATGTGATCCTTCCAGGGTCCTCTTTATACACTGTGATCCTTCCAGGGACCCCTTTATACACTGTGATCCTTCCAGGGACCCCTTTATACACTGTGATCCTTCCAGGGTCCTCTTTATACACTGTGATCCTTCCAGGGACCCCTTTATACACTGTGATCCTTCCAGGTACCCCTTTATACACTGTGATCCTTCCAGGGACCCCTTTATACACCGCGATCCTTCCAGGGACCCCTTTATACACTGTGATCCTTCCAGGGACCCCTTTATACACCGCGATCCTTCCAGGGACCCCTTTATACACTGCGATCCTTCCAGGGACCCCTTTATACATTATGATCCTTCCAGGGACCCCTTTATACACTGTGATCCTTCCAGGGACCCCTTTATACACTGTGATCCTTCCAGGGACCCCTTTATACACTGTGATCCTTCCAGGGTCCTCTTTATACACTGTGATCCTTCCAGGGACCCCTTTATACACTGCGATCCTTCCATGGACCCATTTATACACTGTGATCCTTCCAGGGACCCCTTTATACACTGTGATCCTTCCAGGGACCCCTTTATACACTGCGATCCTTCCAGGGACCCCTTTATACATTATGATCCTTCCAGGGACCCCTTTATACACTATGATCCTTCCAGGGACCCCTGTATACATGCAGCCAGTGAAGATCCGGGTCCCCTGTCAGTGGTTGGAGGATTATCAGCTCTCATATCTCTGGAATGACTCTTCTGATTCCCCTCATCTCCTTCCCTTTGGGCTGATCGATAGCTCGGCGCTCTCAGCCTGGCCGGGCCATGTGACGGAAGGGGGTTGTGGGCGGGCCCTCTGTCCTGGCTGTCACATGATAGGAAAGGGGGGGGGTGTCCGCTCTGCGCTCTCAGCCTGGTCGGGTCATGTGATTGATAGAAGGGGGCGTGTACAGACGCTGCGTCCTCAACAAGTCACATGACAGGGTGAAGTGGGTGTGTCTGTCTCGGCCAGGTCACGTGATGCAGGGAGGGTGGCGGAAGCCGGAAGTGATCGGAGTTCTGTCAGGAGAAGAAGGAGGAGGGGGGAGGGTTCCCGGTGATGAGGTAACCGGCTGTACCCGGGCCCCGCACACCATGAACCTGCTGCCCTCCAACCCGCACGGCAATGGCCTGCTCTACGCCGGCTTCAACCAGGACCACGGTGAGTGACACCGACCGGGGAGGACTTACCTCACACCGACCGGGGAGGACTTACCTCACACCGGGGACCGAGCCGGGGGAGGAGAGGAATGTATGGGGGAGGGGATATGGGGGTTTTAATGCTTTTGGGTGTTTTTATGGGGTGAGATCTATATTGGGGTGTAATGGTGGTATATATTGGGGGGGATATGGCGTTATTTTGGGGTGTGATTGTGATGGGCGGAGGGGGATTTAGGGGTGTAATGGTCGTATATTGGGGGTATTTGGGGTGTTGGGTGGGGTATCTATCTTTGGGTTGTAATGGGGGGGGGATTTGGGGTGTTGTATGGGGTGGGGTATCTATCTTTGGGGTGTAATGGGGGGGGGGTTGGGGTGTTGTATCTCTGAGGGTTTATTTGGGGATGGATGATTATGGGGGGGTGTATCGGGTGTAATGAATATATGGGGTGTAATAATTTGGGGTATTTAATGGGGTGGGATTTCTATCTTTGGGGTGTAATGGGGGGGGGGGTATTTAGGGGTATATTTGGGTGTAATGGGGGGATTTGGGGTGTTGTATGGTGGGGTATCTATCTTTGGGGTGTAATGGGGGGATTTGGGGTGTTGTATCTCTGTGAGGGTTTATTTGGGGGTGTTATAGGATTGATGATTATGGGGGGGTATCGGGTGTAATAATTTGGGGTATTTAATGGGGTGGGATTTCTATCTTTGGGGTGTAATAGGGGGGATTTGGGGTGTTGTATCTCTGAGGGTTTATTTGGGGATGGATGATTATGGGGGGGGGGGGGGTGGTATCGGGTGTAATGAATATATCGGGTGTAATAATTTGGGGTATTGAATGGGGTGGGATTTCTATCTTTGGGGTGTAATGGGGGGGGGGTATTTAGGGGTATATTTGGGTGTAATGGGGGAATTTTGGGGTGTTGTATCTCTGTGAGGGTTTATTTGGGGGTGTTATAGGATGGATGATTATGGGGGGGGGGGTATCGGGTGTAATGAATATATCGGGTGTAATAATTTGGGGTATTTAATGGGGTGGGATTTCTATCTTTGGGGTGTAATGGAGAGCCTGGGTTTTGAGGGGCTTAAAAAAAATGGGGTACAATAATTTTGTGGTCATAAAGGGGGTGGACAATCCTTTCTCTGAGGGTTTCATCATTTTAGGGTGTCATTTTTTTTCGGGGGGGGGGGGTGATCTCCAGTTAGGTGTTGTATACATATTTGGGGTGGGAAGTTTTTTTTTTTGGGGGGGGGGGGGGCTAGTGTA
>JBBGZY010002826.1:255000-332145 GCA_037952925.1 Lithobates clamitans
ACAAGTGTTGGTAATTAATGTATTGCAAGCAAAAGTGCAAACCAGTATAGGTGCAATGACCTGCAAGGCAACAAATATAGGTGAGTAATAAAAGTGGACTAGCAACATATAAATAGAGGACCCAGTGATGGCTCTTGTATAAATAGCAATGTAGTAGTAACTCGAACAAGGTGAACAATAAATATGAGTCCCAAGAGTAGTATTGATAAGAGGGATGTAGTGAAGAGGCAACTTCAGCAAAAATCAAACGGTCTCTGGGGTAGATATTTTCGGTGGTGGGTGAACACCCAGGAGCGCCTTCACCATCAAAGGGAAAAGGGGAGAAAGAGGTACCCTTAGAGCCCTTTCACACTGGGGCGGTTTGCAGGCGTTATTGCAAACCGACCCAAAACAGCCGATACTGTTTGTTCAGTGTGAAAGCCCGAGGGCTTTCACACTGAAGTGGTGCGCTGGCAGGAGAAGAAAAAATCTCCTGTGAGCCGCATCTTTGGAGCGGTGAAGGAGCGGTGTATTCACCGCTCCTGCCTATTGAAGTCAATGGGGCAGCGCGGCTATACCGCGGCTATAGCCGCGCTATACAAGTGGTTTTAACCCTTTTTCAGCCGCTAGTGGGGGTTAAAACTGCACCGCTAGCGGCCGAATACCGCCACAAAAACGACTGTAAAGCAGCACTAAAAATAGCGCTGTTTTACCGCCGTTGCCCCCACCGCCCCAGTGTGAAAGGGGCCTTACCGGGAGCGATGGACCCAACTCGCCATACGGTGGTGGGTCAATAAGGCATAGAAATGGAGACCTGAAGCCGAACTCACGAGATGGGCTGCACGATGACCTCTCCAGTAGGCAGGTGAACATCAAGGACGCCAATTACGGGGATTAATGGAAAATTGCAACGCCAGACCGGTATCAGCTTACCGGGAGCTTCTCCTCCGGCTCAGATGTGTGATTGTAAAAGCATGTAGGGGAAAAAGAAGAGTCTCCACATGGTGTAAATCCGTATGGTAGGATTTATTGGCAACAAAGAAAACGCATATCCAAAAAAATGTTCAATGAAATCAATAAACAAGTAATGAGAGCGCAGTAAAAGGTGTCCACGGCCGGCGTATTAACCGTACGCGTTTCGTCTTAAGAGAATTCAACTGGGGTAATAGTTTTTATTTGGGGGGGGGGGGGTTAATGTAGGGTCTAATAATTTGTTGTAAAGGGGGTGGGCATTCTTTACTTTGGGGTGTAATGATTTTTTTATTTTTTTGGGGGAGGGGGTAGAATATCTTTTGCGGGTATAATACTTTGGGGATCATTTTCTTCTAGGATAGGATCCTTCTTTGGGGTGTAATCATTTTGTTTTAAAAAATGTGATAGTAGCCCGCGCAGTGGATATCACAAAAAAGTGATCTCCAGTGATTTTCAGGTAAGTGCACCTTACAGAATGCACTCACCACAAAGTGGGAAGAGCTCAGTTAGGAAGTGAAATCTGGGTGTGTGGCGCTGTTCCTATTTAGTGGTCTGTGATATCCTATTTAGTGGTCTGTGATATCTTCGTCAAATCTGTCGTCATATAAAGTAAACCAAAAAATAAAATAAAAAGTGATGTTCAGGTGAGTGGAACTGCTGCCCCCCCAGAATGTACTCCCTACATAAAGTGGGAAGAGCTCAATTAGGAAATGAAATATGGGTGTGGCGCTCTTCCTATTTAGTGGTCTGTGATATCTTCGTCAAATCTGTCATCATATAAAGTAAACCAAAAATATTAAAATAGAATAAGACACATAAAAGGTAGGAGAGGTTCGAACAAAATCGCATCAGCTTGCGGTTAATGTGACCCTGTAAACATTGGGGGTGCTTATGTGCTATTGTGATACATTTTTAAATTTAATTGAACCATAAACCCAAATTTGGAAATCTTTCATTAAAAATATGCATAAAAAAACAAAAAAAAACAAACACGCCTGGCCTAATCTGCGTGTCCCAAAACACAGGATTGCTAGCAAACAACTTGGATTATACTTTTTTGCATAGATGAACCTTTTTTAAATGTGAGTACCACTGTTTATTCTTAAAATAAAATTCTTTTAAATGGTATCACGCTATGGGCACCCCTTCTCTTTCTATGTGACACACCACCACGATCCTGAGATCACCAAGAGTTGCGGCACAGTGGCACAGACTGTGACTGCTTGATACCCCAGCAGGGGGTGAAGACAGCTGGTGAGTGTTTGGTGAGTGTTTGGTGAGTGTTTGGTGAGTGTTTGGTGAGTGTTTGGTGAGTGTTTGGTGAGTGTTTGGTGAGTGTTTGGTGAGTGTTTGGTGAGTGTTTGGTGAGTGTTTGGTGAGTGTTTGCACATTAAGAGCACAAGATCCTAACAGCACTGGCACTAATGAATTTAAGAACACCACCAAGAAAATAAGACTGAAATCTACTGCATTGAATTTGATTGTGACACACTAAGGACTTTGCACGCCGTTTGTTTTTTTTGTTTTTGTTTTTTTTACTTTATATGATGACAGATTTGACTAAGATATCACAGACCACTAAATAGGAACAGCGTCACACCCAGATTTCATTTCCTTGTAATCATTTGTTGCATCAAATAAAATGGGACATCCCCATTTTTGAGGTATAATACATTTCTGGTGTTAAAATTTTGGGGGTTCTATAGATTGGGACTCGTTATGGGGTGGCATAGCCTTTGGGGTGTTAACAAAACAAAAAAAACCCTAGGGTGTAAACCTTTTAGGGGTGGCAGAATATCCTTCTGGGGTGTAATAATATGACGTGTGGGGTAGGAGAGCCTTCTCTGGGGTGTGTAAGCAGTAGGGTGTAATATGGGGGGGGGGCTGGGGTGAGATTTCCTTCTCTGGGGTGTGTAAGTAGTAGGGTGTAATAATGGGGGGGGGGGGGTGTCCAGTGGGGGGTGAGATTTCCTTCTCTGGGGTGTAATGTAGATATAAGGATTAGTTGGCACAGTGTGTGGTGTAGTTGTGAGTTGTGTATTGTGGTGTTGTTCATTCTGATTGTGAAATGAGATTTGTGATACAATGTTTTTTTTTTTTTTAGAAGGTGTGTGAGAGTCTGCAGATGGATACATACAGAGCTCCAGTCTATTTGCCTTTAATAAATCAATCCTGGGGGGGGGGATATTTACTAACGCCAGAGCACACAGAATCCGGTGCGGTGTTTAGTAACCAATCAGCTTGCAGGTTTTATTGTTAGTGTCATTGAACAAGCTGAAGTAGGAAACTAGTTACTATGCACAGCTGTACCAGTTTTAGTACTTTTTTTTTTTTTCTCTCTATATCCCAGCGCCCCCCCCCGTGCACCAATACAGCATTCATGTACTTTTTTTTTTTTTTTTTTTGTAAAATCGATCAAAGCTGTCTAATAAATCTCCAATCACTTTTCTTGTCCTAATCCACGTTTCCAGACGTTTCCATTAGTAATGTCTTCCTTACAGACTGGAGGTCATGACCCAGGAAGGAGTTGACCAGTTGATCTCATTAGCACACGCCCCCCGGCATCATCCACCCTCCCACTCCCAGGTGCACATTTTATAAATGAAATGCATTCAATCAGTGATCACCCTTCTCACTAAATACACAATCAGATTGTATAGTGTGTGGCCATCTTTATACACCTAAAATTTCTAGTTGCGCTCTCAGCGCCATTAACGGCGCGCCAAACACAGAAGCAAACTCACATTTTGCCATGTGGAAAAGAGGGGCAAATGCTGCAAATCACACAGTAAAAAAAGAACAAACAAAAAAACGCACAACCCACAAAACGCCAAAATGTCCCATTTTAACCACATGTAGTGCAGCCAATAGAAATCAGCAGGCTGCCCTGTGCATGTCACAGGAAAAACGAGACCCAGAATGTGCGCTCCCCACTATACTAGATGTGAAATTGGTGCGAGAACAATGAGGCTCCGTTCACATCTGTGCGTTTCCTCGCATTTCAGAAATGCGTTGCACCAAAAAAATCACAGTAAAAAATAATCCCCTCAAAAAAAAAAAAAGTTCTGAAGCTTCTTTGGGGAGATTTTTGTGTGTAGGGCGGCACATTCAAGTGGGTGGGCTGCCCTATGTGTGAATAAAAATGCTCCGAAACGCACCCTATCTCTCCCCCCCCCCCCCCCCCCTTGCTTAAAAAAAAAAAAAAAGGAAAAAGTGAGTGCGCGTTTGATTGCATTTCATTTAACCACTTAAGGACCACAAGGATTTGCCCCCTTAATGACCAGGGCAATTTTTTTTTGCGTTACGGGACTGCGCCGCTTTAACTGACAATTGCGCGGTCGTGCAACGTTGTACCCAAATAAAATTGTCCATTTTTTTTTCCCCCACAGATAGAGCTTTCTTTTGGTGGTATGTGATCACCTCTGCGTTTTTTAAAAAAAATTTTTTTTGTGCTATAGACAAAAAAGGGCTGACCAATTTTGAAAAAAAAAACAAATTTTTACTATTTGCTATAATATCCCCCCCAAAAAATATATAAAAAAAACAAAATTTTCCACAGTTTAGGCCAATATGTATTATTCAACATATTTTTGGTAAAATATAAATAATCAATAAGTGTATATTGATTGGTTTGTGCAAAAGTTATCGTGTCTACAAAATAGGGTATAGATTTATGGCTTTTTTTTTTTTAAACTAGTAATGGCGGCAATCTGCAAATTATTTTATTTATTTTTTTTTTGGGACCATTGACGTTTATACAGCGATCAGTGCTATAAATGAACTGGTTACTGTGTAAATGTCACTGGCAGGGAACGGATTAACACTAGGGGGCGATCAAGGGGTTAAGTGTGCTCCATGGGGGGGGGGGGGGGACTGACTAAAGGAGGAGAGAGATCGCTGTTCCTAATTACTAGGAGCAGACGATCTGTCTCGCCTCTCCTGTCAGAACGGGGAACTGTCTGTTTACATACATACATCTCCATTCTGGCTCTCGTGCCCGCGATCGTGGGTGACTGGTGGACATGACGGTCGCCGGCCACGAGCATCAGGTCCCCCGCCTGCCATGGCTCTTAAAGGAGCCGCCGTATAGCTACGGTGATTTTGCGGAAACGAGCCGGAAACGAGCCGATCTGCTGTATAATGACGGCGGCTGGTTGGCAAGTGGTTAAAAAATGTGCACCTGGGAATGGGAGGGTGGATGATGCTGGGGGGCGTGTGCTAATGAGGTCAGGTGGTTACCTCCTTCCTGGGTCATGACCTCTAGTCTGATCATAAAGTAAGACATTACTAATGGAAATGTGGATTAGGACAAGAAAAGTGACTGTAGATTTAATGGAATGCTTTGATATTTTTGCAAAAAAAAGTACATGATTGCTTTATTGGTGCACAGGGAGGGGCTGGGATTTAGGAGGGGTAAAAGTGTACAAAGGTGAACTTGCCTTTTTTAAAGGGCCCCCTCCCCCCCCTCACTTCCACAAGGGAGGGCATTGCTTTCCTAGATATTGTATATGTATGCCTCTTCCCTTGTGGGAGTGAGAGGGGGGACTTCAGTCAATAAATAAGTATTGAACCCGTCACCATTTTTCTCTAGGTGAATCTATTGGTAAAGGTGATATTGACATGAAATGTTCCCCACATGTCGGTGACAATCCATCCAATCCATTCATACAAAGACACCGAAACAAATCCGTTCAGAAATGAAGTTCTGTGTAATAAGATGGGAGGACACAGGAAAAAAGGGAGGTGCAGGAAGGCATGGAAAGCCAAGACACCGGCTGAAATCCATCAGTAATCCCGCCCCTTGTCAGGGCAAATTAATATCAGCGGGTTCGGTCTCACCTGATGGCCTATAAAAAAGGTGGCTCATTACCAAGGTGTCACACAAAAAAAAATCGCATGATGGGTAAAAGCAAAGAGCTCTCAAGAACTTCACAACCTTATTGTTGGAAAACATACGGATGGCATTGGTTACAGAAGATTTTCTAAACTTCTGAATGTTCCAGTGAGCACTGTTGGGGCCATAATCTGGAAGTGGAAATAACATAATTTGACCATAAACCGGCTACGGCCATGGTGCTCCTCACAAGATTTCTGACAGAGGAGTGAAAAGAATTATCAGAAGAATTGTCCAAGAGCCAAGGGCCGCTTGTGGAGAATTTCAGAAAGACCTGGAATTATCAGGTACACAATAAATAATGCCCTCCCCCGCCATGGCCTGTATGACCAATCACCACACAACACTCCATTGCTGGGGAAGAAGCATGGTGAAGCTCGGTTAAAGTTTGCTGCACAACATTTAGAGAAGCCTGTGAAACACGGGGAGAATATCGTCTGCTCAGAGGAGACCAACATGGAACTCTTTGGATGTCATAATACACCCCATGTTTGGAGGTCACATCACCCCAAAACTCCCCCCCCATACTAACAGTGATGTTTGGAGGCGGGAACATCATGGTGTGGGTGAGGCTTTTTTCAGCAAACTTCATATCATTGAAGGAAGGATGAATGGTGATAGAAATCTGCTGCCATCTACCAGGGTGATGGAGGAGGACATCTCGGGAGGAGGACATCCCAGGAGGACAATGATCCCAGGAGGACATCCCGGGAGGAGGACATCCCAGGAGGACAATGATCCCAAACACAAAGCCAAGGAGAGAGAAAATAAAGCTGCTAGAATGGCCCAGCCAATCACATGACTTGTATCCAACAGAAAATCTATGGAAAGAACTAAAGATCAGAGTTCATAGAAGAGGCTCACAGAACCTTCAAGATTTGAAGACCAAAATCACCTGAGCAACGCATGCGCCTCGTTCCTCCATACAGGAGGCTTCTTGAAGCCGTCATTCCCAACAAAGGATTTTGTACCAAATTATTAAATACATTTCATTTAGCGGGTTCAATACTTTTTCTGTGTCCTTCCATTTTATTACACAGAACTTCATTTCTGAAGGGATTTGTTTCGGTGTCTTTGTATGTATGGATTGGATGGATTGTTACCGACATGTGGGGAATATTTCATGTCAATATCACCTTTACCAATAGATTCACCTAGAGAAATGGTGACGGGTTCAATACTTATATTATCCGCTGTAATGTTAATTGCCAATAAACATTCTTGTAACCCTGACCTGAGCGGAGCTCACTGTGGGATGACTGACCACAAACACAACTTTATTAGTTGTGCCGTTTGATCCGGGGTGGGGTGAACGGGGCGGGGCGGGGTGGGCGGGGCGGGGTGAACGGGTCGGGTATCGGATGTCATGAAATGTCTAGAAAGCCATCCTTCCCTCCCCCGTCTCTCCTCTGCATAGCAATCTATATCCTGCTATGCTGGGAGCTGTAGTCCCACCAGATGTAGCATTGTTGGTGTCCGGATTCCCGATGACCTCACTTCCTGCTCACCAGCTGGGGACATTATTGGATCTACTCCAGGGATGTCGGCTCTGAATACTTCCTTGTGAGCCGTTTTTGTTCACACCCACCTAAACAGGCCCCTCCCACAGTGATGTCATTCATGATTCCCGACACCCCTCAAAATCGTCATGTAAGATCTCCATTAACCCTCCTTAAGATCGGTGTGAATGCAGTCATTGTATAGAAGAGTAATAATTTTGTGAGAGAGAAAGAGAGAGCGAGCGCATTTGGGCATTGTAAGGCAACAGACAGTTCTCATTTCTGACACCCTCCTGTAGTTTAGTGTTTTTATAGGAAGAGTTGATGTAAAACTAATCTGATGTGATTCTGGTGTCTGGCATCATTTTCATAGGATGTGTTTGTGTTCCCTCAGGGTGCTTTGCATGCGGGATGGAGAACGGATTCCGGGTTTATAACACCGATCCGCTGAAAGAAAAGGAGAAACAAGGTAAAGCTTCATCCACTGGTGAGCGAAAAGAACTTTATATGAGTGTCGCCTTCTGTCCGTCATTCACACGTTTTTAACTACTTGCCTGCTGGGCCAATTCTGACATTTCTTTCATACATGTAAAAAACTGTTTTTTTGTTTTTTTTTTTGTTTTTTTGGCTAAAAATATATATGTGTATATATAATATTTTCTCACAAAAGTGAGTACACCCCTCAGGTTTTTTGTAAGTATTAAAGTGTTACATTAAATGCACATTTCTAATAACATGCCTGGGGGGGGGGTGCCATAAACTTGCCAGTGAAGTGGCACAATATCTGTACAATGATACACAGTATCTGATAAAAGTAAGTACACCCCTCAGTGACATTTGTGTAAATCTTTTCTTCTATCTTTTCTTGTGACAACACTGAAGAAATGACACTTGTCTACAATGTAAAGTAGTGAGTGTACAGCTTGTATAACAGTGTAAATTTGCCGTCCCCTCAAAATAACTCAACACACAGCCATTAATGTCTAAAGCGCTGGCAACAAAAGTCAGTACACCCCTAAGTGAAAATGTCCAAATTGGGCCCAAAGTGTCAATATTTTATGTGGCCCTCCATGCAGTACTTTGCCGCCTCCCGCTCCTCTCCGCTTTGTAGTGAAAAGTAGAGTGGCGGAGCCTGGGGGGGGGGGGGGGGTTACCAGCAAAGCAGGGCCCCGTGTTCGTGATCTACCTGTTGGCTGCCCGTGGTGGACGGGTAGATCGTGATTGATGGCTTGCTGACCCCTGATGTAGAGGAATGGTCTATATCTATTATAGGACTCTCTGAGCTGGATGTGAAAATCGAGGTAAGTGCACATCTTAATGCTGCAAGGATAAGTTCTCCTCGCCGCTGTGCCCTGACCCACCCTTCCACTCCTGAGATGCGCACTTACCTTGATATTCACATCCAGCTCAGCGAGTATCCACCCGCCTTGCTGCTCTTAGGCGTTCCAGCACCATAGGCTTCCATGGGACCGTGTCCTGAGGCCGGAGACAAAGGGAAAGGGTCCTATAGAAGTCTATAGAGCTGTAATGTGCAGGTGCGGCCAGCAGAGTGAGACTTGCAGTGTGAAGGGTGGGATGGTTTGGTGGGGTAAAAAGAATTGGTGGACTTTGTCTAAGTGCGCTAATATTTAAGCGAGCATGCTGCAGATCTTTACTATGCAAATGTACGATCTTTTCACGGGTCGGTCAGCTCCCTTGTGTTTTTTTTTGCTTCTCTCACCTGATTGAGCGGAGGTCCCCTTTAAGTGTTCTGAACTCCCAGAAGGTGGAAGCTCGGCAGCCTTCCTGCCCTCCACTCTCTTCTACATCGTCAGACTGTTTATTGATTCTTCTGCTTTTATTCACATCTCATGAAAGCCGATCGTGGGCGAAGGTCACTGTGACAACTCATAAATCCATTTTATGGCCTTTGTGTGTGCTTTTTATTTTATTTTTTTTCCTGCAGAGTTTCTAGAAGGTGGAGTTGGCTATGTGGAGATGTTGTTCCGGTGCAACTACCTCGCTTTGGTCGGGGGAGGGAAGAAGCCGAAATACCCGCCCAACAAAGGTGACACCCCTTTACAGTCGTCTTGTTGGCATCACTTAGTGGTTATGGGCCTGTTCTCCAGACTTGGGACTGTCTCACCTCTGAATCCTCAAAATATGAAAATACTACATTGTGAACAGTGCAGGTTTTCATAATACACACACACACACACACACACACACACACACACACACACACACACACTCCCCTTCAGTGCTGAAGCAGAGCAACTTTAAAGTGGTTGTAAGCCCTTCCATATACCCGGTGAAGTGACTGGTCTCTGGTGATCCACAGAGATGAAACAAATCTTCCTACATTAGTACCTGTTTATCTGCAGTCTTCACACCTTTCTTCAGCACAATTTATACAGCTTATCTGAGCTTTCAGAAAGCAGGGAACATGGAGTTGAAGTTGCGCTCTGCAGAGCTCCGTGGGAGCTGATTTGAGGGAAGGGACACCCCAATTCCCCACCCCTGCATACAGGAACAGAGCTGAGGCTGTCAATCACAGGCAGACAAAAGACACTCAGTGCTCTTATTGGAGGGGGATGGTCAAAACTAACTACAGGAGATTCAGGCACAGCATTCTAAATTTCCCACCATGGCCAGAATCAAACCGTATAAGAGGGGGAACTGGCAGGATCACCTGGTGGTCTTTAGAGGACATACAAATCCTAGTAAAGAACAAGTTATGTTTAACATGGTAAGGCCCCTTTCACACTCATACGACTTGTTCCACGATTTTGTACTGCAAAATTGTATGTCAAGTCATTCTCCTTGATTTTCAACGACTACCATTCATATTGGCACGACTTTAAGTTGTGCCGACTTCAAAGTAGTCCCTGCACTACTTTGGTCCAACTTCTATGCGAGTTGTACTCCATAGACCTCAATGTTAAACCCTCAAGTAGCATGCAAGTCGTACCTGAATAATATAGACCCGATTTCAGTACAACTTTGTAAGTACATGCCTCACACCATGTAAGTTTTCATTTGTTAATGCCAAAGTTGTGGCAAAGTCGTACAAAGTAGTACTGATTCCAAATCGCGGTAAAATAGCGCCCGCGAAATCACGGTAAATTGCACAACTTTGAAGTCGTATAAGTGTGAAAGGGGCCTAAAAGACACATATACAGTGGGGATGGAAAGTATTCAGACCCGCTTAAATTTTTCACTCTTTGTTATATTGCAGCCATTTGCTAACATCATTTAAGTTCATTTTTTTCCTCATTAATGTACACACAGCACCCCATATTGTACACACAGCCCCCTCCCATATTGTACACACAGCCCCCTCCCATATTGTACACACAGCCCCCTCCCATATTGTACACACAGCACCCCATATTGTACACACAGCACCCCATATTGTACACACAGCCCCCCATATTGTACACACAGCCCCCCATATTGTACACACAGCCCCCCATATTGTACACACAGCACCCCATATTGTACACACAGCCCCCCATATTGTACACACAGCCCCCCATATTGTACACACAGCACCCCATATTGTACACACAGCACCCCATATTGTACACACAGCACCCCATATTGTACACACAGCACCCCACATTGTACACACAGCACCCCACATTGTACACACAGCCCCCCATATTGTACACACAGCCCCCCATATTGTACACACAGCCCCCCATATTGTACACACAACACCTCATATTGTACACACAGCACCTCATATTGTACACAGCATGCCATATTGTACACACAGCACCCCATATTGTACACACAGCGCCCCATATTGACAGAAAAACACAGAATTGTTGACATTTTTGCAGATTTGTTAAAAAAGAAAAACTGAAATATCACATGGTCCTAAGTATTCAGACCCTTTGCTGTGAGACTCATATATATAACTCAGGTGCCGTCCATTTCTTCTGATCATCCTTGAGAGGGTTCTACACCTTCATTTGAGTCCAGCTGTGTTGGATTATACTGATTGGACTTGATACGGAAAGCCACACACCTGTCTATATAAGACCTTACAGCTCACAGTGCATGTCAGAGCAAATGAGAATCATGAGGTCAAAAGAACTGCCTGAAGAGCTCAGAGACAGAATTGTGGCAAGGCACAGAGCTCAGAGACAGAATTGTGGCAAGGCACAGAGCTCAGAGACAGAATTGTGGCAAGGCACAGAGCTCAGAGACAGAATTGTGGCAAGGCACAGAGCTCAGAGACAGAATTGTGGCAAGGCACAGATCTGGCCAAGGTTACAAAAAAATGTCTGCTGCACTTAAGGTTCCTAAGAGCACAGTGGCCTCCATAATCCTTAAATGGAAGACGTTTGGGATGACCAGAACCCTTCCTAGAGCTGGCCAAACTGAGCTATCGGGGGAGAAGAGCCTTGGTGAGAGAGGTAAAGAAGAACCCAAAGATCACTGTGGCTGAGCTCCAGAGATGCAGTCGGGAGATGGGAGAAAGTTGTAGAAAGTCAACCATCACTGCAGTCCTCCACCAGTCGGGGCTTTATGGCAGAGTGGCCCGACGGAAGCCTCTCCTCAGTGCAAGACACATGAAAGCTGCATGGAGTTTGCTAAAAAAACACCTGAAGGACTCCAAGATGGTGAGAAATAAGATTCTCTGGTCTGATGAGACCAAGATAGAACTTTTTGGCCTTAATTCTAAGCGGTATGTGTGGAGAAAACCAGGCACTGCTCATCACCTGTCCAATACAGTCCCAACTGTGAAGCATGGTGGTGGCAGCATCATGCTGTGGGGGTGTTTTTCAGCTGCAGGGACAGGACGACTGGTTGCAATCGAGGGAAAGATGAATGCGGCCAAGTACAGGGATATCCTGGATGAAAACCTTCTCCAGAGTGCTCAGGACCTCAGACTGGGCCGAAGGTTTACCTTCCAACAAGACAATGACCCTAAGCACACAGCTAAAATAACGAAGGAGTGGCTTCACAACAACTCCGTGACTGTTCTTGAATGGCCCATCCAGAGCCCTGACTTAAACCCAATTGAGCATCTCTGGAGAGACCTAAAAATGGCCGTCCACCAACGTTTACCATCCCCCCCTGACAGAACTGGAGAGGATCTGCAAGGAGGAATGGCAGAGGATCCCCAAATCCAGGTGTGAAAAACTTGTTGTATCTTTCCCAAAAAGACTCATCAAAAGGGGCTTCTACTAAATACCGAGCAAAGGGTCTGAATACTTAGGACCATGTGATATTTCAGGTTTTCTTTTTTTTTTAAAAATGTGCAAAAATGTCAACAATTCTGTGTCTGTGTACAATATGGGGTGCCGTGTGTACAATATGGGGTGCTGTGTGTATAATATGGGGGGCTGTGTGTATAATATGGGGGGCTGTGTGTATAATATGGGGGGCTGTGTGTACAATATGGGGGGCTGTGTGTACAATATGGGGGGCTGTGTGTATAATATGGGGGGCTGTGTATAATATGGGGGGCTGTGTGTACAATATGGGGTGCTGTGTGTACAATATGGGGGGCTGTGTGTACAATATGGGGGGCTGTGTGTACAATATGGGGTGCTGTGTGTACAATATGGGGTGCTGTGTGTACAATATGGGGTGCTGTGTGTACAATATGAGGTGCTGTGTGTACAATATGAGGTGCTGTGTGTACATTAATGAGGGAAAAAATGAACTTAAATGATTTTAGTAAATGGCTGCAATATAACAGAGTGCAAAAATTTAAGGGGGTCTGAATACTTTCCGTCCCCACTGTATATAATTCATATTTGGGGTAACATGCAAGACAAACTACAAAACCCACTACAGAGAAGTAAATGGGCCCTTAATCTGAACGATTGATGCTCAGGGAGCCTCAGTGAATGCACTGAAATACAGATCTCCCCCTAGTGGCTAATCGATAGAGTAGATCCAGTGAAAGTCACCATCTTGTAGCTGAAATACTTTTTTATATTTCCCGTGTGTGTGTGCTGCATGTCTCAGTTCTGATATTTATTTATTTATTTTTTCCTCCTTTCCAGTAATGATTTGGGATGATCTGAAGAAGAAGACGGTGATTGAAATAGAATTTTCCACAGAGGTTAAAGCTGTGAAACTGCGCAGAGACAGGTAACCACCTGGATACAAGTAACAGACGGGTTATGAGGGTTTTTTTTTTTTTTTTTTTTTTGGCACATTTTATATTTCTGTAAGTGACCTTTTGTGGTGATATATTTACTGAGACTGGAGAGTACAGCTGTTGTATGGTAGCCAATCAGCTTCTAACTTCAGTTTCATTACGTTCCATTATGCTGCCAGCCCTTCTCTTGTATCCAGCTATGACACGCAGTGCATGTGGAAAACGAAGCTTCTAAATACCTTTTTTGCAGATATCTACAGGCCAAGCACTTGACTCCTGACCGCTCTCCTACTCCGGGCTACAGCGGGAGGGGCCGAGATCTCCCACTGACGTCAGCCAGGGGAAATCACGTGACTGGCCTCTCCTGCTGTAGCCCTGGATCGGAGTATTAGTGCGGTGGCGAGTCATGTGACCGCTGTGCTGGTTGCTCGGGCCCTCCTGCTGTAGCCCTTAGATGGGGGGGCGAGAGAGCGGCTGGGAGTCACATGACCGGCCTGAAGATATCTGCAAAAAGTGTATTTAGAAGCTTAGTTTTCCACCAACACATGCACTGGGTGTTTAGCTGGATACAAGAGGGTCTGACAGTACTTTTTAAAAAAAATTTATTTTTTTTAGTTTAAATTACTTCTAATAGCGGCAGGAGGGGAGGGGCGGCTCTCACACACATACAGTAGCTGGCAGGGAGGGGGAGAGGAGAACACAGGAGAGCAGGGCCTGCGGATGACGGAGGTACATAAAATGACCACAGTGTCAGGGCTCAGCAGCCATCATACACCATGGTCGGTTTACAGGGGGAGGGCAGAACCAGGCAGGATCAACCGGGGATTTCATGTGATAGGGCCAAATTACACGGCACAAGCACTGTAATGTATAACGGGATCCTCCTCTCCATCCCCCCCCCCCCCATCCTTCTTCCTCCTCTCCCCCCCCCCCCCATCCTTCTTCCTCCCCCCCCCCCCCTCCTTCTTCCTCCTCTCCCCCCCCCTCCTTCTTCCTCCTCTCCCCCCCCCTCCTTCTTCCTCCTCTCCCCCCCCTCCTTCTTCCTCCTCTCTCCCCCCCCCCCCCCTCCTTCCTCCTCCTCCCCCTTCTCCTTCCTCCCCTTTTTTTTATTTGTTTTTTTTTGTAACAAATACTTTAAGCATTTGTTACAAATAATAATAACCTGAAGGCTGATTGGTTACCATGCACAGCTGCTCCAGATTCCATGTGCTCTAGTTTTAGTAAAATCCCCCCAGGTGTAAATGGCTGTCTGGGGTTTTGGAAACTATATCTTCAGACCTTGTTTTACCTTATTTCTGTGTCTTCTGTGTTGCAGAATAGTGGTGGTGTTGGACTCCATGATCAAAGTGTTCACCTTCACACACAACCCCCATCAACTACACGTCTTTGAAACTTGCTACAACCCTAAAGGTAACGGCTCGCTGTCCCGGGTATGTGCTGCTGAAAGCTTGTCTGATGAACGGGGTCCGACTGACCACTACGCTCAATGCATTAATAATAATAATAATAATATTATTATTCTGTTCCTTTTCATGTAATTTGCCAGAGATAAGAGACAGATATACATTTTTAAAAAAAAAATTTTTTGCCATATACTTCTAGATGATGATAAATGGTGATTTATGAAAGTCACCAGTTGATGATGATATTATAGGTACTTGTATAGCGCCATCAACTTGTGCAGAGCTTTGCATATATATTGTACATTCACATCACTTCTGCCCTCGTGGAGCTTACACTCTAAAGTCCCAAACTCATTCTCACTCTTTATACATACACATAGTGGGGCCAATTTAGATCCGATCCAATTACCCTACTGACATGTCTTTGGAGTGTGGGGAGTACACGGAGGAAACCCACACAGGGGGACCGTGCAAACTCCAGGTAGGTAGTGCCGTGGTTGGGATTTGAACCGACGACCCGAGTGCTGCCAGACAGAAGTGCTAAAATAGATCACACACACATGGGGGCAGCCATCTTTGCTTAAGCAGTCTCTGTCCTTTGTCCCTGGATCTGATTGTACTTTAGGGCCGGATCACACCACATGCAGTCCAGTGCGTTGTTTGTTTTTTTTTGTATTTTCCCTGCATCAAAAACACCTGGAAAGTAGGTTTTATGATTTCCAATGGCATAGTTCACACCAATGCTTGCAGTTCCAGTTTCAGAAAATAAAAAAGTAGATCGTGCTGCGTTTTTTCCTGTACTAGAACAATGTAAAACATCAAACGCACCGGAACACACGTCCTTATTTAAGAAAAAAAAGGGGGAAAAATGCACTGGACTGCATCAAAAACGCACATACAGAAAAGCATCTGGAACGCATCTGAAGTACATTTCTGTGGTGTGAACTGGACCTTACACTTTCTCCTCCCAGTCTGCTGGGTTTTTTCTGATTCATAGAAAAACTGACAACCTGTTAGGGAAGAAAAAAAAAACAAGAAACTTTGCCGCAAACATGTAAAAATGGGTTCCTTTTAACCACTCCAGAAGGTAAACCACACCCCCTCCCCCGTGACCGTGTGTGTGTGTGTGTGTGTATATATATATATGTATGTGTGTGTGTGTGTGTGTGTGTGTATATGTGTGTGTATATATATATATATATATTCAGCACTGCGCGGCTTTAACTGGCAATTGTGCGACACTGTACCCAAATGACATTGATATCATCTTTTTGTACGAAAAAATTTTTTTTTTTTTTTTTATTGTGGTGTTTGATCACTGCTGGGTTGTTTTTTACTATATAAATGAAACAAGACCAAAGATATATTTTCTACTTTTTTGTTTTAAAACATATCCAATAAAAATCTAATTTCGTTATAAATTTAGGTCAAAATGTATTCTGCTACATGTCATTTTTTTTGTTTTTGGGGACACTATACTATTGGACACGAGTTCTGCTTGTGATCAAGGTACTGATCCATACAGACACTGTGCTAGCAATTGGTTGTGATCAGCGACTTATAGTGTGGTGGGCAATCTGGTGCTACATGATACTGTTGCCAGTGACACCAATACAGTGATCGGTGATAAATACTGTACACTGTCACTGTACTAATGACACTGGCTGGGAGACAAGGCAGTCAAGGGGTTAAATGTGTATATATGCGGCTTGTATTGAATCTGGCTGGCTTCTCTCCCTGGAAGAAACCGGGCAGATCCTGTGTGTTCTGTTTACAAATATTCACACACAGGTCTGTGCTGTGATTTGGCCACAGACGATCAGCAGGTATACAGCCAATATCATTGGCTGTAACCTGCTGACACTCGTGCTGTGGCCAATGACAACACAGATTAGCAGGAAGTAAGTTGCGTAGCCTGGAGCTGTCGCCTGCCCACCATAAATGTACAGAGTCGGTAACAAGTGTTTAAATTGTCTTTACAATCACATAAATTTCCAGGAAGGAGCATTACATAGTATCATAGGAGTATGTCCTTTCCCGCACCTAATCCAGTGTCCTCTTCTCCTCCTAAAGGCCTGTGTGTCCTGTGTCCGAACAGTAACAACTCATTCCTGGCGTTCCCCGGCGCGCACACCGGCCATGTGCAGATTGTGGACCTGGCTAGCACCGAGAAGCCCCCCGTGGACATCCCCGCCCACGAGGGGGTGCTGAGCTGCATCGCTCTCAACCTACAAGGGACCAGAATCGCCACCGCTTCAGAGAAGGTCAGAATGCCTTCAGTGCGGATGTCTGATGGTTATGATGATGGATGAGAGGGATCTGGGAATTCCACGAGCGCTTTACTTGCCCCCCTCCCCCCATGTAGAAAAAAAAAATTATTTAAAAAACAAAAACACTCAGTGAAGATCGAAGAAAAATGTGTAAAACCGCACTGTCTTGTCACTCCCCAGCATTTCCTGACATCACTGGGCCCCGCCCTCAGGATCCCAAATCACTCTGCCCAGTGCCCGGCATCATCGCCACCTGCAGGGCGGGGGCTGGGGGTAAAATCAATGGGAGCGAATTTCTGTCACCTGACTGACTCGCCTTTTTTTTTTTATCACTGCAGGGAACTCTCATCCGGATATTTGACACGACGTCCGGACACCTAATCCAGGAGCTGCGGAGAGGATCGCAGGCTGCGAATATTTACTGGTGAGAGTTTGTGATGTCATAACACCCGGCTGGGAGGGGGAGGGGCCTCCAGGCCAGCGATGGGCTGTCTGCAGAGTCCGGCTTTTCCTCTCTAGATATTAGAGATTATTGTGGAATTATCATGTGACTGTCCTAATTTTTGTAACCGCAGAAAAACCGAGGGAGAGATTTTACTAAAGCTGAAGAGCACACAATCTGGTGCAGCTGTGCATGGGAGCCAATCGGCTTCCAGCTTTTATTGTCAATGCTTAACTGAACAAGCTGAGGTTAGAAGCTGATTGGTCAGTATGCACAACTGCACCAGATTTTGTGCGCTTCAGTTTTAGTGTATTTTAATTATTTAATTTTTTTTTATTAACCCCTTATTACATCTCAGATCTGCTGATTTCCTGCTGCCTCTTTGCTGCCACTTTTTGTCTTTATGCATTTCAGCAATAGCTGCACGGCTATTTCGATGGGAAGCTGCGTTTTTTTTATTTTTTTTATTTGATGCAGCAGGCAAGACTTTTCAATCCGGCACTGCACTACTTTAACTGACAATTGCAATGCTGTACACAAATTAACTTCTTGTGGGGGAAAAAAAAAAAAATTATTTTGGTGTTATATTTTTTACTTTCTGCTATAAAACCTTCAATAAAAAATATAAAAAAATTTTAATTTCTTCATCAATTTATTCTGATATGCATTCTGCTACATATTTTTGGTTAAAAAAAAAATCCCAATAAGCGAATATTGATTGGTTTGCACAACAGTTATCTACAAACTATGGGATAGATTTATTTTCTTTTTGTACTAATTATGGCAGTGATCAGCGACTTATAGCAGGACTGCTATTGTGGTGGACATTCTGACACTTTTTGGGGACCAGTGACACCAATACAGTGATTAGTGCTAAAAAAGTATGCACTGTCACTGTACTAATGACACTGGCTAGGAAGTGATTAAACATCAGGGACAATCAAAGGTTTGTGTGCCTAGCCAGTGTTTGTGTACTGTGGGGGAAGTGCTATTACTAGGGGAAGAGCTGGAATTTATTCCCTGCTTTGCAGAAACAAATTCCATCCCCCAGTCAGAATGGTGATCTGCCTTGTTTACATAGACAGATCGCACTTCTGTTTCTCTGCCTATCGGCGGGTGCCATGTTTGTTATTTTAAAAATCTAAAAAAAAAAAAAAATTGTTTTAAATCAGTTTAAAAGCCTAAATTGTTTTATTTATTTTTTTGTTGAAGGGACAGAAAGTGATGAGAAATCCAAAAATTGCAGTTGTCACCGGAACAGGAGTAGAGATGAAATCTTCCAGTGGGGACACCTGTCTGGTGGCAACTGTCAAGGAGGGGATTTACCCTCATAAATAGAGAGAAGGCGCCTCTTTTCTCTTCTCTTTTCTTCTCTTCTCTCACCCTCACTTTGAAGATGTTTCCTCTTCCTGCTGTGTTTCAAGGACAGGAAGTGAAGGGAAATCCCTCCAGTTGGAGACTGAGGGGGAAAAATCCCCCCAAAAACTGAGATTTATTAACCCTTCCTTACACAAGAATGAAAAATGCTTATAGGTGAAGTTTTTAAAGAGGAAGTAAAAAAAAAAACACCCCGCAGGACAAAGGCATAATGTGCTAGTATGCATAGCATGTAGTTGCATAGCATACTAGCACATTATGAATTACCTGAGATTGAAGCGACCCTCGTTCACCTCCTCCATCGCCACCATATTTCCCGGAGTGACTTCCGGGTATCGCTGCTCCAGCACTGTGACGGAATGCAGCCGGCAGTGACGGCATGATCGCCTTCACTAATGGCACGCTCAGTTCGCATGCGCCGTAGACATCGGT
Source organism: Lithobates clamitans (assembly GCA_037952925.1). Classification (NCBI taxonomy): domain Eukaryota; kingdom Metazoa; phylum Chordata; class Amphibia; order Anura; family Ranidae; genus Lithobates; species Lithobates clamitans. Next base: position 274,375 of record JBBGZY010002826.1, read on the forward strand.
GCCCGTTTTTTGGAAAATATCTCCTTAACCCTGTAGGTTTAGGAGATATTTCTTGCACGTACAGATAAGCCTTAATCTAGACTCGCCTATAGGTTAAAGGGGTCAGTAGGGGTTTACAATCACTTTATTCTGCTGTCCCCATGAAGGGGACAAGGTGCTTTGGGGTGTGAGGACCAGATTCCCCCATCATGTTGAGGGCATGTGGCCTGGTATGGTGTGGGTGTGGGGGAGGGGTATATTACGCTCCTCGTTGTCTTCAGTGGAGAAGCCCATGGATGGCTGAAGACTTATCCGTTGTTAAGGACGCAGCATTCCGTCCCGCTCCTTAACAACCAGATATTCACTGTGCCCTAATTGGGCAAAGCTCAACATCCCGCCAAACAGGCATTGTTTGGGCCAAACGTTTGAATAAAAGGTGTTCCTCAGGAGTCTCTCCCGGGGCTCTATGGCTCCCGCTGCCCTCTGTGTCTCCAGTGAAACCAGGAAGAGAGGAGAACGGTGCTGGATCTGTGAGAGGAGTCGGGTCAGGGTTTTAGGAACAGAGCACATTGGGTAGAAGGGGAGGTTTTTTTTGTTTTGTTTTTTTCCCTCTTTTTAAAGTGCTTACATATTCCCAGTGAAGTGACCGGCCTCAGGTGATACACAACAAATCGTTCCTACATAAGTTGTACCTGTTTATCTATAGCTGACTTTCCCCTACATACATTGAAAGTGAAGAATTAACAAAGGAGATCTCACCTCTGAAAAGCAGGGGGCGGAGAGCTGATGTTCAGTGAGGAAAGATCTGAGAGCTCATTGGAGGGAAGGGACACACTTCCCCACCCCCACCCCTCCCCCCAGCACACAGGAACAGAGCTGAGGCCGATAATCAGCTTGGAGGTCCCTCCCTTGTCACCATTTTTCTCTTGGTGTCAGGAAAACCTATAGAGGGCTATGCTTTGTTCATATTTCATATCTGAGGTTTACAACCACTTTAATGCAGAGAGTAAGTTGATGAATTCAGAAATCCTTTAATCCAAAGCTGTGCGTCTTTATTGTGGATGAAGGTTTGTCATAGGAAGCTGCCTGACTCCACCTCTGGTATCTTACAGCATTAACTTCAACGAGGACGCCTCTCTGATCTGCGTGTCCAGTGATCACGGGACGGTCCACATCTTCGCAGCAGAAGATCCAAAGAGGAACAAGCAGTCCAGGTAGGGGGCACCACTGAGCCATGTACATGGCTTCGGTTTTACTGAAATGGCCGTTTTGCGATGTGAGGCGCATTTTCCAAATTCGATTTTATATCCCAATCCTACAATTCACTTTAGTGCAAAATGAAATGCAGCCTGTGGGGTTGAAGGCTCCGTTCACATGTGCTTTGGTCTCCTGAAGAGCTATCCTTATCCAGATTGCTCTTTAGAGGGCATTTACCTGTGAACGAGCCATTCGGTGTTTTTAGCCCAACCCCCCCCCCTCTCCCCCCTCCCCACCTGTATGAACCACCCTGGATGTTCATGGCTGACAGATCTCTGCTGTACTTGTGTGGTACTTGTGTCTGCAAACGGGCCATTTTTTTTCTTCTTCACTGATGAGGCTGCACTGATGGGCACTGGTAGGTGACATTGTGGAGACACTGGTGGGCACAGATTGGCAGCACTTTTGCAGAAGCCGATTATCGGCTCTTTTCTCCTCTCCTCCAGCATGAGAAGGAGCGGTAAAGAGAGCCGGTAACCGGCTTCTGCTGACATCATGATCAGCTGTCATTGGCCATAGCTGATCACGTGGCAAAGAGCCGCTGATTGGCCCTTTACCTCCAGTCTGTGTTTTCCGCGGTGTCCAGGGGACACTGCAAACACAGAGAGCGCGCTGCCTGTGCCCAGCAGTGGGCGTGGTCACGGGAGGTCGTCATATGACGGGCGGCCAGAACTGGATGACTGCGCTGTAGCCATCATTCAGCTATAGCGTGGTTAAAGTCTTACTAAACCCACAACAGTAAAATCAGTGTATGTATATGAAGTAAAGCATTCTTGTTATAATCCTAAGGGGATAATCCTGTGCATTGTGCAAAAAGTATGTCTGATCCTGTCTTCTCTGATCCTCCCCTTCTTGCATTGCCCCCAAAACATGTCTGGATAAGACAGAGTAAATGGAGTCAGGCTGCGCATGCTCAGTTTGGGGTAGAGAGTGTGTGTGTTTCCCCTCTTGGGAGAGTACATGTTATCAGCACAGGGCCAATTGGCACTATCCAGACAGAGGGTCAGGGGTCCTGCAGCTTCATAGAGAAGTCAGGGGGGAATGAAAACTCCTACAAACTTTAACCAGACACTGATAGACGTAGGGGAGATCAGATATAGTGACTGCAGGCTCCTGGGGAGAGCAGACATAGTGAGCGCAGGCTCCTGGGGAGATCAGATATAGTGACTGCAGGCTCCTGGGGAGATCAGATATAGTGACTGCAGGCTCCTGGGGAGATCAGATATAGTGACTGCAGAGTCCTGGGGAGACCAGATATAGTGAGTGCAGGCTCCTGGGGAGAGCAGATATAGTGAGTGCAGGGTCCTGGGGAGATCAGATATATTGAATGCAGGCTCCTGGCGAGATCAGATATATTGAATGCAGGCTCCTGGGGAGAGCAGATATAGTGAATGCAGGCTCCTGGGGAGAGCAGATATAGTGAATGCAGGCTCCTGGGGAGATCAGATATATTGAATGCAGGCTCCTGGGGAGAGCAGATATAGTGAGTGCAGGCTCCTGGGGAGACCAGATATAGTGAGTGCAGGCTCCTGGGGAGAGCAGATATAGTGACTGCAGGCTCCTGGGGAGACCAGATATAGTGAGTGCAGGCTCCTGGGGAGACCAGATATAGTGAGTGCAGGCTCCTGGGGAGACCAGATATAGTGAGTGCAGGCTCCTGGGGAGACCAGATATAGTGAGTGCAGGCTCCTGGGGAGACCAGATATAGTGAGTGCAGGCTCCTGGGGAGACCAGATATAGTGATTGCAGGCTCCTGGGGAGAGCAGATATAGTGAGTGCAGGCTACTGGGGAGACCAGATATAGTGAGTGCAGGCTCCAGGGGAGAGCAGATATAGTGACTGCAGGCTCCTGGGGAGATCAGATATAGTGAGTGCAGGCTCCTGGGGAGATCAGATATAGTGAATGCAGGCTCCTGGTGAGATCAGATATAGTGAATGCAGAGTCCTGGGGAGATCAGATATATTGAATGCAGGCTCCTGGGGAGATCAGATATAGTGAATGCAGGCTCCTGGGGAGACCAGATATAGTGACTGCAGGCTCCTGGGGAGATCAGATATAGTGACTGCAGGCTCCTGGGGGGGAGCGGATATAGTGAGCGCAGGCTCCTGGGGGGGAGCGGATATAGTGAGCGCAGGCTCCTGGGGGGGAGCGGATATAGTGAGCGCAGGCTCCTGGGGGGGAGCGGATATAGTGAGGAGTGCAAGCTCCTGGGTTTAGTAAAACTTTGAAGACTATAAAGTTCTGTGTGCGGTTGTGTTGCTGCTCACATGACTCGGATCGGAGATGCGCAGTCAGTTCGGTCAGCAGAGGACATTTCCTCCTTTGTGCTCCCTCTAGTGTCTAATAGTCGTCTCTGCAGTGTGTCTTCTGTGGGGCACTGGAGGCAGAATGCAGCTACAAACAACCAGAATGGTAAAGCAGAAGTTCACCTTTAATAATAATCAATACACAATTTATTTTTTTCCCTACAGTTTGGCATCTGCCAGTTTCCTTCCCAAGTACTTCAGCTCCAAATGGAGTTTCTCCAAGTTTCAGGTCCCATCCGGATCGCCTTGTATTTGTGCCTTTGGAACCGAGCCGAACTCTGTTATAGGTATGTGAGAGCGAGTCTAAGAACAATAGATTGTCACCTTCGATCGTTCACAAGCGGTATCTTCAGGTGCTCAGGAGCCGCCTCTAAAGCTCCAGACACATCATAGGTGGGGGGTCGGGTCATTTGAACTGCTGCAGGTTGGTTGGCTCTTGTCCATAAGTGAAATGTTTTGTAGGCTAAATCTGGCCATAGATGGATCGAATCTTGTCTGATTCAGAAGTCAGTGGGTGGGCTGATTGTACCCAAGTTGATCCATCGATCGACTCATGAGGCACTGATCGCAGTTGCTGTGTTCTGCAGGCCTGAATGTTTTAAGAGTTAATTTTTTTATATCATTGTGAATTTATTACTTTGTATTTAGGAAGGGTGGACTGTTTTTTCTTTAGGGGGGAAACAAATATAAAAACTGCCAGAATGGTCAGGTCCAAATCTTAGACCATTTAGACAGTTTTCAGTCTCTTCCTATTGGCCGGTGAAGCTCTCCATCGTAGCGATAGGCCTGCAGGTCTTTATCAGTAAGCCTAAAAAACCGTATATTACCAAAAGTATTGGGACGTCTGCCTTTACACACACATGAACTTTAATGACATCCCAGTCTTAGTCCGGAGGGTTCAATATTGAGTTGGCTCCGCCCTTTGCAGCTACAACAGCTTCAACTCTTCTGGGAAGGCCGTCCACAAGGTTTAGGAGGGTGTCTATGGGAATGTTTGACCATTCTTCCAGAAGAGCATTTGTGAGGTCAGGTTCTGATGTTGGATGAGAAGGCCTGGCTCACAGTCTCCGCTCTATTTCATCCCAAAGGTGTTCTATCTGGTTGAGGTCAGGACTCTGTGCAGGCCAGTCAAGTTCCTCCACACCATACTTGCTCATCCATGTCTTTATGGACCTTGCTTTGTGCACTGGTTTAAATCATTTGGGGGAGGGGGGATTATGGTGTAGGGGGAGGGGGGATTATGGTGTGGGGGTTGTTTTTCAGGGGTTGGGCTTGGCCCCTTCGTTCCAGTGAAGGGAACTCTTAAGGCGTCGGCATGCCAAGATATTTTGGACAATTTCATCCTCCCAACTTTGTGGAAACAGTTTGGGGACGGCCCCTTCCTGTTCCAACATGACTGCCAACCAGTGCACAAAGCAAGGTCCATAAAGACATGGATGAGCGAGTTTGGGGTGGAGGAACTTGACTGGCCTGCACAGAGTCCTGATCTCAACTCTATAGAACACCTTTGGGATGTATTATAGCAGAGACTGAGCCAGGCCTTCTCGTCCAACATCAGTGCCTGACCTCACAAATGCTCTTCTGGAAGAATGGTCAAACATTCCCATAGACACCCTCCTAAACCTTGTGGACGGCCTTCCCAGAAGAGGTGAAGCTGTTATAGCTGCAAAGGGCGGAGCCAACTCAATATTGAACCCTCCGGACTAAGACTGGGATGTCATTAAAGTTCATGTGTGTGTAAAGGCAGGCGTCCCAATACTTTTGGTTATATAGTGTATTTGCATGTGAAGGGTAGTTGGGAAAGGTTTCTGCAGGTATATGAAAGCACCCGTGGTTCCCCACAGCAGCTATGATGGCTTTTACATTTTGTAGGGAATCGCCGTTTGGGGGGGGAAACAAGCGATCTGGATGATCGCTCCTACTGCCCCATAACTGACTGCTCTTGCAGTCAGTTATGGGGCAGTAGGACTCTTCGTTGGGTTCTGCAGTCAGTTATGGGGCAGTAGGACTCTCCGTCTGCTCTTGCAGTCAGTTATGGGGCAGTAGGACTCTTCGTTGGGTTCTGCAGTCAGTTATGGGGCAGTAGGACTCTCCGTCTGCTCTTGCAGTCAGTTATGGGGCAGTAGGACTCTTCGTTGGGTTCTGCAGTCAGTTATGGGGCAGTAGGACTCTCCGTCTGCTCTTGCAGTCAGTTATGGGGCAGTAGGACTCTTCGTTGGGTTCTGCAGTCAGTTATGGGGCAGTAGGACTCTCCGTCTGCTCTTGCAGTCAGTTATGGGGCAGTAGGACTCTTCGTTGGGTTCTGCAGTCAGTTATGGGGCAGTAGGACTCTCCGTCTGCTCTTGCAGTCAGTTATGGGGCAGTAGGACTCTTCGTTGGGTTCTGCAGTCAGTTATGGGGCAGTAGGACTCTCTGTCTGCTCTTGCAGTCAGTTATGGGGCAGTAGACCAGAAAAGATAAAAGTGTAACCCTGCGCTTACCCAACAAGGAAGCAGCTCACACAACAAATAAGGATTTTGTCAAATTACAAATGCATATACAAGTGTAGCGCTGTGAGTTAAAAAAGCTTATAAAATAATAGGAATAGAGGAAAAACGTCTGTGTCAAACAACAAAAGTTGCAAAATATGTTAGCTTCACAGATAAATAAAATAAACAAAATAAAGTCTCTGATGTTTCTTCAGATATTTTAAAAGTTGAAAAGGACTGGTGTTAGTCCAAAAGGTATGTATAGTTCCTTATTCACCACGTGGATAACACATGCAAAAGTGTGATGGACCCTCCACATAAGGACAAAATGAAGGCTTACCAGAAGGATTGAACTCATAAGAACATACGTTCAATGAGTCAATCAAGCTTGTAACCCCAACGGGTAATCAAAAGGAGGAACCTCGCGACTGGATGGTGGTAAAGCTTCAATATATGTCCACACTTCTGACGGAACTCAAAGTAAATGGCAAACCTTCCCACGGGTCATCTCAGATGGATAATCCATATAGGAATAAAGAAGGGAAGCCACATAGCATAATACCGTTTGGGAAAACAGATTTATTAAAATAAGTAAACAACTTACATTTCGGTAGTAAGAAAAGCGCTTCAAATTAAAATTATGGCAGGCAGTGGAGTCTCCCGACGCGTTTCGTCTTAAAAGACTTCTTCTGGGATGCTCACTCACTGCTGCCATACCCCTTAATATAGATATCTAAGCCCCCTTAATGAGGATACACCTATTCCTATTCCATTCCTACTTTGTCCCTACACTCATAATTTGATTATATCTTATAGCAACTTCTCAGTATAATGCTGGAACGCATATACATACACCCAATTGAGGCGTGGAACGCACGCGGGTCCGCCATCTTGGCTAAACCCGGAAGTACCTTTTGAAATCTAGACACGAGCTGTACCCTCATTAAGGGGGCTTAGATATCTATATTAAGGGGTATGGCAGCAGTGAGTGAGCACCCCAGAAGAAGTCTTTTAAGACGAAACGCGTCGGGAGACTCCACTGCCTGCCATAATTTTAATTTGAAGCGCTTTTCTTACTACCGAAATGTAAGTTGTTTACTTATTTTAATAAATCTGTTTTCCCAAACGGTATTATGCTATGTGGCTCCCCTTCTTTATTCCTATATGGATTATCCATCTGAGATGACCCGTGGGAAGGTTTGTCATTTACTTTGAGTTCCGTCAGAAGTGTGGACATATATTGAAGCTTTACCACCATCCAGTCGCGAGGTTCCTCCTTTTGATTACCCGTTGGGGTTACAAGCTTGATTGACTCATTGAACGTATGTTCTTATGAGTTCAATCCTTCTGGTAAGCCTTCATTTTGTCCTTATGTGGAGGGTCCATCACACTTTTGCATGTGTTATCCACGTGGTGAATAAGGAACTATATATACCTTTTGGACTAACACCAGTCCTTTTCAACTTTTAAAATATCTGAAGAAACATCAGAGACTTTATTTTGTTTATTTTATTTATCTGTAAAGCTAACATATTTTGCAACTTTTGTTGTTTGACACAGACGTTTTTCCTCTATTCCTATTATTTTATAAGCTTTTTTAACTCGCAGCGCTACACTTGTATATGCAGTTATGGGGCAGTAGGACTCTCCGTCTGCTCTTGCAGTCAGTTATGGGGCAGTAGGACTCTCCTTCGGGTCCTGCAGTCAGTTATGGGGCAGTAGGACTCTCCTTCGGGTCCTGCAGTCAGTTATGGGGCAGTAGGACTCTCCGCCGGGTCCTGCAGTCAGTTATGGGGCAGTAGGATTCTTCTCCGGGTCCTGCAGTGTTATGGGGCAGTAGGATTCTTCGTCGGGTCCTGCAGTCAGTTATGGGGCAGTAGGGTTCTTCTTCGGGTCCTGCAGTGTTATGGGGCAGTAGGATTCTTCTTCGGGTCCTGCAGTCAGTTATGGGGCAGTAGGATTCTTCTTCGGGTCCTGACCTTTCCCTTCTCTTTCAGCAATCTGTGCAGATGGCAGCTACTACAAATTCCAGTTCAACCAGAAAGGAGAATGCACGAGGGACGTGTATGCACAGTTTTTGGAAATGACAGACGACAAGCTCTGAGACGGTTTGCAGAGATGACGGACTCTTCTCAGAAGCCTCTCTTATTGGACGAGGAGAGGACGGAAAGTCACCCCAGACTGACAACTCCAGTACTTTAGACTTTATGTTCAAATTTCCCAGAGTTTTAGCTTTGAAATGAATCCATCGTATTACTATAGTGCTTCTCCAAATCTTTCCATCCGTTCCATTCTTCTCTCAGATCAGATCAGAAGACATCCGGGAAGCTTTTCATTATTTTTCAGTGAATGGAGATTTAACACACATAATATTATATAAACGTCCTCATAGAATGAGCCGCAGCAGTATTGTTGGTGAGCTGGCCTGAGACTTCGGGAACATGTAGCCACTTTGGAAATCTACCCCCCCCCTTTTTTTTTTTTTTTTTTTTTTTTTTTTTTTAAATGTTTTTTTGCTCCTTTTCAGCCTAACCATGACAGTGTCCCAGCTTGTCAATGTCACACTAACACGGCACATTCTAACATTGACAAAGCAACCACTAACCTAGCGCCGGCCCTCATACAGAGCTCTGACCGGTCCAGGGTTTCCACTGAAAGCACTCAGCTGGGAAGACGCATAATAGTTTTGTAGCCCATCATGCAGGCCATGGATGTATGACAACTTGCACCTCCATAAGTAGATGGACAGACCGATTGTAGATTGTAGGCGGTGTGTGTACGGTCAGCTTTGCTCTTCAAGGCTTTCCGTTTTTTAAAGAGGTTCTCCGGGGGGGGGGGGAAGAGTTCAGTGATTTATGACCCTCCATTTGCATTCTGCGATCCATTTGTGGAATACACAGCCTTCTGTGAATGGGAGCAAACCCAACACTAATGCTAGGGTGGGCCCGGAAGTATAGCAGGAGCTGTGCTGTCTGGCATATAGAAATGTATTGGTTTTAATGTACTGAGCAGCGCTCTGGACAATAATTACACCTGAGATTTACACATAATCACTGACAAAAATCTCTGTCTGGAGTTCTGCCTATAAATCAGGAGCACCGCATGCAAAGAGTGCATCAAAACTCGCATTAGTCAATGAAGCTTCTCCCATCGGTGCATTGCGTTAGAGGGCAGCAGGTTGCGTTTTTAGCCTGTTTGAAAAACCGCATGGTCTTTTTTTTTTTTTTTTTTTTTTTTTTTGACCGTGCGGCTTCCACACCTGCGATTGCACTGCAGGCTGAGATGCATGGGGGTGCCATTCAGAGTGAACAGCAGCTTCACACGTCTCACAAGAGCAGTGCGATGTGGTTGGGGGAATCGAGGAGATACACGCAACGTACGGCCTACACTAGTGAACCGAGCCTTACTCCTGCTTTGCTAGCACTTTCAATGGTTCTATTGGGCTGAGGTGGCCCAAATGAACTATTTCATGCAGACATTAACTGTACACATCAGCTACATACAGTATACAGCGCTGTATTCCTGGAACAAAATCCAGTTGGGCCGAGTGCTGCTCAGCCATTCACAGGACGCTTTGTATTTTTATTAAGGAATACAAGGCTTACCCTGAATGGTGGAGAGGCAGGTATGTGATGTCACAATCTCCAGCTCAGCAAGAGGAAGCGTTGTCATTCATAAAATTTATAAAGCTTCCTGTGAATGGCTGAGCTGGAGATTGGTGGAGAGGCAAGTACGTGATGACACAATCTCCAGCTCAGCCATTCACAGGAAGCTTTGTATTTTTATCAAGGAATACCAGGCTTCCTCTGGTGGAGAGGCAGGTATGTGATGACAAAGGAAGCCTGGTATTCCTTGATAAAAAAAAAAAAAAAAAAAATACAAAGCTTCCTGTGAATGGCTGAGCTGGAGATTGTGATGTCACCTGCCTGCCTCTCCACCATTCAGAGGAAGCCCTTGTAGTCCTTGATTTAAAAAACAAAGCTTCCTGTGTATGGCAGAGCTTCACTCATCCCATCTGGATCATTTTCCAGGGAAGTCCTCATTCGGAACACAGCGCTGTATACTGAAGGTATACGGTTCATCCGCTGACAGGAGCCGCATGTATGTAGTAAAGGAAATAGTCTGCACGGTGCTAGCTCGGCCTGAACTATGTAAAGTGATGGCATTAAAGAATGAGCTCAGGGCTAAGAATCGCTGAATGTCCCCCCTCCCCCCTCGCCATGTGGAAGAAGAGAAGTCGTTCTTCAGAGTTTATTCGGCTTCTTCCCCATGTAGTTGGCGCTCCGCCGCATACAAAGCCGGTGAGAGCGCCAAGACATTTTTTTAAAAGGCTTCTGATGTTCGGAGAACTTTAACTTTTTAGGTAGTTTTTTTTGGAGTGTAAAGTTTCTGCATGTGGCTTAGTGCAATTACTCACAAATTCAGTTTTTGTTTTGCACACTTTGTTTGTAAGATATGTTAATGCTTTTTAATAAAATATGACCAGATCGCACGTCTTTTATATTTCTTAATGGTTGAATGTTTCCTACTTTTCCTAAAGATCCCTCCCAACCGACACGAAGGCACTTCTGCGTGCGATTCCCACAGCGAAAAATGTGCATCACAATGCATATGCAAGTACCACAGGCATGGCCAAAAAGACCACGTGATTTCCCTGCAGCTGCATTTTTTTTAACAGGTGCGTGCACTTTTTAAATTTTTTAATTTTTTGGAAGCCCAGGCATGGCAGCCCGGTCCTTTTGAATAGGCTGCCGTGCCCACGCAGACGCGGCCTGCAAAAATGCATAGGTGGGAATCTAGCGTTTTAAAGGATAGCGTCATCTTTTACACAAATATTACACTTGTATTTTTAGGGTGTTAACATTGGTGCAAATGACCCCTCAAACCACACCCCTTTGACAGCATGCGGGGGTTACTCTCCCCTGCAGCCACTGTCACGTTTTTTAAATCGGCGGAGCTCCGCCCACACAGCCACATCATTTATTCAGAGATCTGTGAATGAATAAACAAGTCCCATCTTCCACGTTGGTAGATGGACTTGTAGTTCTGAATGAAGCGATGAAGTGTGGTAATCACCACTGTTGTAGTCCATTGACGCTTCCTCCAGTTCTACAACTAAAAGCCCGTTCCTCGGTACAAGCAGAAAGCCGGAGGAAGAGTCTCTGCGATCCACTGATCTCAGGTGCAATACTGTGCAGGCTCTGGTGGAAGGAAATAAAAAATAAAAATGCACATTTTCCTGCAGATGTGTGTGCACTTTATTTTTTTAAAAGCGAAGTATGGAATTGGGGAAAAAAAAGTATAATATATAAATGGTGCTGGAAGAGGTGGGGGTACTACCCCAATACACAACATTAAAGTCCATAATAGTCAATGGCTTTCATAGCAAGAAGTTGCAGCCCCATAGAATGAAGCAAACTGTCAATCTGAACAAAGAACACAAGGGGGCGCCATCTAAGTGCAATATTAAATAATAATTATTAAATAATACTAATATTAAATGATAAATAGGATATGCCTGCTTTTCTCTTTTTTTTTTTTTTTTTTTTTTTTTACAGGCGAGTTGCACTTTGGCCTTCTTAATAACATTGTGTTTTAATATTGCACTTACTTGGTCCCCCCCTTTTGGGAATGAAAAAAAAAACGCACAAACATTTTATACTTGGCTAGAATGCTGCATCTGTTCCCCCTACTTCTCCTTTAGGCCGGGTTCACACCTACTTCAAATTGGAATCTGGGAAACCGCATCCAATTCGCAATAGCAGATTTTGACCGACTCTCACATTTCCGCTGCGGATCTGGTGCAATTTGTGTGTCTTTTTGGTCTGTTTCAGCCAAAAATTGGGGCTGGAATTGGACCTGAACGCTCCGGACCCCGGCTGTGAGCCGCAGGCAGCGATGGTGTGAACCAGCCTTTAATATTGGATAGAGAGGTGACAACAGTAAAAACTTGGCAGAGGTTTGTGTCCCCTGAGGTTTACCCTCTTCCTGCTCGGCCTTTTTTTTTTTTTTTTTTTTACACTTCATATAACAGTGAGACACACAGCGATTTCCCCCCCCCCCCCCCCCCCCCTGCGGAGATCCCTCATCCAATGCGCAATAGAGTGACGCCGGCCTGAGGATTAGTACCATGGACACAACAGTTCTGGTTCCTGAGCCTCTGCTTTTTAAAGGGGAACTAAACCCTCCTGTACTTTACAGCCAAGGAAGCTGCCATCTTATGCCCTAATACACAAAAAACTGACTGCTCCAGTTGGAGCTGCTGTACTAACAATCTGACATTAGTACAGCGCTCTCCCCTGCTGAGCTCTTGTGTTCTAACGGGGGGGGGGGGGGGGGGGCGGCGGCTTTACCCGCCAAAAACACTCAGGTCAGCGCTCTCTGCCATTGGCTGATCTGGAGTTAGTTGGCGGATGGTTTTCCAGCATGCACGTTCGACAGAAGCCGGCTGAACCAGCTGCCACACATGAGACGAATGTTGGCTGGTTTTTTTCACACGGGCAATTTATATATCTTACTGGTACGATTTAACCATTGCTGACTGGCATCTGCATAAACCAGAGCTACAGGTTTAGTACATTACCTCGGGACTAAGGACAAGATATAGGATTGCTGAACAGATCCCTATGGCGTCGGCTACACAAAGGCGCATCTTGTAGCACTCGATTGTACAGGAACCGATTAATTGTGCAGATTACAGGACTGATTGCTGTTGCCTTCTACATGTCTCTGACCGCGGAAGGAACAATTTAGTTAGAGCAGAATAAATCCATTGCAATTTTAGTATTGGGACCACTAGAAATTTATAGCGACTCTGACAACGGCCACCAAGCAGGTTTCCCACCAGAGTACCACATACAGTATATGAGGCAGCAAAGCCGTAACACCCGGCCTCTACATCTACACATCTATGGGCCTCCTCTGTTGTGGGCTCACGACTGCTCAGAAAACTGCCGCCCTCCCGACCAGCCACCATAACATGTGAGTAAGGATCGGCTTCATCCTACATGTCCCCACCAACCACGCCCCCTGGCGCATTTCACCCCCACCCAAAAGGGCTTAGTCATAAACTTGAATCCTATAACTAAGCCTGGGGGGGGGGGTGGGGGGTGATAGCCTGCGCCCCCCATTACCTGTGGATCTCAGGAATGTCACTCCAGGGATTTCATTCCCAAATTCAGTTTATGCTCCCAGCCACTGCTTTATCATCGAGAGCTGCCGTGACAGCCAATCACAGTGGTCATACTCCTCAGCATTGGCTGCATTATTTTAGCCACGTCAGCCATACACAATCTTTTCTTCTGACCATTAGGGCTAGTTTCAAGCTTTTTGGAAAATTGGTTTCTGCATCAAAAAGGAACATCTGGACCACACTTGGCAGGGTAGTGGTCACCAAACTATGTCCTCCACTGACACCAATGGGGCCCTTATCCCTCCCACTGACACCAACGAAGGGGCATTAGCCCTCTCTCCTCCCCCCCCCCCCCACTCGCTCTCCTCTCCCCCCCCTAACTGACACCATATGGGGTACTACCGGCACTATTCTTCCCCCCCCCCCCCCCAAAAAAAAGACCATCTCTCTCCCCCACCAACAGCGGGGCACTGTCCCTGCCACCGACAACCCCCAGTCTGAAGGACAGTATACTGGCCCTTTTAGTTAAAAAGCTTGGAAACACACACACACACACTCACTCTATAGAGGATGCATTGGTGGCTGACAGCTCCCCAAACATTCAAAGTTAACCCAAAAAGTCTTTCTTCTGACTGTTCCCAGACTTCTAGGCAGAAACAATTGTCTCCTACCAGCTCCAATCATATCCTAATGCTCCCATGTTTTTTTTTTCCCTCTTTTGCAGTATTCAGATTCTAATGTATATGTAGAACTTTGTCCCATCTTCTTAGGTGCCCAGGAACTCCAGCTTCGATGTATGACAGAGTGCAACCCCCCCCCTTTACACTGCAGCTAACAAGGAGAAGGCTGCTTTGATTGTGAGAACCAATCGCCACCTCCCAGCCCAGGGCGAGCAGCGGATAAGTTATCCACAGCACCGCCCCTGCGCCATAAACCCAAGTCAAAGACTTTAGGGAGGCCAATGGTGCCACTTCTTTGGTGTCATTGAGAAGAATTGTTCCCCATTATTGGTGTCATTGAGAAGAATTGTGCTCCGTCAAGCCCAACTGTTGGTGTCGTCATTGGGAGGAATTGTGCCCCATCGTTGGTGTTGGTGGATGAACTAATACCTCCAAGGGCTGCTTAAAAGCAAGCAAAGGGCCACAGTTTGGAGACAACTATATAAACTAATGACAGACTGACCACTGCCAGCTCTGTTTGCATGTAGTCACGCTCCACTAGGTTACCTGTGGTTAGGGACCTGGGCAGAGTCAGGTTACCGTTTGGCCTGCAGCTACATGCAAACAGCAGCAGCCGCGGTCAGCTTGTCATTAGCTCACATGGGCTGAGTGGCCGCTGTTATGCCCATACACCTGCCATTCGAATCTTGTGTATACGGCTAACCAGCTGTATAAATGGGCCCGAAAAGGTTCCCAATTTGAACTCGTCACACCAGAGAGATTTCTATGTTGCTCCTGAACCCCAGGAGACAATGTATATGTAGCACCTTGTCCCATTATTATAGATGCTGAGCTAGCATGCTGCATGCGCAACACCACCCCCACCGCTGTTTGAACGCTATGCTTAGGAGACTAACAAGGTTTTGGCAGGACTGCCTGTAACACATATATGAATACTGAGCTCAGGTGTACTAAGAGCAGGTGGGGGAGGTAGAAACTGAGCTCAGTAATAGGTATGTGGGGTCAATAAAATACAGTGTGAGGGGCGTGTCAAGTCCCCTGTTAACGATGGAACTCAAACAAAAGTGCTTTTCTAGGCATGCTCACAGAACCGAGGGCAGAATCAACTGAGATCCACAACAGGAATGTCCACAAATTGGGCTTTTGGCAGGGGAGGAACTGACAAAGTAATTTACTGCACTTTTTTTTTTTTCTTCCCTTTTTTGGAAAGCAGAGATAAAGTATTACAACATGAGGCAATAGATTCTTAATTTACTTTTAAATAGGATATATGAGGGAGATGTTTTTGGACATATAACTGACTTCCTGTCCAGCACTTGTACATGGCATTAACATAGTGAACCACACCGCTACATTACGTGTCCCGTGTGGGGCTGTCTTCCCATGCTACATGCATCCTATTTTAATCTACTGTGTGATAAAGAAATATGAAATAGGCAATGTCTCTATTACTATGGCTCACTAATGAATTCTATGCCTCCAAATCTTGGTTAAGGAGACCATAAGCATGGCTTTACTTTACACCAAAGGAATGTATTTTTTTTTTTTTACTGACCAGGATGTGGCTGAGCCCATTTTCGTCCCTATGATTGGTCATTTACTCACATACTAGCCTTATCTACCACAGCCCAAGCTGGACTAGGCTGGTCTCACCCAGAACTACTATCAGGCCTGTGTCTGAAGCTGCTCGATGGCCATGCTGCATGTGGAGATAGGACTCCATGGCGAAAAACAGCATCTTTAGCTAAGTATTTTTGTAATATTTTATTTATCTGTCTTTATCTTTAATAAATGTTATATTTATAAGTATTTTTATGATCTCTCTTTGCATATATATCATACTATAAAACAATCACGTGACCAAGATAGAACACTGCCCCTCTAGAACATGCAGGAACCTGAACGCACACAGGGAGAGTCTAGGGACCCACACGTCATTACTGTGTGGGACATCCCTGCACGAGGCACGGAGAAATTCGCCACACCCGAACGAGGGCCTAAAGATCTCATTTAAATTATGGGATTTAGAAAGAACTGGAGGGGAAATAGTTTTCCACAAAAGTACAGAAATTGTCCAATCAGACCTCATCTTTTATTCTGAGAAAATTAAACAAGGAAGCGGATTGGTTGCCCATTCTCTCTCTCTCCCCTCCAGGATGTAGCAATAGGCCCCAAAGATGAGGAGGATAGTTGGGATTTTTTTAAGCTTGAGGCTGGGTTCACACCTATGCGGATTTCCACATCCAATTCGTATAGCAGGAGAATGTGACTGGCTACCTATGGAGCCGGTTCACATAGCTTCTTTGCAGCTGCGGAGCGCTCTGCACAGGAACGCTGTGCGTCTTTAGCTCCGTTTCAGGCCCGAATTCAGGCATGGAATCGGCCCTGATTCTTCCCTGAATTGGGGAACAGGGATGGACAGCGCTCCTGTGTGATCCGCAGCCGGTTCCAGTGTGAACCCGGCCTTAATGTTTCCCTAAAAAAAAAAAAAAAAAAACAGTTGGGTCTGCATTTGGGGCTCAGACACAAGGTGGCTGTACAGTGTGCAAGAGCATTGAGAACCGCTGTAAAATCCTCCCCTGGAGCCCCATCAGAAAGCTATTACAGGATGTGGCTGTGTGCGGACATGACGCTACGTCCTCACACTTAGAACCCTGGACACTTAGACCCCTTTCACACTGGGGCGGTTTTCAGGCGTTTTAGCGCTAGAAATAGCCTCTGCTAAGTGCCTGAAAACCGCTTTCCATTCACTGCAGTGAATTTTCACACCGGGGCGGTGGACTTGTGGGAGGTTACCGAAAGTCCTGCAAGCAGCATCTTTGGGGGGTGGGTTGGAAGCGTTGTATTTTAGCGCTCCCGAAACGCCCTGCCCATTGCAATGAATGGGCAGCACTTCCAAAGCACCTTAAAACGGGAGTTTTCAACCCTCTTTGGGGGTTTACAACCGCCCCGCTAGCAGCCGAAAAGCGCCTGTGTTAGGGCTAAAGCACTGCCCGTTTTAGCGCTCGCAGTGGGTGCTGTCAGTGTGAAAGGGGTTGATTTGCAAACACCGGAGAGTGCAAAATCTGGTTAGCTGTGCATAGAAACCAATCAGCTTCCAGGTTTGTTTTTTTGTCGAAGCTTAATTGAACAAGCTGACGTGAGAAGCTGATTGGCTCCCATGCACGGCTGCACCAGATTTTGCGCTCTCCAGTTTAGTAACTCCCAGAATGTCTCTAAGCCGCATCCGCTTTCTATGGGTGGCTGAATGCAGCTCCTGGGGATGAATTTACACGGGTCCTGTATGCTCTTCCATACTGCGCAATATCCTTGTGGCTGTGTGCAGGGGCCATTATGCAAAAAAAAAAAATATGATCAATCGTTAATCATGCAGGCTTTCATATAAACATTTGATTTTTTTTCCCTCCTCTTTTACTTCGCTGACTTAGAGGACACCTCCGCCCTAAGGAGACCTCCCTTGACATCTGATAACTGCTGCTCTGGCCGCATGCTGATAATGCCCAAGGTGAGCTTCTGATTTTGCAGCATCAAATAAGAATGCCTTATGCACACCCAGGTGCTGGTAAAACAGCATTGCTTAGGGTTAGTTAGGCACCTGTCAGGGCGGGGGCAGTCTCTGCTTGAACTCCCACCAGGCCACACCCCCAACACATTTCACTCCGCCCACCAGAGCTTATCCATGGGGATCACGAGTGTTCCCATTCACACAGCATACTGATATATATATATATATATATATATATATATATATATATATAATTTCTTACCTTTTAGAAGTTTGTGAGGAGAACGTGTCATGGCCGATTCTAAGATCTGCTGGAGAGTCTCACAGGGTCCTTGTCCCCCACCCCCACTGCGCTATCCCCTCATTAACCCTTTCCTGCCTTTAAAACTTCTTAATGCCCAGGAGGGATCGCTGATTATGTGACCACTGTAATTGGCTGTCATGATGGTCACATGATCGGAAGCCACTATCGACGTTGAAGCCGGGTTCACACTAGTGCGACAAACGCTCCGACGTTGGGAGCTCATGTCGCATGACCTGTGAAAATGAATGTTTTCCAATGGGAGCCGTCCTAACTGGTCCGACTTTGAAAATGCTCCCTGTACTACTTTGGTCCGACTTTGATCCTACTTCAGCCCATTCGCTATCACAGCAGTCGGATCAAATTTGGATCACCGTCTTGCATGATCCAACTTTGGCATGCGACTTGTGCTCAGATGATCTTGAGGGGGAACTCCGCGCCAAATTTTTAATAGAAAACCGGCATGGGTTCCTCCTCCAAGAGCATACCAGCCCTTGAGTCTGGTATAGATTTTAAGAGGAACCCCCTTCGCCAAAAAAAGACAATGGGGTTCCTCCCCCCCAAATCCATACCAGACCCTTATCCAAGCAGGAAAAAGGTGGGGATCCGGTCAGGAAAAGGGGTGGGGACGAGCAAGCGCCCCTTCTCTTGAACCATACCAGGCCGCATGCCCTCAACATTGGGGGTGGGTGCTTTGGGGCAGGGGGGCGCCCTGCGGCTCCCACCACCCCAAAGCACCTTGTCCCCATGTTGATGAGGACAAGGCCTCTTCCCGACAACCCTGGTAGTTGGTTTTCGGGGCCTGCGGGCGGGGGTCTTATCAGAAGCTGGGAGCCCCCTTTAATAAGAGACCCCCACCCTATGGAAAAATGAATATGGGGTACATCGTACCCCTACCCATTCACCTAGGAAAAAAGTGTCAATAAACACACTAGACAGGTTTTTAAAGCAATTTATTAGGCAGCTCCGGGGGTCTGTTCCTTCTTCTCCGCGCTCTCCAGCCTCTTCTCCCACTCTCCGGTATCTTCTGTTGGGCTCCTCCGCTATCTTCTGCTCTTTTGCTAGTAGTGGCCCAGTCTTCTCCGCCGTCTTCTTCTGATGGTGACACAACGCTCTCTCCCGCTGTAATGCAGTGTGCGAGTATGGCGTGGTCACCGGTGACGTCATTCGGTGTCTCTGCCCATTATGACGTCACCGTCCCATCATGCCCCAGGTGGTGACAGAATGGGAGGAGTCACCCGGTGACCACGCCCCATACCTATATAAGTCGTTGCACACCTCACACGCGGCATTACAGTGGGAGAGAGCGTCGTGTCAACATCGGAAGAAGACGATGGAGAAGATCGGGCCACCGCTAGCAAAAGAGCAGAAGATAGCGGAGGAGCCGGGCAGAAGATAGCGGAGGAGCCGGGCAGAAGATACCGGAGAAGAGCCGGAGAGTGTGGAAAAGAAGGAAGAGACCCCCGAAGTCTGAAAAAGACCCCCGGAGCTGCCTAATAAATTACTTTAAAAACCTGTCTAGTGTTTTTTTATTGACACTTTTCCCCAGGTGAATGGGTAGGGGTACGATGTACCCCATACTCATTCACATAGGGTGGGCTCCCGGATTCCGATAAGCCCCCCGCCCGCCGACAACCAACGGCCAGGGTTGTCGGGAAGAGGCCTTTGTCCTCATCAACATGGGGACAAGGTGTTTTGGGGTGGGGGGCCTGCAGGGCGCCCCCCTGCCTCAAAGCACCCACCCCCCCATGTTGAGGGTATGTGGCCTGGTACAGTTCAGGAGGGGGCGCTCGCTTGTCCCCACCCCTTTTCCCGACCGGGCTGCGTGCTCGGATAAGGGTCTGGTATGGATTTTGGGGGGACCCCCATGCCGGTTTTTTCAGTGTAGGGGGTTCCCCTTAAAATCCATACCAGACCCAAGGGCCTGGGATGCTCCTGGAGGGGGAACCCATGCTGAGTTTTTATTTAAAATTTGGCATGGAGTTCCCCAAGATTCATACCAAACACAGTGCCTGGTATTGGCGGGGATCCAAGTCGGATCCCAGTTTATTGAAAGTCGGACGGATGTCGGCTTCAAGTCTGGGCAAAATCGGATCCAAAGTAGGACAGCCGTTGTGTCGCACCAGTGTGAACCCGGCCTTACTCAGGACAGAGAGCTGTTTGACAGCTCAGTTTTCTCCCAGCACATAAATATTGCCTACCCAGCGGACGCATGTGTGCGGAATGTGGGCGTTAAAGCCCAGCTTTTTCTTTTTGCTGCAGCACATACGTGTTACTGGGGTGTAAAGAAGTTTAATATACAATGCAGGAAGGCAGTTCCTACATTTTTTTTTTTAACCCTTTGTTAGGACAGACAGCGATTTACTAAAACCTGAGAGTACAAAATCTGATGCAGCTCTGCATAGAAACCAATCAGCTTCCAGGTTTTATTGTTAAAGCTTCATTGAACGAGCTGAGGTTAGAAGCTGATTGGCTCCCATGCACACCAGAGTTTGCACTCTCCAGTTTTAGTCATCTGCAGTGTGTTGAACTCTAGTGTACAGCTGATAATGAGAAACTGTAAAACAGAACAGACGGGGTTAATTATGGTAAACGTTACCAAAGTGTTATTTAAGTTATATTAATGGGAACATGTAACAAATATAAAGTAGGCGTTATCCCAAGTTGGCTACAAACGTGGTACACACCCGCGCAGGGGGCGTGTTCACCCGCAAGGATATTCCAGGATACATGAAGAGACGTCAGACAGCTGCACTCCGCAAAAGGTACCACTTATTTTAACCCCTTCACACCCAAGGATAACACCAATGGCAATAACTAAGGACAATTTTGCAACTTTGACACGTATTAATAAAATTGTCCATATCATCACAACTCCTTTGTGCATCCAGGTGGATTATAGCGCGTTTTTTTTTTCAGGACAAATTGGGCTTTCATTTGGTGGTAAATAATAGATATCTCCTGGCCCAAAATAGTAAAAAAAAATATTTATATATATTTTATTGAATGTAGCTGCATATTTCTTGCTACTACTGTAACCTTCCAAAATAAATTCTCCTGTTCCTGACGATCGCAGTGATACCACATCTGTATATGTTGTTGTTTGTATCCGTAGTACAGCCCAGAATAATGCGCATTTTGCTTTTTTTTTTTTTTCATCGTACCTAAAAAAAAAAGACGCGGATACTAATTTAACCCCTTCGCCCCAACCGTACACAAGTATGCACCCCCACTGGACTGGGCGCTTTTTTTTTTCTCTCCTGTGGGGCAACATATTTGCGTGTCGCCCTTTGTCACCGAGAGCCCCTTTCTAACAATCAGGACCCAGACGATCCGATTCCAGGTCACCTGATCGCTGTGATTGTCTCTGATTGGCTACCACAGTGTGAAGATCGCCCCCTGTGTTTTCTGTCTCTGTGAATGGAGGAGACCGATACATTGTATCTCTCTTTGAAAACGCTTTTGCAGGCGTGTCCCCGGAAGCTGATGCACGTGCTAGGCGGGCGCGATGACCGCCGGCCACCCGCGACCGCACGTGACAGAGCGAGAACCGGGATCTGTGTGTAAACACACAAATCCCGCTTCTCAGGGGAGAGGAGAGATCGATCGTGTGCTCAGTTTCCTCCCCGAGTCCGTGAATAAAAATGCCATAAATCTATCCCCTATTTTGTAGACACTATAACTTTTGTGCAAACTAATCAGTATACACTTATTGCGATTTATTTATTTTTTTACCAAAAATATGTAGAAGAATACATAATGGCCTAAACTGATGAAGAAATGTTTTTTTTTTTTTAATATTAGGGATATTTATTATAGCAAAAAGTACAAAATAGTGTTTTGTTTTTTTTAAATTGTCGCTTTTTTGTTAATAGTGCAAAAAATAAAAACCGCAAAGGTGATCAAATACCAGCAAAAGAAATCTCTATTTGGGAGAAAAAAAAAAGACGTCAATTTTGTTTGGGTATAACGTTGTACGCACAATTGTCAGTTAAAAGACCGCAGTGCCGTAGCGCAAAATATGGCCTGGTCAGGAAGGGGGTAAATTCTTCTGGGGCAGGAAGTGGTTAAATGTTTTTGGTAATGCACCTTCCATTTTATTTTTGTAGTTCAGCCCTGGGGGTTTAGTGTTCCGGTCAAAGTCAGTATTTTGTAATCAGGATTTTTTAAATTAGTATCAGTATCGGTGTGTCTTAGGTAGGATATAAGGAAGATGCGCACTATTGTTTCTGGGCCGTACTACGGATACAAACAACAAATAACATACACATTATGGGGTATCGCTGCAATCGCCAGGAGCAGGAGAATTTTTTTTGGATTGTTTTGGGGTGGTAGGTTATTGTAGTAGGAAGAAATATACAGCTACATGTAAAAACTTTTTTTTTTTTTTTTTTTTACCATTTTGGGCCAGTTTTCCTTGGATAGCTCCTGATTTTTGATTATTATCAATTACCACCAAATGAAAGCCCAATTCATACTGGGGAAAAGAAGAAAAAAAAAAGAAAAAAGAAAAAAAAGAAACGCAGTATAATCCCCCTGGATGCACAAAGTAGTTGTGATGATATATACAGGCTTACTAACAAGTTGCAAAATTAGGCTTAGGCATTAAGATTTGGTTTACCCTTAGATGTGACAGTTAGGCTGCACACTGAAAAGCAGCAGCCGTTAGCGCTAAAGCAATGTTCTTCAGGGAGCTTTTAACCCCCCAAAAAAGGTTTAAAAAACGCCCAATGGGCAGGGAGAGAACACGGTGCGGGCTTCACATCGACTGATCACTGCGATAGCCAATCAGAAGCCATCACAGTGATCTGGTGACCCAGAATCGTGCGCTGTTAGTATGCGGCTCACCGCGAGAACCCAATCTCTGTGCATGGCATGCTCCCAGCACAAAGGGAAATACGCAAAAAAAAAAAAAAGCCCAGTCTAGTGAGGCCGCATATTTGTGTTACATCGATGTGCAGGGGTTACTATACATATATATACACACACCAAAAAACACACAAACACGGGGGGTGCATAGAAGAGTTGACGCATTCTGAGTTTAGAACTCTCATTACTCGAGCAAGCACCAAACGCATGTGAAAAGCTCTTCTCTGCACCCCCTGTGCTCTTCTTTGTATATGTGCTTTTATATAACTAGATGCAAAAAAATATATATATATTGGATGGTGTGGAGAGGGATTAGAACCCCTGTCAGTTTTTATTACGGTCTGTGCCCCGCGTTAGGAAGTTTACCCTTCTTTGTGTGTCCGGGTTACCATTATCATTGAAAGTGAAAAATAAAATCCCAAATTTCGGGTTGCCCCCACAAAAGTAATAGAGAGAGAATCTTCCAATAGGGACACTAGTTCTGGTGACCTGAGAGCCCCAAAAAATTCCTTTAACCGCTTCCATACCGGCCCAATTCTGGCATTCCTCTCCTACATACGCTGAGTAAATAGATACCCGACATGTCATGCTCTAAAATTGAGCGCACTCGTGGAACGGCGCCAAACTTCAGTACTTAAAAATCCCCAAAGGCCACACTTTAAAATTTTTTACAGGTTACCAGTTTAGAGTTACAGAGAAGGTCTAGAGCGAGAATTATTACTCTCACACCAACGTTCCTGGCGATACCTCACATGTATGTGGTTTGAACGTCATTTACATATATGGACGCGACCCATGTGAGTTCGCTTCTGCATGCGAGCACACTTTCCCTTTTAAAAAAAAAAAAAAATGTAATCACCATTATTCCTATTACAAGAAATGTAAAACCTCTCTTGTGATAGGAATAGGGCATGACAGGTCCTCTTTACAGTGAGGTCTATAAATCTCCATATCTCTTCTCTAGGCTGAAAAGCCTGAGAGCAAAAAAAAAAAAACGATCTTGGCTTCCCAGCCGAAAAAACAGCCGTCTCAGGTCATAGAGATTGTCAGGGACCATCTGGTCTGCGGTATTCTCTATGGGAAACCATCTCAGGTCACAGAGATTGCCAGGGACCATCTGGTCTGCGGTATTCTCTATGGGAAACCATCTCAGGTCACAGAGATTGCCAGGGACCATCTGGTCTGCGGTATTCTCTATGGGAAACCATCTCAGGTCACAGAGATTGCCAGGGACCATCTGGTCTGCGGTATTCTCTATGGGAAACCATCTCAGGTCACAGAGATTGCCAGGGACCATCTGGTCTGCGGTATTCTCTATGGGAAACCATCTCAGGTCACAGAGATTGCCAGGGACCATCTGGTCTGCGGTATTCTCTATGGGAAACCATCTCAGGTCACAGAGATTGCCAGGGACCATCTGGTCTGCGGTATTCTCTATGGGAAACCATCTCAGGTCACAGAGATTGCCAGGGACCATCTGGTCTGCGGTATTCTCTATGGGAAACCATCTCAGGTCACAGAGATTGCCAGGGACCATCTGGTCTGCGGTATTCTCTATGGGAAACCATCTCAGGTCATAGAGATTGCCAGGGACCATCTGGTCTGCGGTATTCTCTATGGGAAACCATCTCAGGTCATAGAGATTGCCAGGGACCATCTGGTCTGCGGTATTCTCTATGGGAAACCATCTCAGGTCATAGAGATTGCCAGGGACCATCTGGTCTGCGGTATTCTCTATGGGAAACCATCTCAGGTCACAGAGATTGCCAGGGACCATCTGGTCTGCGGTATTCTCTATGGGAAACCATCTCAGGTCATAGAGATTGCCAGGGACCATCTGGTCTGCGGTATTCTCTATGGGAAACCATCTCAGGTCATTGAGATTGCCAGGGACCATCTGGTCTACTGTATTCTCTATGGGAAACCATCTCAGGTCATAGAGATTGCCAGGGACCATCTGGTCTACTGTATTCTCTATGGGAAACGGCCGCCGATTCATTCTCCGGCTCGCAGATCGCACGGGCAAGCTGGTAGAAGCATTGGAGGGTGACGATGTCCCTGAACAGTGTAGAGAGTCGCTGGCAGAAAAAAAAAAAAATTATATCTGAGTGAACCAATCATCCAGTATCTCCACTTAAAGTCCAGGATGTCATATGACGTACCTTGGGATTTGCTCACACTTCTTGTTTGGGCTATGGGACAGGAAGTGAATGGAAATCTCAGCAATGGGACACAGGGCAAAACATATTTGACAGGTGTTATTAACCCTCCCCTGCTCTGTCCAAAATTCAAAAAAAAATTTTTGCCTATAGTTCTACTTTAATATAAGTGGTACTGTTGCGGAGTGCAGCCGTCCGAAGTTTCATGTATCCTGGCACTGTACCCGATGGACAGCGTGGGCGATCATACATCAAACCCATCAGGCGCAGTGTATACCTGTCTGCAAGGGTTTTCCATGTAAACTCATACAGGAAGTCCTATTCATTGCAATTGAAACGCAGCGGCTACACGGACACAACCGCCGCTCCCCTCTGATATCCATGTGGGTGCATGAGCCCCAAACACACACACACAGTCTGCGCTCGAGGCTGTGCACCCGCATGGATGTCATACCGAGAGTAGTATATGTGTCCCATCTAACTGGGACTGCCTGCACAGGTATGCATGGAACACCTGTGCAGGTACACACGGCCCTCACATACAGTGGTTAAAGTCTACACACCCCGGGGGTAATAAAAGGTTTCTGTGATGTAAAAAAATGAGACAAAGATAAATCATTTCAGAACTTTTTCCACCTTTAATGTGACCCATAAACTGTACAACTTCAATTGAAAAACAAACTGAAATCTTTCAGCAATGGGAAGTAAAATTAAGCTAAAATAATGAGGTTGCAAAAGTGTGCACACCCCTCTTATAACTGGGGATGTAGCTGTGTTCAGAATTAGGCAATCACATTCAAAGTCACATTAGGGTTCACACCAGTACGACACGACTGTCATCCTACATTGCTCTGCAACATCGGTTCTACTTCCAACCAACTTGAATGAACTCCGACTGAGATTGTCTGACTTGTCCTTTGACCAATCAAAACAATCCCAGTGTGACAAATTCCTTTTGCTGCTGTAATCACCATGTCGGATGGTTAAGACAAGTAACCGACTTTGAAAAAGGTCCCTGTACTACTTTGGTCCTACTCCAGCCCATTGAATATCGTTGAAGTCAGATCAAAGGCGAACCAACTTGTGTCGGACCAGTTAAGACGGCTCTCATAGGGAACCATTGATTTACACACGTCATGTGACATGTGCTCTGAAAGTCAGAGCATAGGTCATACCAGTGTGAACCCGGCTCTAAATAGGAGTCAGTACACACCGGCCATCATTTAAAGTGCCTCTGATTAACCCCAAATAAAGCTCAGCTGTTCTAGTAGGTCTTTCCTGACATTTTCTTAGTCACATCCTACAGCAAAAGCCATGGTCCTCAGAGAGCTTCCAGAGCATCAGAGGGATCTCATTGTTAGAAGGTATCAGTCAGGAGAAGGTCCAAGGCATTAGATATACCATGGAACACAGTGAAGACTGTCATCAAGTGGAGAAAATACGGCACAACAGTGACATCACCAAGAACTGGACGTCCCTCCAAAATAGAAGAAAACTAGTCAGGGAGGCGGCCAAGAGGCCTACAGCAACATTAAAGGAGCTGCAGGAATATATGGAAAGTACTGGCTGTGTGGTGACAACAATCTCCCGTATTCTTCATATGTCTGGGCTATGGGGTAGAGTGACAAGACGGAAGACTTCTCTTACCAAGAAAAACATCCAAACCTGGCTAAATTCTGCAAGAACACATCTAAAGTGTCCCAAAAGCTTGTGGGAAAATGTTTTCTGGTCTGATGAATACAAGGTTGAACTTTTTGGCCAGAATTCCAAAAGATATGTTTGGCATAAAAACAACACCGCACATCACCAAAAGAACACCATACCCACTGTGAAGCATGGTGGTGGCAGCATCATACTTTGAGTGTTTTTCTTCAGCTGGAACAGGGGCCTTAGTAAAAAGGTAGAGGGAATTATGAACAGTTAAAAATACCGGTCAATATTGGCACAAAACTTTCAGACTTCTGCCAGAAAGCTGAACATGAAGAGGAACTTCATCTTTTCAGCATGACGACAACCCAAAGCCTCCATCCAAATCAACAAAGGAAAGGCTTCACCAGAAGAAGATTAACGTTTTGGAATGGCATAGCCAGAGCCCAGACCTGAATCCCATTGAAAATCTGTGGGGCGATGTGAAGAGGGCTGTGCACAGGAGATGCCCTCACCATCTGACAGATTTGGAGTGTTTTTGGGCAAATATTGCCAAGTCAAGATGTACCATCCTGATAGACTCCTCCCCAAAAGCACTGAGTGCTGGAATAACATCAAAGGGGGCTTCAGCAAAGTATCAGTGTAAGGGTGTGAAAACTTATGTGACCAGATTATTTTTTTTTTTTTTTTTTTTTTTTTACTTCCCTCCGCCTAAAAGATTTCAGTTTGTTGTTCTCCTGAGTTGTACAGTTTATGGGTCACATTAAAAAGGTGGAAAAAGTTCTGAAATGATTTATCTTTGTCTCATTTCTTTTTTACATCAATAGGGGTGTGTAGACTTTTTATACCCACTCTATGGATCCTTCGTACACCAATGTAAGCAAGGCCTTTAGCTTTACTAAGCAACCCTGACCAATTAGGTTTAGACTTTGTATTCGGATTCCCTCATAGGCCCGTTCCTGATTGGCTCTGAATTCTAAAATATACAACAGAACAAAATGTATAAAAGACAAAGAAATGAGTTTAAAAAAGTTTTTTTTTTTCTTTCTTTTTTGATGTAAAATGTCATATTCCTAGGTTTATTAAATGTCAAGATTATAAATATTTTAATGATGTCATTAAACAAAAAAAATATATATAAATAAAATGTCACCTTGCATCATCCAAACGCCATTTTCAGAGCAGGTCAGACATTTTGAATAATGAAAACGGAACCAGGATTTAAAAAAAAAAAAAAAAAAAAATAAAAAAGCCTGCACTTAAATAGGAACAATGGAGAACCGAGAAACAAATATAAAACTATGCTAGGCGCAAGGAAATTTCCTGCATGACGATGGGACACTGAACTAAAGAGGAAAAAAAAAAAAAATAATGAAGATTACTACTGTTAGAAGTGGATTTTGATTTATGGGACCGCCCCCCAAAAAATAATAACAAAACCAAAAAAAAAACCATAAAGGAAACCAAACAGGACAAAAACACGTTCTGCCGCTCACATTTGGATTCGGCGGTTGGATGAAAAGTTACCCTTGACACGTTTTTCTTTTACTATTTTTTTTTTGTTTATTTTGTTTTTATCATTTCCTTCTTGCCTTTTGGATCTTTTTTTTTTTTTTTCTCCTAAGTGGGACTTTTTAACAGCAGCCTTTGCCATAACATACACAATATTAAGCAAGATAATTTTTATGTTTTTTTTTTTCTTTTTTTATAACCTTAGAAGGGAGGAAGGAGGGGGTGGGACCGGGGCGGGGTGAGGGGCAAGTGAGAGATGGGAAAATTAGGCCAGGACACAGAACAGAAGGGGGGGGGGACAAAGGGTTAAGTGCAGCTCTGATCAAAATCAATAGCAGTTTCTTTACAATTTGTTAAAATGTCTCTTTAGGTATCGGATGGTTTTAATTTTTCTTCTTTTTCTTTTCTTCCTCCCATAAACATGCAAAAAAAAAAAAAAATCACCACACATGATGAAGAAAAAAAAAAAATCCTGAAAATTTCAGACTAAAACAACAGGGCAAAATATTGGAAAATTGATGTATTTTTTTTTCCAGATAAAATATCCAATGCGTGAAAGGAGGAAATCTAAAAACAAAACAAAAAAAAAAAACAAAAAACAAAAAGAAAGATCTACATTCATTTTGCAAGGTTAAAAAAAAAAAAAAGGAAAAATTGATTATACTAAAAAGCAACATAAAATGTTGTTAACATTGGAGTGGCTGGAAAATGTGAAATGTATGACCCAATATTCTGATCTGCTGGAAAAAAAAAAAACGAAAAACAGTCCCATGTACAGCAAAAAAAAAAAAAATACTGCTAGAGAAATTCACTGTAACGCCTGACCCTTCCGCCGAAGAGACCTTTCCAGGCCGTTCTGCAAAGGGGGGGGGAGGGGGGGAGGTGGAGGATTTAGCTGCCGGTAGGTACACGGTACATACTCCTTGGAAGAGGAATATACAATCTATCACTTGTCAGATCCAGACCACATCAAGCGATTACCATGCTTTCCACAATAATGTGCTCAGTACAGGACTTAAAAGAAAAAAAAAAAAGAAAAAAAGAGAGAAAAAAAAAGGAAAAAAATAAAAAGAATAAATTTAAAGCTCGTCAGCTTTTGCACATGTCCATACATCCTGTGTGTACTGCGGGCAGTGGGGGGAGGAGGTCGGGGCGGCCGAGTAATATTTCTATATTTCTCAGGTGTTTGAGGTTTTCCATGGCTGCCCCCATGTGGATTCAGTGCTGATTTGGAACATCATTTTTTTTTTACCATGGGGCCTCCTCCCCCCCCCCGCCGTCCCCGGTGCGTACGATGAGAGAGAGCGTTCATTTTTGGCACCTCTGACTCTGTAAAATCGGTGAAAGGTGGGGGATGGCATCTTTCCGGAACAAAGGTGAAGAAAAAAACAAAACAAAACAAAAATAAAAAAAAAAAAATAATAAGAGTGAAGAAAAGAAAAAGAATGTGTGCGTGGGTTCCTATTTTTGGTTGTCGTGTTCATTGGACGCTGCCACGGTTCCTTCCGTCTGGGCGTTCTCGGCCACGCCTATGACTAAACCTTCCGTTTCCTCGCTCTTGTGTTTCTTGATGTCCAGCTGGTCGTTCTGGTCTCCGCTCTGCCTCTTGGTCGGGAGTGAGGCTGACGCAGAGGCGTGGGTGGCCAACAAGTGGAGGGGGCTGGCTGCAGCTGCAAGGTAGGAGGACGAAACATTTATACACACAGATTACAATATAGCACACATTCAAAAAAAATTAAAAATAAATAAATTGATCCAATGGGTGAAAAAAATAATTAGGTAAATTAATTAATGCAACTGCCACAATGAACTGGCTTAACCCGACACTAATATGAACACAAGAAAAATGAAGTCATTGGTTGATAAGAGCATCAGTCGCCCTATTAAATTTAAAGTGGTAGTCAAGTCTGCTTTTTTCGCTTGTACCTACAGATAAGCCTAGAATAAAAAGGTAATAGGTACACTTTGTTGCCCCTGGAAGACGTCCTATTGGACGAAACTTACTTAGGGCAGAGTGTCTATCCGCAGAGCCGGCGGCTGCAAGATATGCTCTTTGATATTGTTTTGCTTGTGAGTACCTATCAAATTTATTAATAAATGTATTTTAACCTGTAGTTCACCAACGGGGATTTCCTCACTTCTTTCTGGCTGTGTGGTAATGCCGCTTAGGCAAGTTTATGTAAAGCCATCCAGTGGCTGTGGGGGGGCATGCTGCTCTAAAGTCTGTCAATCACAGCAAGTAAGCCAATCAGGACAGGGAAGGGGCAGGACCGAGCCATGGCCCTGCGTGTGAATGGACACACACACAGAGCTGTGGTTTGAGAGCGAGCTTGCTTGCTGTGGGGACACTCAGCAGGAGGGACGAGCCAGGAACGCCAACCGGGGACCCCAGAAGAGGAATATTGGGGCTGCTCTGTGATAAACCATTACACAGAGCAGATGATTATGATTAAGTTTTTCAAAAACAAACAAAAAAAAACACAAGACTAACAAAACTTTAGGCCCCTTTTACACTTGTGCGACTTTTCCTGTGACTTCAGACATCAGAGTCACATGACAAGTCATACCCAATGATAACCATTCATATCTGTGCGACTTCAAAGTAGTCCCTGTACGACTGATGCAAGTTGAGGTCCACAGATCTCAAGGTTACACAGGCATTGCCTGAAATCGCGGCAAAACCGTGCGACTTTCAAGTCCCGGCAGTGTGAAAGGGGCCTTAAAAAGACGTTCACCTTTTGCCAAAGAAAAAAGAAAAATGCCAATTTTTTTGCAAGGAAAAAAAAAAATAAAAATGTGCATTTATTAATTTTGTGTTGCAGGAGCCTGTAAAGCATTGTACCAGCGATTGATGAGCAGATCGCCGATGCCATGCAGGTCTCCTGTAGACTTCCTTGTATGAGGAAACCAATGCATTCTGACAGGAAGTATGAACTACCACGGCGCTCCACAGCGCAGCGATAGTTCATTGAGTAAATCAAGCTGACCACCGCTAAGGCTTCTGGGACTTGTGGTTTGCACAGACGATTGTGAATAAGTGACGTGGGGAGGAGACGATGACCCGCTAGCTGTCACAGCAGGGAGGTGGGGGCTGGTGCTTCCTTTAAGCTAAAAAAAGGACTGTGTGAAAAAGCCAATCTACCTCCGTCAGGCTCGGTTGTCACTATATGCCTGACTGCATGTAATCGCATGCTTGCCTGCACCAAAAATGTGCTGCTGTTAGCAGTGGTGCCATCAATTAATAAAGGCACCCCCACACACTGGAAACCACAACACATTTTCCAGGGGTGGCCACTGCATAGCACTATGCAATCTCCTTGCAGCTGCGATTTCAGAAGAGGTGCAGGGACCTTTTTCCTGTAGGTACTGCAGGCCATGCAAATGAAAACGGCACGCCAATGCAGCCACCGGGAGACTGGCATAGTGGGAACCCAGCCTTGCAAGCAGCAGAAGGTAAATGTTTGGATGTGAATGTTTAGATTTTTAACAAATGTGTATCTTATTTGCAACAAAAGCAGTTATACTCTGCGGGATGATCGATCTGCACCCCCCCGGGTAGAACAGCTTGCTATGCATGCACTGGTTTCATAGGTGATGCCAGTAGATAAAAAAATTTCACAAAACTAAACATTCATTTTGCAACATTCGTTTTTATCAGTTCAAGGAGATGAAGCGAATATTTACTCAAGGGGACACAAAATGCTTGTAACACTTGGTCCTGTTCCGAGTTCCGGTTCTGTGAGCGATGAGCTAGCGAGGTCTGCAGAGTAGCCCCCCCACAACGTCTGACCACGCTGCTTCGAAAAGGGGAGGGGGCAGGGCAAGGGTTACCCTGAAGTTGAGGTGCCCCTTGATTCTATTTACACAGAGGAGAGAGGGAGGTGCCTGCACAGTGCAGTACTGCAACTTCCCCACAGGAATGCCCATAAATTGGGCTTCAGCCTGGGGAGGAGCTACAGCACAGCACAAAAAGTGCTTTTATTACCCAACCACAGAACAGATCGGAACAGGACCAAGTGCTAAATGCAAGGATCCAACACAGGTTTTTGCTGATCAAGACCGTGCTGGCTTCATACAGTTACTTCTAACCCCTTTTTTTTTCTATAAGGTGTGTTCTGTAAACTGTGCTGAACGTATTCAGGTATAAGTGCTACAGATGGAGCGACTGATTCTCTTAGCAATGTGGAGGTCACATGTACAATGCTTCAGCAGTGTCATAAAATGACATGGACTCAGCACCGGGTTATCGCATAAACAAGCGTTGCATTTGAGTTTTACAGACTTAACCGCTTAAGGACCGCCCGCCATCATTCTACTGCTGCAGGTTGGCTCTCCTGGGTGAAATCGCCCGTGGCACGACGCCAAAGCCAATGTGCGTGGCCGCAATGTCCGCCGGCCACCGGCGATCGCTCCACAGAGCCAGAACGGGGATTTGTCAATGTAAACAGACAGATCCCCGTTCTAACAGGAGAGGAGAGATCTGCTGTTCCTAGTGATCAGGAACAGCGATCTCTCTCCTCCTCTTCCAGTCAGTCCCCCCCCCCCCCATTAGAAATACCTCCCAGGGAACAATTAACCCCTCGATCACCTCACCTTAACCCTTTCCCTGCCAGTGACATTTACACAGTAAATTTTTATAGCACTGATCGCTTTATAAATGTCAAGGGTCCCAAAAATGTGTCAAAAGTGTCCGGATCTGTCCGCTGCAATGTCGCAGTCCCGCTAGAAATCGCAGATTGCCGCCACTACTAGTAAAAATAAATAAATAAAAATGCTGACGCAGTGCCGAATTGCAAATAATGGCCTGGTCATTATGGGGGCAAATCCTTCCGGTCCTTAAGTGGTTAAAAAGCGGCAAAAAAAAAAATTAACACACATTCACAATACATTTAGCCTTTTAGTTTTTTTACTGTGTGAACCAGGATTTAAAAATGAGGAACTTTCTTAAATAATAAAACACATTCTCTGAAGTCTTTTTGTCATCAACAAAATGTTTTTGAAAAATTATATGGTAAAAAACAAAAACAACTCACCATAAAACACTTTTCTCTGCGTTCATTGAAGGACACAGCTAAAGTCACCATGGATGGGTTGGGGTTTTTATGCCACCACCTACAGGAGTGGGGGGCTAGGTGCAACCAAACTTGAAGTATAACTAAAGGCAAAACTTTTTGGATGGAGTGGAGATGGATTAGAACCCGTCAGTTTTTATTGCCGTCTGTGCCCTCGTTAGGGAGATTCACCTCTCTATTTGTCTTGTTTATTATCATTGAAAGGGAAACTACAAAAAAAATTCCCAAATTTTGAGTTGTCCCCAGAAAAGTAATAGAGGGGAAATCTTCAAATGGGGACACAACGAAAAGATTGGCCTAAAGTCCTACTTTAAAAGCAGGCCACTCTGGTGGCACCCCCCCCCCCCCCCAGCTTCAACTCCAGAATGAGTTGGTAGCCAGCTGTACCGGGACATGAACACCGAAAAAAAAGTCAGTAGACTGGACTGGTGCTGTGTCCTCCAATGAACACAGAGAAAAGGATTTTACGGCGCGTACAAAAATCCGCATAAACAAAAAAGCAGCAAAACCTAGAACAGACCCCAGGCAGGACGCAAACTGTCTGGCCATGCTGGCATCTGCTGAGAAAGCAAACACCGAATTTAAAAAAAGGAAAAAAAAAAATTGTCAGTGACAAAAAAGGAGAGAAAACCGAATTGCATCCCACTCCTGAGTACGCTAGGAAAGGACGGATTCTGGTGTTGTAGTTGGGGGGGAGGGGGGGCGCTTGCCCAGAAGGCCGTACCTTAAGGGTGCTTTAAATTTATGCACCTAGAGGCCTCTTGTAGGTGGTGACATCAAACTCATCTGCGATGACTTCAGCTGTGTCCTTCAATGAATGTACGAGAAATACAAAAAAAAATCCCCCCCCATACTTTTTGACCCCCTTTACATCTTTTCATCTGGGTGCGTTGCCATTAAAGGATAAGTTCACCTTTGTGAACATGTAACACCCATATTTAGGGTGCAACACTTAATACGTTCAGAATCTGCCTGTTCTTCCCCTCCCCTGTGACAGCGGGCGCGTGATCTTCAGTCGGCACTCGCTGTCACTATTCAAAAAAAAAAAACCTCCACGTCATTCATTTTCTGTGAATAAATGAACCACAAGTACCAGCAGCCTTTGCGGGTGATGTCTTGTAGTTCTCAATGAACTACCAAGGTGCTGATGAGCGCTCTAGGCAGTTCATTGAACTTCCTGTCACTCAGTAACGTGCTCCTTACTACAAAGGGCAGATATAGGTGAGGGCAGTGGCCATTGGTTTGTACGGTTGGAATACTGGTGGGGGACGCACTCGACACTTTTGCCGCCATTGTGCTATATGCTGGGTGTCCAGTGCGCCCCTGTGCCTTAGAGGGGTGGGCTCCCCTCCAGGCTCACCTGCCCTCTGCCTATCCATTATAATGCATATGCTTCTACTATGGAAGCTCTCAAAATTTAGATTTACTGCAGATAATATCGGGGTGCCGTGAAGCGGCTCTGCAGCTTACGCATGTATTTGCACATGTGTGCAAACTAAACACCTATTTTTAACGCATACTGTTAGGAGAATTAGGTTGGTTGCAGGCTGGTCGGTAAGTTGAACTGGGAACTTTCTTTGGTTTTGACATGCTTCGCCCTTCCATGTGCTCCTTGCTTCAAAGGCCAGTTATAGGTGGGGGCAGCTACACAGACCATCTGCAGGAGCCGGAGATTGCACCCGTGATCTGCTGATAGCGGGT
Organism: Lithobates clamitans; assembly: GCA_037952925.1. Lineage (NCBI taxonomy): Eukaryota > Metazoa > Chordata > Amphibia > Anura > Ranidae > Lithobates > Lithobates clamitans. The sequence goes on from JBBGZY010002826.1 coordinate 308,964, forward strand.
GCAATGCTTAACATGCTTAAAAAAAATAAATAAATTATATATATATATCTTTTTTTTTTTACCTGCAAGGTGAACTTATCCTTTAAGGTAACTTACTCAAATGAATGAGCTGCCAACAAATCATAAAAGACAAAAAGCGCCCAATTTATTTTTGTTTATCCAATGCAATACACCACAATATATGGTAGTGCATTACTGAGTAACGTAATGCGCTGCAATGTAGGTATGTAGGCGTTAGGACATTGAGGTGCCATTGAAAATAAATGACACCACAAGGCACCAACGTTGGTAATAAGTGTTGTGGGAGATGTTTTCTTTCCGGTGTTTGAGGATGCATCAAATTCCCCGATTAGCATAATTTTGAGGACCCCAATGCAGCTATTGATAAGTGAAGACTTATTGGCCGACTTGCTTTAATTTTACTGAATTTTTAAAGTTTTTTTCTTGCAGAAGGCGGAGCTAAGCCAAGTCCATCTGCATCAGAAATGTGCATACAACTGAAGAGGTAACCTCAATGCCTTCCAATTGTCTGCTTCAATCATACTCCGCATTACACCCGCACACAATGTTAAGAGTGCACTCTGCCTGCGATTAGATGCAAGAACCCCAGCTGAGGTTTCTGCAATTATCTGTGAGGAGGCAGCCCCAATGAAAGCAATACTGCCAGCTCTTGCAGCTAATCGTTTCCACTTGCATGTAATCTCTCAAGCAGCGATCGCATGCGAGCGATCAGCCCTGGACACAAGCAGTTTGCGTCCAGGGGCGATTACTCACAGGTAATCATAGCTTGAAAGATTACATGCGAGTAGGAGCGATTAGCTGCGGAAGAAGGCGGCATCCTCCCTCTGCTTTTAATGGAGCTGCCTACTTGCAGCTAAATATGGGAACTCCCGCATTGTTCTCACATCTAATTGCAAGCAGGATGCCTTCACAGGTGTGAATTCACGATAACCCTTTGGAACACCAACACTGCCAGGACACAAAACAGGAAGAGTAAAACGCAAAATATTCCTACCTCGGCTTCCATTTCCTCTCCACTGCCAAGCTCTGTCAATCAGGTGGGAACTCGAGTTTGCTGAAAGAAATATTCAGCTCAAGATTTGAATAACTAGACGGGACTAATCATCCGTCCCGGGATCAAGTAACAAATTTAGAAAGTGGGGCGGGGAAGTGGGAGGGATTGGACATGTGATTTAATATTGACAGACACATTAACAGACAGAGAAAAGATGGATGTAGAGGGCCCCAGAGTGTGACAGGTGCAGAGGGGCCCCAGAAACTGACATATATAGGGGGGCACAATCGCTGCAGTCGCCTGTCTGCCAAATACTGAGAGCTGTGCTTATCTAGGTAAGGCAAGGGGTCCTATCATCAAGATGTCAATGCTTTAAATAGGATGGAGGGTGGAGAGTGGGTGGTGGAAGATCAGGGTGAGCTGGGGTGGGTGGAGAGCAAAAGGTAGGAGAAACGGGGCGCCAGGGTGGAGAGTGGGTTGTGGAAGAGCGGGCGAGGCGGGGTGCAAGAGAAGGGCGAGGCGGGGTGCAAGAGAAGGGCGAGGCGGGGCGCAAGAGAAGGGCGAGGCGGGGCGCAAGAGAAGGGCGAGGCGGGGCGCAAGAGAAGGGCGAGGCGGGGCGCAAGAGAAGGGCGAGGCGGGGCGCAAGAGAAGGGCGAGGCGGGGCGCAAGAGAAGGGCGAGGCGGGGCGCAAGAGAAGGGCCAGGCGGGGCGCAAGAGAAGGGCCAGGCGGGGCGCAAGAGAAGGGCCAGGCGGGGCGCAAGAGAAGGGCCAGGCGGGGCGCAAGAGAAGGGCCAGGCGGGGCGCAAGAGAAGGGCCAGGCGGGGCGCAAGAGAAGGGCCAGGCGGGGCGCAAGAGAAGGGCCAGGCGGGGCGCAAGAGAAGGGCGAGGCGGGGCGCAAGAGAAGGGCGAGGCGGGGCGCAAGAGAAGGGCGAGGCGGGGCGCAAGAGAAGGGCGAGGCGGGGCGCAAGAGAAGGGCGAGGCGGGGCGCAAGAGAAGGGCGAGGCGGGGCGCAAGAGAAGGGCGAGGCGGGGCGCAAGAGAAGGGCGAGGCGGGGCGCAAGAGAAGGGCGAGGCGGGGCGCAAGAGAAGGGCGAGGCGGGGCGCAAGAGAAGGGCGAGGCGGGGCGCAAGAGAAGGGCAGGGCGGGGCGCAAGAGAAGGGCAGGGCGGGGCGCAAGAGAAGGGCGGGGCGCAAGAGAAGGGCGGGGCGCAAGAGAAGGGCGGGGCGCAAGAGAAGGGCGGGGCGCAAGAGAAGGGCGGGGCGCAAGAGAAGGGCGAAATGGGGCGCAAGAGAAGGGCGAAATGGGGCGCAAGAGAAGGGCAAAATGGGGCGCAAGAGAAGGGCAAAATGGGGCGCAAGAGAAGGGCAAAATGGGGCGCAAGAGAAGGGCAAAATGGGGCAGGAGGAAGGGGGAGCTGGGGCAGGAGGAAGGGGTGCCAGGTTGGAGAGTGAGTGGTACAAGATTAGGGTGAGCTGGTGTGGGAGGAAGAGGTGCCAGGGTTGAGAGTGGGTTGTGGAAGAGAAGGGTGAGCTGGTGTGGGAGGAAGAGGTGCCAGGTTGGAGAGTGGGTTGTGGAAGAGAAGGGTGAGCTGGTGTGGGAGGAAGAGGTGCCAGGGTGGAGAGTGAGTGGTACAAGATTAGGGTGAGCTGGTGTGGGAGGAAGGGGTGCCAGGTTGGAGAGTGAGTGGTACAAGATTAGGGTGAGCTGGTGTGGGAGGAAGAGGTGCCAGGGTGGAGAGTGAGTGGTACAAGATTAGGGTGAGCTGGTGTGGGAGGAAGAGGTGCCAGGGTGGAGAGTGAGTGGTACAAGATTCGGGTGAGCTGGTACGGGAGGAAGAGGTGCCAGGGTGGAGAGTGAGTTGTGGTAGAGAAGGTTAAGCTGGGGATCTCGAGGGGTGGAAGGGAGGGCGAGTTCCCTGTTAGTGTTGAGCCTACAATGGTAATTGGCAGACAGGACGATTCTCAGCAGCAGAGCCCCATACACAGACATGCAGGGATTCTCTTACCTGTAGTGACCTGTCCTTGTATGGCAGTGGTGATGGGCACCATGTGTGTCCCGTTCTGTGTGACGGCTTTGATGGGGAGCTGGTGTTGACCTAGAGGGGCTTGCACTATAGTAACCGTCTGGAGGGGGGCAGAAGATGAGGTCTGGATAATTCGGCTGGCTGTGCTGAGCGCTTGGTGGTTGATCGCAGGAATTGCTTCTACTTTCACTGCAGGGAAGTAGACAGACAGTGGAGGGTGAGCGTCTCTACCTACAAGAGTGACAGACATTAGCAATATTTTCTTTTTTTTTTTCCTTCAACAAAAAAGTGTGTTGGACCAGAACATTATCAAATTATACAGAGGAATAAAAACAGAAGAGGCAATAAACATGGTGAAGACCAGATCTTTACATGCATTGTAAACGCACACACACCATTGCAGGTCTTACCTTTCATCTCCTTGTGGTCTCCGTTTTCGTGCGGCTCTAGTTTATGCTGGGCTACCATTGCGGCCTGGGCTACCATTGCCTGTCCCGCAACCGTGTAGGTGTTGACGGGGGTCAGGCCCGAAACATTGGTAACGGACACCGCAGGGATCTGGTGGACGACATGCACAGTCTGCATGAGGGTCTGCTGTTGCTGGGAGGTGGTAACGGGGGTGGCCACTGTGTATGTCACTGGTTTTATAGTCTGGGGGAGCTGCCGTTGCACAGTGATGAGGACTGATTGGCTGGAAAGGGGGGATCCTGTATAAAAGAAGAAACCACATCAATGAGACGCCTTTATAATATCCGCATGTTCGTCATATGATCAGCAATCCAACCCTGGTAGACAAAAACTACAGAAATATTGCCTGCTGCCAGGAATGACCATCCAGAGCTCAGATACTCATACTAAAATATAGCAGCGCCAGTTACAGTGTTACTAAACCCACAACAGTAAAATCAGTGTGTAATTGCAGTAAAGCATGCTTGTTATACTCGCTGTGGAACCTAAGGGGTTAATCCTCTGCATTGTGTAAAAGGGAGGTTTGATCCAGTCTTCTCCGATCCTCCCCTTCTTCCACTGTCCCCAATCCATCTCCTGATAATACAGAGCCTTTGGAGTTGCTCAGTTTGGGGTGTATTGCTAGAGTTTTTTTTTTTTTTTTCTTGGAAGAGTGCATGTGATCAGCACTGTCCAGAGGGTCAGGGGTTATGCAGCCTCATAGGACAGTCAAAGGAAAATGAAAAATCCTCCTACAAGCCTAAACCAGACACTGATAGAGGTCACAAGACTGCTATATACTGCTGTTGAGAAAAGGTATTTAGCAGTTTACATTTATTAAAATAAGTGCATTTCCATGTACTGTGTACGACCAGATACAGGCAGTCCCCGGGTCACAAACACCTGACTTACGAACGGAGGGAGATACCAGAAAGTGAGAAGAAATCTACCCCTAGGAACCGAAATTCACTCTTAAGGGTTATCATGCGGAAAGGGTGTGTCCACTGAATCTGAATCACCAAACTTTTTGATTCCACAACAACCCAAATTTTTCAAAATCCAATTGTTATAGGGAGAGGGTGAGGTGAAATCTGACCAGGGCACAGACAGCAAAACAAATGTTACAGGGGTGATAACCCTTCCCTTTGCTATCCAAAAAACATAAAAAAATATTGTTTTGGCTGGAGCTACACTTAAAAAATGTACCACAAATTCAACTTAACAAACCTACAGAACCTATATTGTTTGTAACCTGGGGAGACCAGATATAGTGACTGCAGGCTCCTGGGGAGACCAGATATAGTGACTGCAGACTCCTGGGGAGACCAGATATAGTGACTGCAGGCTCCTGGGGAGACCAGATATAGTGACTGCAGGCTCCTGGGGAGACCAGATATAGTGACTGCAGGCTCCTGGGGAGACCAGATATAGTGACTGCAGGCTCCTGGGGAGACCAGATATAGTGACTGCAGGCTCCTGGGGAGACCAGATATAGTGACTGCAGACTCCTGGGGAGAGCAGATATAGTGACTGCAGACTCCTGGGGAGAGCAGATATAGTGACTGCAGGCTCCTGGGGAGAGCAGATATAGTGACTGCAGGCTCCTGGGGAGAGCAGATATAGTGACTGCAGGCTCCTGGGGAGAGCAGATATAGTGACTGCAGGCTCCTGGGGAGATCAGATATAGTGACTGCAGGCTCCTGGGGAGACCAGATAGTGACTGCAGGCTCCTGGGGAGACCAGATATAGTGACTGCAGGCTCCTGGGGAGACCAGATATAGTGACTGCAGGCTCCTGGGGAGACCAGATATAGTGACTGCAGGCTCCTGGGGAGACCAGATATAGTGACTGCAGGCTCCTGGGGAGACCAGATATAGTGACTGCAGGCTCCTGGGGAGACCAGATATAGTGACTGCAGGCTCCTGGGGAGACCAGATATAGTGACTGCAGGCTCCTGGGGAGACCAGATATAGTGAATGCAGAGTCCTGGAGAGATCAGATATAGTGACTGCAGGCTCCTGGAGAGATCAGATATAGTGACTGCAGGCTCCTGGGGAGACCAGATATAGTGACTGCAGGCTCCTGGGGAGACCAGATATAGTGAGTGCAGGCTCCTGGGGAGATCAGATATAGTGAATGCAGGCTCCTGGGGAGATCAGATATAGTGAGTGCAGGCTCCTGGGGAGATCAGATATAGTGAGTGCAGGCTCCTGGGGAGATCAGATATAGTGAGTGCAGGCTCCTGGGGAGATCAGATATAGTGAGTGCAGGCTCCTGGGGAGATCAGATATAGTGAGTGCAGGCTCCTGGGGAGAGTAGATATAGTGAGTGTAGGCCCCTATTTTGTAGGCGCGATAACTTTTGCACAAACTCCATCTAAGTGAAAGCCTGTCTATTTTCATAAAAATCATAAATAAAAGTAATGCACTCACAGGATATTAGAAAAGGATTAGCACATGATCAGTAGGAATGTCGTCATGTAAGGAGCTGCAGAGAACCGCAGGCAAGCGGCTGGGAAATGCAGTGTTCAGCCGTGAAGCGTCCGGATGGAACAGGAGAACTGCTGTAGTGCTGGGAGCTGAAATGCAAGCTTTTCAGGCTAGTGACAAACCAGCTGCTTGCCTGCCAATCTCTGCAGCTCCTTAGATGACAACAATCCTACTGATGTGCCTATCCTTTCCTAAAATCCTGTGAGTGCATTACTTTTTATGATTATTATGCAAATAAACAAATTTACATGGGGGTTCCATTCTCTCGCTTGTTTTTATAAGTATGTTGACCAAGGACCTCTCAATGTGGCTGCCACCATTATCTATAGTGACTGTTCCTATATATCCTCATCCTCCACTTGGTACCCATCTTTGGTGTCTGGAGGCCTCAGCGGTGCCAACCTATGAAATGAGGACTAAAGATTGCAGGTTGACAGTCGATATCAGATGGAAACCTGCCATCTTTCTAATCCTCATTTCAGCATATAAGCCCTGAAGAAAGGATGTTGTGAACTCCAAACACATCGGCTTTATCCCCCAAACTAATGTAAAGATCAATATAAAAGGTTTACTGGAATTGATACAAACTTTTGCAAATAAATTTGATAAACGGCGCTCGTAGGATATAGTCCAACAAAACCCCCCTGGGGCAATAGACAAAAGGTGAAATTAAGTGAAATTTATTGTTCACAGCAGCTATCGCAAAATGTACTAGACCCTGAAATATTGGGGGAAAAAAAAACAATAAACAGCGCTTGCGAATAGGTGAATAAGTACAACTAATTAACAACAAACATGATTTGCATAAATGACTATAAAGTGCTAGGTACTCAAAAAGTGCATTAGTGCTCCAAGATTATTGCTGGTGCTCCACAATGGAGGACGGTGCCGTGTGCCACACCCCCCTGTTGTGACCCCACTCACCAGATGGCAAGGAACCCACAGCTTTCCAGTCTGGGGTCAGAAAAGCCTGGATCAAATAAGATCAGTTAGTTGGGAGACACAACATTTTCTCTGGAGCCTCTTACAGTGTTCATTTCCATAAATGCTCAAAGGTGCCGATCATATTCATGTGGGAAACAAACAAGGAACCAATAGTGAAGAACTGTATTGATGAGGTAAATTTGCGCTGGCTAGGCGCTACTTACAAGAAACCAAAAACACAACAGACATCAGCATGGAGCTCCGGGTGCGCCACTGGTCGGCGTGCGTTCCACGGACTGTGGAAGTGATGTCAGTTGTTCGGGAGACCGGAAGTGCGTCAACCTGTCCTTGATGACGCCCTGGAGAAGGGGCGAAACGCATTGACGTACTTCACTATTGGTTCCTTCTTTGTTTTATTTCCTACATAAATATGATTGGGCATCTTTGAACATTTATGGAAATCAACACTGTAAGAGGCTCCAGAGAAAACGGTGCATCTCCCAGCTGATCGTATTTGATCTAAGCTTTTTTTCTGACCCCAGACTGGAAAGCTGTGGGTCCTTGCCATCTGGTGAGTGGGGTCACAACAGGGGGGGTGTGGCACACGGCACCGTCCTCAATTGTGGAGCACCAGCAATAATATTGGAGCACTAATGCACTTTTAAGCCCCTAGCCCTTTAGAGAGTCATTTATGCAAATCGTGTTTATTGTAGTTAATTAGTTGTATTTATTCACCGATTCGCAAGTGCGGTTTATAGGATACAAACTTTTGGCGCTCTCATCCTTTCACTAACTGCTTTGTTCACTCTACTACCCCCCATCCCCTGCCCCCCCCCCAGGGATACCCTGGCTGGCAGACAGCGGCCTGTAAGGGTTGTACACCAAACCAATTTGTAGCCCATCATTGAATCCAGAGGTCCACTAACAATCTTTTCGGAAAATATATAAATAGCGACACACAGAAACTGAACTAGCAATAAAGTTTAATGCAATGTCCATTCACAATAAAAATAAATAAAAAGCTGGAGGCAATTTTGTTGGATGTGAAGGACGTCTTCTCACCTGGGGCGCTCTGTGCAAACCGCGCTTCCTGGATCACTGCAAGCTTTGGCTGGATGGTGCTTGGCTCCGGGTCCATCGGAACTGGCGAGCCTTCCCTGGAGAGGCTCTCCGGGGTCTGGACTCCACTCGAGTGTGCCGACAAAACGCCGGAGTGGTTTGGAGATGCTGGTGCACTCCTAGGAGGAATGACAAATCAGATTGGAGACCTCCACAGAGAGATACAAAGATGGCAGAATTATTATACAGGGTGTGTGATGGGTCTGCACAGGTCAGATATAAGATGGCGCAGCAGCAGAGGAGATTTTAGGAATACTTAAAAAACGCAGAACAAAAATTCAATACATTGAAGTTATCAGTTCTGAGATGTGGCAGCTGCATTCATTTTTTTTTTATTATTAGGTTAGTAACATTTTCTTTAAGGCTCGGTTTCCACTGTTGCAACCCCAAAGTTGCGCGATTTTGCCGCGACATAAAGCACTGTCTGTGTATTCTTGAGGTCTATGGACAAAGTCAAAGTGGGACCAAAGTAGTACAGGGACTACTTTGAAGTCGCACAGATATGAACAGTGCTCATTAAAAATCATGGTGGGTACGACTTGTCATGTGACTTTGCAGTTCCCAAGTCACATGACAAGTCACATGGTGGAAACCGAGCCTAAATACAGAAAATCTCTGTTGATCTTAAAATAAATGTAGTGTCCGTGTATTTTGCTTTGCACTGACATCTTAAAGTGTAACTACAAGGCATCTGAGCACCACAAAACAAACACACTATATATATTTTAATATTCAAAGCAAACTCCCCCATTCATGTCTCCACGATTTTGTTGAGAAATCACTTAAAAAAAAAAAAAAGCACACCCCTCACCCTAGAATTTACTATTTCCCGTGGCCATCTTGAGTAAGGGCAGATGACTCGTGTAGCATTTGCTTCCTGAAATCCATCTGCCCTTAGCTCAGGCATGCAGGCAGGGGGAGTGTGCTTAGCTGAGAAGACGCCTCCTCCTCTCCTGAAGACTCCTGGATGACACCATTTACCTCGGCCCGGAACCAGAAAGTAACTGAAAACGCTAAAGTTTAAACACAAGTAAATATGATATACTTTCCTATCTACAGTGCCTTGAAGAAGTATTCACCACCATGAGGTGCCGATGAGGAGAGGGGGAGGGGGGGAGGGGGGAGGGGGGGAGAGGAGAGGGGGAGGGGGGGAGAGGAGAGGGGGAGAGGAGAGGGGGAGAGGAGAGGGGGGGAGGAGAGGGGGTGGGGGGGGAGTATTAGTAGTCCAAATCAGAAGAGAGCAGCCTAGGGTGACAACAGTACGCCTCAGACCCCATCCCCCCAGGACAGGAAGTGTGTAACTAGACGGATCACCAGATCGAAATATACAAAATGCAGCCACCACATTTAAGAACAAGCAAGTTGCAATGTATTATGTTTTGGATGCACTTTAAGGTACACTGGTTCTGGTCAAACGAGACTTTTGATGCACCGACTTGATGCCAAGAATAGCCAGACGCTTAGCTCATCTGAGCAGGGAGGAAATTAGCGACCAATTGGGAAAAACCAGGAAGGCCTGCCAATCGCTTCCGTAGGAACGATCGGCAGGGTCGCTTGACCTGGCAAAATCTGGTTTACATTATCCTATAAACAGTATAGAAATTTCCAGACACGTGTTTAACCAAAGCCGTCTGCAGTGTAGCAACCACCACCAGCAGAGGGCGCCGGACACAAGAGCAGCTTGGAAGCGAGATGAATTCCAGGCACGGATGACTAATGCGTTGCCTTGGAAAGGATATCAGAGAAGGGCAGGAGAGAGGCAGACAATGGCTAATGTGGAAAGCAGCTCTGTTCAGCCACATGTACAGCCGCTCAATTCACATAAGAGACCCAAGTGGGTGTGAGGAAAGATAAGGGAAATACAGAGACAAGCGGCATACAAATCGTCATCTCACTGCATACAGAACACTAAAGAGACGATGAAATGCACAGGATGGAGGAGGATGTATGATGGGGGAGAAAAAATACATCACTTCTGTAAGGAAAAACAAACACACAGAAGAAAGCTGCATATAAATATATTAATGACGTTCCGAGACAATAGTACAAATATGAAGGGTCTCGGTGATGTCACTGGTCTCTAGTGATGGATAGGCTGTGTTCTCATGAATATGAAGAGTCTCGGTGATGTCACTGGTCTCTAGTGATGGATAGGCTGTGTTCTCATGAATATGAAGAGTCTCTGTGATGTCACTGGTCTCTAGTGATTGGATAGGCTGTGTTCTCATGAATATGAAGAGTCTCTGTGATGTCACTGGTCTCTAGTGATTGGATAGGCTGTGTTCTCATGAATATGAAGGGTCTCGGTGATGTCACTGGTCTCTAGTGAATGGATAGGCTGTGTTCTCATGAATATGAAGGGTCTCGGTGATGTCACTGGTCTCTAGTGATTGGATAGGCTGTGTTCTCATAAATATGAAGGGTCTCGGTGATGTCACTGGTCTCTAGTGATTGGATAGGCTGTGTTCTCATGAATATGAAGGGTCTCGGTGATGTCACTGGTCTCTAGTGATGGATAGGCTGTGTTCTCATGAATATGAAGGGTCTCGGTGATGTCACTGGTCTCTAGTGATTGGATAGGCTGTGTTCTCATGAATATGAAGGGTCTCGGTGATGTCACTGTGGATATATTGTCTCAGTGCTGTCACCAGTATCTCGCTAATGAGCTGCCCATCTATAATCATCACCCTGTATACCGCTGTACATTACAAATTATTTCCCCATTTTGTGGTAGGATCTGTGATCTGTTAATTATATTGTCAGTACAGGATGTGGCAAAGTCGTGTAGTTTGTGTTTAGATGGTGACAGGAGGTTTACAGACTGGGATCATCAAGCACATTGGTTTCCCATATTGAAATGATGCATAAAGAGAGTGAATGGTATTTATCTTCTCTTTATGAATGGCATAACAAGAACAAAACTTCACATCTCCACAAGCACAAGGTGCGGAGATATAAAACACCGTTCTATATAATGCAGGATATTAAGCATTGTGCGACATTCCATAAACAGGCCTATAATACAAGCGTGTGGTTTGTAGGAAGGACATTCACTCCTTACCTTGAGGAAAGGGGTCCTAAGGGCGTCCTGAAACACGGCACACCCCGGGGCCTTCGTTTTCTAAAAGCTTGCTCTATAAGTTTGCTCTCGGACGCTGGGTCTATCCTCCAGAAGGATCCTTTGCCGGGCTCCTCCTGGGATCGTGGGACTTTGATAAAATACCGGTTGAGAGAAAGGTTGTGACGGATAGAATTCTAAAAAAACAAAAAAGATAAGAATTATTTTGGAAAGCAACATCCATGTGAAAAATCATCAAACACACACTCAAAATAAGGAAAAAAAAAATCATTAAAAAAAAAAAAAAAAAAAATCAATGGGGTCGATTTACTTAAACCTTTCTCACACTGAGGCGCTTTGCAGGCGATATAGCGTTAAAAATAGTGCCTGCAAAGCGCCCTGAAACAGCGGCTCCATTCACTGCAGTGTGAAAGCCCCGAGAGATTTTACACTGGAGCGGTGCGCTGGCAGGGAGGGCATCAGAAAAAGTCCTGCCAGCAGCTTCCCTGGAGCGGTGAACTCACTGCTCCTAAGCGCCCCTGCCCATTGAAAACAATGGGGCAGCGCTGCTATACCGCCGCTAAAAATAGCGCCCCTTTACCGCTGACGCCCGGGGCGGCTCAGTGTGAAATGGGTCTAAAACTGGCGAGTGCAAAGTCTGGTGCAGTTCTGCATGGGAGCCAATCGGCTTCCAGTTTTTTTTTTTTTTTTTTTGTCAAAGCTTAATTGAACAAGCTGAAGTTAGAAGCCGATTGGCTGCCAAGCACAGCTGCACCACATTTTACACTCTCCAGTTTCAGTAAATCAATCTCAATGTAACTCCAGACTGAGGACCTGCAGATTCCAACCACAGGAATCATTTAAAAGCCAAGTTCACCTTTTACACCACATTACCCCCACATGTAACAAGGTGCCAAGCAGTGTCCCCGTTCCCACACCCCCCTTTATAAAAGGACCGGGACACTGCCCATGTGCAAGAGGAGTTGCACGATATCATGTGCTTCAACTGTCGCATGCACCGTACAACACTATAGGCTTCTGCCTAAAGCCTCCCAGAGCTTCTACAATGATTTCTCTCAAACAATTTGCAGCAACACCTCACATGGAGTGGTTTGAACGCCGTTTACATATGTGGACTCGATCGACGCAGGAGAGGACGGGGCGCTTTAAAAAAAATAAAAAAATTTAAAAAAAAGGGTATTGCTTATTTTTACACTTTTCCCTTTAACTTTTTTTTTGATCACTTATTCCTATTACAAGGAATATAAACATCCTTTGTGATAGGAATAGGGCATGACAGGCCCTCTATATGGAGAGATCTGGGGGGGTCTCCAAGTCCTCACATCTCTCCTCTATGCTGGAAAACCCGAGACCGAAAAAAAAAAAAAAAAAAAGGCAGAATTTACATCTGGTATAAACAAGGCTAAGGATAAAGCCAAGGGAAAAAACAAAGAGTTTACATCTGCCAGAGCCGGTGATCCATCAGATTTCCTAAGGGAAGTGACATTATGTCGCTGCCATCTTGGTACACCTCACACTAGACATCTTTTTACACCCACCAAAATCTTGCATGTAACACTTATTTAACTGAGCTTATATCATGAAACACAGTATTAAGAAGTCCACGACACGGTTTTGATGTTGAATTTTAAAATCAGTGGCAAGCCTGCCGATCTCACAGGTTTGATAATCTAATCTGACAGAAGACTGCCGCTTTTAAAATTATACATCAAAACAGGTTTTAGATGGACGTGCGGCGAGGCGAGGGGCTGGCGAGGAGAGGGGCTGCTGGCGAGGAGAGGGGCTGCTGGCGAGGAGAGGGGCTGCTGGCGAGGCGAGGGGCTGCTGGCGAGGAGAGGGGCTGCTGGCGAGGAGAGGGGCTGCTGGCGAGGAGAGGGGCTGCTGGCGAGGAGAGGGGCTGCTGGCGAGGAGAGGGGCTGCTGGCGAGGAGAGGGGCTGCTGGCGAGGAGAGGGGCTGCTGGCGAGGCACTGGTCAGTATCAGAGCCGGATACACACAGGTTATATACGCCGTGATCGTTAGAGCGAGAGTGATAATTCTAGCACCAGACCTCCTCTGTAACTCTAAACATGTAAGCTGTAAGAAAGCTGTAGCAAACTGGATCATGCTTTGCTGGAGGTTTTCACCTTCCTCTGGATGAACTGTGGGTGAAGGATTGTTTATATGGGATTGTAAATATTTTTCTTCTTTTTTATTGGTTGAACTAGATGGACTTGTGTCTTTTTTTCAACCTGTGTAACTATATAAAGGAAACCAGACAACTCCTAGAAATCAATTATCATATCAGATTTATACAGTTGATAATAATCCACAGGCTTTACACCTTTTATACTCTGTCCCTAAAGAACTCCAACATGCCCACAAGTTGCCCACATATGCATCAATATACAGTACTGTGCAAAAGTTTTAGGCAGGTGTGAAGAAATGCTGTAAATGAACAATGCTATCAGAAAAAGAAGCGGTTAACGTTTATTTTTTTTATCAATTAACAAAATGGAAAGTAAATGAACAGAAGAGAAATCCAAATTAATATTTGGGGTGACCGCCCCTTTGCCTTCAAAACCACATCAATTCTTCTAGGTAGACTTGCACAGTTTTTGAAGGCACTCGGCAGGTAGGTTGTTCTAGATACATCTTGGAGGACTAGGCACAGATCTTCTGTGGATGTCGGCTGCCTCCAATCCTTCTGTCTCTTCATGTCATCCCAGACAGACTCCATGATAGGGAGATCAGGGCTCTGTGGGGGTCAAACCATCTCTTCCAGGACTCCTTGTTGTTCTTTACACTGAAGATAGTTCCTAATGACATTGGCTGACACAAGGTAGTTATACTGCATCAGAAGGTCTCTTCCAGGCAAAGATTTCAAAGCAAACTGGAGTTTCAAGATGTGCTGTACAAGCGCTTTTGAAGAAGCACAAAGAAACGGGTAACACTGAGGAGCGAAGACACAGCGGTCAGCTAAGGAAATGTAATGCTGCAGATGAAAGACACATCATACCTATTCCCTTCCATGTCTGAAGATGTCCAGCAGTGCCATCAGCACAGAACTGAGATATAGATATACCCAGATATACCCAGCCACAAGCTCTGGATGTACGAGCGACTGGAGCCGCAATGAGGTCACTCCAGAGCCATCGGCTGCGAAGCTCTGAAGGTCCACCATGGTATGCCGGACCTTCAGACCGCATGCACTTGTGACATCATCGGCTGCATCCATTGAGAATAGCTCCTAAACAGTGCCTATTCAGAAGATATTCAATGAACCTACAGACCTACCATTAGGTACACGTCCATAAAGAAGACATTACTATCACTATCACTTCTATTTCTGAAAGCATTTCTTCACACCGCCTAAGGCCCCTTTCACACGGACAGACCGTTCAGGTCCGCCTGTCAGGTTTTTTTTAGGCGGACCTAAACGGATGCTCCATGCAGGTCTGCTCCGCTAAAATCAGACGTAAGGGCGAAACGTTCGCCTCCTTCCTGGCGGATCAGATGAAATCTGATGAAAACGGACAAGCTGTGTTTTCGTCCGATCCCTCCATAGGAATCAGCGGTGCTCAGTCAGGCCCCTCCCGGCTCAGTCAGGCCCCTCCCGGCTCAGTCAGGACCCTCCCGGCTCAGTCAGGACCCTCCCGGCTCAGTCAGGACCCTCCCCGCTCAGTCAGGACCCTCCCGGCTCAGTCAGGCCCCTCCCGGCTCAGTCAGGCCCCTCCCGGCTCAGTCAGGACCCTCCCCGCTCAGTCAGGACCCTCCCGGCTCAGTCAGGACCCTCCCGGCTCAGTCAGGACCCTCCCCGCTCAGTCAGGCCCCTCCCCGCTCAGTCAGGCCCCTCCCCGCTCAGTCAGGCCCCTCCCCGCTCAGTCAGCAGAGATCAATGGAGAGATCTGCTGAGCTGGCGGACTCTGCTGAGCGGATCCGCCTTGTGTGAATGAGGCCTAAAACTCTTGCACAGTACTGCAGCAAATTCCCCAGTGCTGTAAAGAGAATTCCGAGTCTATCACATCTGTCTTTGCACCAGAAGAGCTTACACTCTAAAGCCCCACCAGTCCCACATAATTTTTTTACATTTATATAGCGCAGACATATACCACAGTGCTGTACATAGAACACACAGCCATTTACATTGAAAATGGTGGACACTTTGAAGATCTGAGCAGTCACACTGCTAGGATGAGGAGCTAAAATCTCTAGTTTCCAGCCGCTCCCTATTAAAGCCAGAAGGCATGGGAGAAGGTGAGGCTACAATAAGATGACAGGTAGGAAGGGGCTCCAGCCCCCCCCCCCCGAGGGAAGATCAGGTTTAGTGGAGAACGGCGACGTGAAAAGCCGACATTGTGTGTTTATCATCTGCTGTTTTTTTTTTATACTGTCGTTACTTACAGCCTGAAGAAATGTCCCCCAGTAAGTGGAGGAAGCCCCCCCAGACCTGATAATTGATGTATATATGATGTGTTGATAAGCAGCATGATGAAAGCGGACTGCTGAGTGAGCCTAGGAAGGAACACATGTATCCACACAGACCACGATCAAAAACAGACAGATATCAATCAAGCACACCTTCAGCCAAAATAAACCGCGGTGTCAGTCCGCGCCCATCACAGGCGGTCCCACCCCGCGCCCCCCCCCCCCCCGCCGCGGATCTACACAGGACAGACGAGAGAGCTCTCCAGAGTAAAAAGGAAAGGGATGGTGAGGCTCCCACAAAGGTGAAAAGTCGCCAACTTTCCAGATCGCTCTCAGCAAGCAGACATCTTGGTTTTTGTCCCCTTGGCTGGAGGTCACCTCCTTGCCGTCAGCTGTATGTACAGACGTGCTCATAAGTTTACATACCCTGGCAGAATTTAAATCTCAGATCACCACCATTACTAGTAAAAAAAAATTTAAAAAATGCCATAAATCTTTCCCATAGTTTGTAGACATGATAACTTTTGCACAAATCAATAAACGCTTATTGCGATTTTTTTTTTACCAAAAATATGTAGAATACATATCGGCCTAAACTGATGAAGAAATTTGTTTTTTTTAAAGAATTTGGGGGATATTTATTACAGCAAAAAGTAAACAGTTTTTCAAAAATTGTCGCTCTTTTTTGTTTATAGCGCAAAACATAAAAACCGCAGAGGTGATCGAATACCACCAAAAGAAAGTTCTATTTGTGGGGGGGAGACACAAATTTCGTTTGAGTACAACGTCGAACGACTGCGCAATTAACAGTTAAAGCGACGCAGTGCCGAATTGTAAAAAAAGCTCTGGTCAGGAAGGGGGGTAAAATCTTCCGGGGCTGAAGTGGTTAAAGTGGAGCATGGTTACTAATAAAGGGAGAAGATTATTACTGGGTGACGGAGAGGAAATAAATCGCCTCTACACTGCGGTTGAACACTCACAAGCTGGACACTAATAAAGGACATGACATCACTTCCTCACTGACCTCACTTATTTTGGCTGGGCTCCCGCCAAACACAGATTTAAAAAGGGACATCGTATTTTCCTGACTTTCATTACTGAACCACTTCAGCCCTGGAAGATTTACCCCCCCCCCTTCATGACCAGGCCATTTTTTGAGATATGGCACTGCGTTACTTTAACTGATGATTTGTCGTGCGACGATGTACACAAAATAAAATGTATGTCCTTTTTTTCCCCACAAATAGAACTTTCTTTTGGTGGTATTCGATCACCTCTGACGTTTTTATTTTTTGTGATAAACAGAAAAGGACTGAAAATTCTGGAAAAAAAAATTTTTTTTACTTTTGGTTACAAAAGATTCAATACATTTTTTATTTTATTTTTAATTTTTTTATCAAATTTCTTCATTAATTTAGGCCAATATGTATTATGATACATATTTTTGGTAAAAAGAAAAAAAAAAATCCCAATAAGCGTATATTGATTGGTTTGCGCAAAAGTTATCGCGTTTACAAACTATGGGATAGATTTATGGATTTTTTTTTTTATACTAGTAATGGTGGCGATCAGCAACTTATAGGGGAACTGCGATATTGCAGGCAGACAAATCGGACGCTGACACTTTTTTTGGGGACCAGTGACACTAACACAGTGATCAGTGCTAAAAAATATGCACTGTCACTGTACTAATGACACTGTACTGGGAAGGGGTAAACATCAGGGATGATCAAAAGTTTAACACTGTGCCTAGCCTTTGTTCTTGTACAGTGGAGAGGAGGTGCTTTTACTAGGGGGAGGCATGGAGCCATGTCTCTGCTTTGCAGGAACACAGGATACAGACAGACTGCCGTTCTCCCTCTATACCGATTGATCGGCAGATGCTGGAGGACACCGAAGTCCGTGGTACCCGCTGATCAGCTCCTGCTGTGTATAATCACAGCAGTGGGCGCGCGTAGTCGCACCTGCTACCCGAAAGAGATTATATATATATATATATATATATATATATATATATATATATATATATATATATATATATATATATAGATATAGATATAGATATAGATATAGATATAGATATAGAGAGAGAGAGAGAGAGAGAGAGAGAGAGACAGACAGACAGACAGACAGACATATAGAGAGCTTGCCAGTCCTTGCATATGGTGGCTGCATTAATTCCCCCCCCCCCCCCTTTAATTTCACCTGCTGATCCTGCCAGTAACACATGTCCTGTGGTAAGGTGACAAAGCACACTCAATACTCAATAAAGCTGTTCATTTAGAAAAGTGAATATTAAGTTTGCAAACTGAAGGTGAGTTCACTTCAACAATCCAATCACAGACAACTAAAAACTTGCACTTGAAAACACGAGGGGGACGATTTACTAAGACTGATGAGTGCAAAATCAGGTGCAGCCGTGCATGGGAGCCAATCAGCTTCCATCATCAGCTTGTTTAAGCTTTAACAAAAAAATAAAAAACACACCTGGAAGCTGATTGGTTTCTATGCGGAGCTGCACCAGGATTTTGCACTCCCCAGTTTTAGTAAATCGGCTCCCACAGTGTACAGACACCTCCCCCCCACACAATCTTGTATAAAAGATCCCACACCCGCTCACACCTCCTGGGCACTTACCTGCCAGCCTTTGTCCGCTGTTCTATAGTAGGGGTAGTTTTTCGTTATGTGTGTGTAGATGCCATTTAAGGTGAGCTGCTTGTCTGGGGCCATGGTAATTGCTTGTACTATTAGCTGTGCATAAGAGTACGGGGGCTTGGAGTCATCCTGTAAGGAGGAGGAGGAGGAGATCAGCACATGTAATAATAATAACGGGGGGTACACACACACACACACACACACACACACACACACACACACACACACACACACTGGACGGGGAAAGCAGAGACGTTACCTTAGGACTGTCTCCGCCTGAAGCTTCTTTGTCGTTCTCCAAGTGGGAATTGTCGGAGATCAGGTCTGCGGGTATAACTCGGCCCATTTTATACCCAGATGAGCCAGCACCACGGGGGCTAGAGGGGCAAGAGTTTGCAGCGCTGGAGAAAAGGGAGAGAAATATTCCATCAACTAAATATCACTACTGGATAACTGTTATAAAATGAACTCCAATCACCCCTCTAAACAGAAATTTGCAATACATAGGTGAACTGTTCACACCATCTTTTTGCAGTAACACGGGCTACGGTTCATTCTGAATTGTGGGAAAGATGAGGCGTAAATGGGCCCTCAAACTGCAGTATGGGGAGAGAAACTACTATGGTGAAATCTCCCCAATGTGGGAGGGGCAGAGACACTACAGCAGGCAACTCATCATTGTGGGACAGCGATACAAACTACCATAAAGAAAGCTCATCACTGTCTCTTTAACCCTCCTACAATGGCGAGTTGCCCACAGTAGTTTCCCTGCAGTAGTTTGTGTCTCTGCCCCTCCCACAATGATGAGATTTCCTGCAGTAGTTTGTGTCTCTGCCCCTCCCACAATGGAGAGATTTCCCTGCAGTAGTTTGTGTCTCTGCCCCTCCCACAATGATGAGATTTCCTGCAGTAGTTTGTGTCTCTGCCCCTCCCACAATGGGGAGATTTCCTTCAGTAGTTTGTGTCTCTGCCCCTCCCACAATGGGGAGATTTCCTTCAGTAGTTTGTGTCTCTGCCCCTCCCACAATGGGGAGATTTCCTGCAGTAGTTTGTGTCTCTGCCCCTCCCACAATGATGAGATTTCCTGCAGTAGTTTGTGTCTCTGCCCCTCCCACAATGGGGAGATTTCCTTCAGTAGTTTGTGTCTCTGCCCCTCCCACAATGATGAGATTTCCTGCAGTAGTTTGTGTCTCTGCCCCTCCCACAATGGAGAGATTTCCCTGCAGTAGTTTGTGTCTCTGCCCCTCCCACAATGGTGAGATTTCCCTCCAGTAGTTTCTTTTTTTTCAAATATAACTTTTATTAACGCCCACAACGGGAAAGTAAGGTCAATACAACAGAAGGAAAAAAATATAACATACAGATTACAACTGCAATATAACCCTATTCGTCTATATCTGGCGGTGCAGATCAGTATAGTCATTTATAGGGCCAGTCCCCGACCGGCACCACCCCTTATTATCTATTAGGAGAGGTATATAGAAGGGATTCAGGTAGCAAACCTGACATCGCTCGTTTCTTTTTTCCTATTTCTAAACAATTAACAAAAACAAAGCTCCAGTAGTTTCATTCTACCCCTCCCACGAGGAGATTTCCTGCAGTAATGTCTATGCCCCTCCCACAATGATGAGATTTCCCTGCAGTAGTTTCATTCTACCCCTCCCACGAGGAGATTTCCTGCAGTAATGTCTATGCCCCTCCCACAATGGGGAGATTTCCCTGCAGTAGTTTCATTCTACCCCTCCCACGAGGAGATTTCCTGCAGTAATGTCTATGCCCCTCCCACAATGATGAGATTTCCCACACCAAACGGTCTCCAACCCTCCCACAATGAAGAGATTTACACATCTAAAAGGGCAACTCCACTTTTGTTGGGAAAAAAAATACATAAAAGTGTAAATACATTTGCTACACAAGTCATTGTAATTGAATGTTTTTAAAAATGTCCTTTTCTTTTCAATCTGTAGCTCCAATTTTCTGTAAAAGGCAATAAGCAGCCTGGAGGTGTCCTGTACACAGATGGTATACAGAGCGCCCCCCAGAAATGTCATTTCCTGCTTGTGTGATTGGCTCACTGATTTTTCCAGAAGTCTGCACTAAGATACAAGTGACAATTTGGCCATCCCCTGGTGAGACACTCCCAGGGCATTTCACACGGGGCAGATCCACTTTGCTCGGCAGAAGATCTGTCCGCAGATCCTCCACTGTACAGTTTATAGGTCACATTAATCAATCACTTAAGGACCGGGCCTATTTTTCAGACTCAATGTTTACAAGTTAAAATCTTTTTTTTTTTTTTCTTGCTAGAAATTGACTTCGAACCCCAAACATTATATATATTATTTTCAGAGACCCTAGAGAATAAAATGACAGTCGTTGCAATACTTTGTCACACCGTATTTGCGCAGCGGTCTCACAAGCGCATTTTTTTGGGGGGAAAAAATACACTTTTTTGAATTAAAAAATAAGACAACAGTAAAGTTAGCCCAATTTTTTACGCCGAGTAAATTGATACCCAACATGTTACGCTTCAAAATTGCATCCTCTGGTGGAATGGGGACAATCTTTTACCCTTAAAAATCTCCATAGGCGACGTTTAAAAATTTCTACAGGTTACCAGTTTTGAGTTACAGAGGGGGCGATACCTCACATGTGTGGTTTGAATACCGTTTTCATATGCGGGCGCGACTTACGTACGCATGTGCTTTTGCGCGCGAGCTCGACAGGACGGGGCTCTTCAAATTAATTTTTTTCTTATTTTATGTTTACATTCCTTGTAATAGGAATAAAAGTGACCCAAAACGTTTTTTGTTTTTTTTTTTAATATAGGACAGTGTAAAAATAAAGTAAAATAAGAAAAAATTAAAAGCATACTGTTTTTATTTTTTATTGCATTTTAGTGTAAATATGAGATCTGAGGTCTTTTTGACCACAGATCTCACATTTTAAGAGGTTCCATCATGCTTTTAATTTTTTCTTTTTACTTTATTTTTACACTGTCCTATATAAAAAAAAAAAAAAAAAAAAAAAAAACCCCTATTAAGACCATTGGGTGGAAGTGACATCCAGCCTGTGAGGAAAGAGGACCCGATAGTCTTCGCTGCTACCGATGGCTCCGGTAAGCGGAGGACACGACCGGAGCGCGGCGGGAGGGGGGGGGGCCCTCTCTCCCGCCACCGATAAGTGATCTCACGGCAAATCCGCCACTGAGACCACTTATATCTGAAAGGAGGATACCGGGGTTATTGCAGCCATAACAACGGTTTTCCTCTTCAAACAGCCAATGTACAACTGTGGCGGTCGGTCTGTAAGTAGTTGGGTGGAAAAAGTTCTGAACTTATTTATCTTTGTCTAATTTTTTTTTAAAATCTCAGAAACCTGAAATTTTATCCGGGGTGTGAAGACTTTATATCCACTGTATGTCATTCGGCCTTCCAAATCAGTTTATTCTGCCAATGGAGGAGGAGGGAAGGAGGGAAGGAGGGGGAAGGAGGGGGAAGGAGGGAGAAGGAGGGAGAAGGAGGGAGAAGGAGGGGGAAGGAGGGGGAAGGAGGGGGAAGGAGGAAGGAGGAGGAAGGAGAGGAGGGAGGAGGAGGGAGGAGGAAGGAGGAGGGAAGGAGAGGAGGGAGGAGGGAAGGAGAGGAGGGAGGAGGAGGGAAGAGGAGGGAGAAGGGAGGAGGAGGGAGGAGGAGGGAGAAGGGAGGAGGGAAGGAGGAAGGAGGAAGAAGGAAGGAGAGGAGGGAGGAGAGAAGAAGGGAGGAGGAGGAGGGAGGTAGGAGGGAGGGAGGAGGAGGGAGAAGGGAGGAGGAGGGAGGAGAAGGGAGGAGGAGGGAGGAGGGAGGAGGGAGGGAGGAGGAGGGAGAAGGGAGGAGGAGGGAGGAGAAGGGAGGAGGAGGGAGGAGAAGGGAGAAGGGAAGGAGGGAGGGAGAAGGGAAGGAGGGAGGGAGAAGGGAAGGAGGGAGGGAGGAGGGAGGGAGGAGGGAGGAGGAGGGAGGAGGAGGGAGGGAGGAGGGAGGGAGGAGGAAGGAGAGGAGGGAGGAGGGAGGAGAGGGAGGAGGAAGGAGGAAGGAGGAGGAGGAAGGAGGAAGGGAGGAGGGAGGAGGAAGGAGAGGAGGGAGGAGGGAGGAAGGGAGGAGGGAGGAGGAAGGAGAGGAGGGAGGAGAGGTGGAGGAGGCTCGCCATCTTCCTGGGTTTGTAGTGGTCACAGCCACCCGTTGGATGAGGTCACACTAAGGTCCAATGTCAACCTTTGCAGCTGGAAATACAGAATATATTCACCACAATAAAAAAACACAGATTGGTGGCACAACTAGAAGGGACTTTAGTGAGAATGTGTCTTTAAATAAAGGCCGCCCACTGATGGCAATTGTTGACTCAGACGATCGCTTTGTTTACTGGATCCTTATCCCAGGAAAGTAGAACAGTCTGTGTTTAGATTAGAAGAAACAAAATAAAAGAGGAAATAACTGGAACATGATGAAAGGCCAATTCCTGTACTCTGCTGTGTGAGCCGCGTTCTTCGCCTGAACGATCCCCAGCAGGAATCAAACCACCGCTCAAAGCTCCAACCTTCACTGACATGTATTGGTAAAGTAATAGAAAGCGGTGAGTGTTCGCGTTGTGTAGACTTGTTTTTCCCTTAGCTTGGATAGGTAAAGGGATTTCTATTGTGACATGTAGAGAAGATTTCCCATCATTTCCTGTTCTGAAGATGCAACAGGAAGTAAAAAGATATCTAAGTAAATTAAATTTGGCATTAGATGAAAACTGATCTCCGTATTTCATTGAAGTATATAATCACTTTCTCTCTCCCCCCCCCCCCCCCCCCCCATATCCTATATTTGAGAACATTTGCTAGTTTATGTTCAGCCTGCTGTATGAAAGGAAAAAAAAAATAAAATCTAACAGCAGATGACCAGTGTAAGATTGAAGTTCTACCCAGGAAGTTGATCGTCCTGACAAAATTATTTTCCAAACAAGGATAAAAAAAATAAATTAATCTTATTACACAACCAAAATGTACAGA
>JBBGZY010002827.1:0-219497 GCA_037952925.1 Lithobates clamitans
GGCAACGCATGCATACTTGCACACTTTTTAGACATGTGCAGAAATGCAGTGCCCTTTAGTCGACATGCAGCAGTGCCATTATTTGTTACTGGTACCCTCATGAATCTGCGAATGCACGTGTTTTTGAGTGTGTCAAACTGCACAGAGCCGTGATGTTGGAAAAGGGACTTCTTTTTCCATGTTTCTTTCATGTAGGACATCCCAATGAAATGAATAGGGTGTCCTGTCCTAAACATGAGGCGCAGGAAGGCACGCATTGGCGTAGCATCAGGGGCCGCAGGGGGTCACAATCGCAACCCTCCCCCTTTTCCAGGGGACCTGTGTGGCCTCCCTCTTACTTTATATTTTATGTCACTGTGCCCGTGTGGGCAGTGGGGTCACCTTAGAGGCCGATGCGTGATGGGCAGATGCTGACTCCCCTCTGCCCCTCCCCTTCACACAGGTGCCAGGCCGGACGGGGCCACTGAGTAGAGGAGGCGGGACGGGGCCGCTGAGTGGGGGAGGCGGGCCGGGGCTGCTGAGTGGAGGAGGCGGGACGGGGTCACTGAGTGGAGGAGGCGGGACGGGGCCACTGAGTGGAGGAGGCGGGACGGGGCCACTGAGTGGAGGAGGCGGGACGGGGCCACTGAGTAGAGGAGGCGGGACGGGGCCACTGAGTGGAGGAGGCGGGACGGGGTCACTGAGTGGAGGAGGCGGGACGGGGCCACTGAGTGGAGGAGGCGGGACGGGGCCGCTGAGTGGAGGAGGCGGGCCACGTGCTGAGGGGAGGAACTGCAGTGATCAGAGCATTTTCCTCCCCTTTGGTGTGCAGACCTGACTTCTCTCTACTGCATCCCAGCTCCATACCATTTCTGTCTCTGCCCCTCTGTGATCTGGTCCAACTCCCCCCCCTCCCTTGTCTCTCCCCTCACCTCTCTGTCCAAAGAGAGTTCGGACTGGTCTCTCCTCACCTCCTTCTTCTCTTATTGCCCTCCTCCAACCTGTCCTCAGTCATGGCAGGGGCCCGGCTGGGGAGGGGGGTACACGCTATCCGGCTAGTCCCAGGGGGACCTCTGAGTGACTTGAAGGGACCCCAACACTGACGTAGCATTGGGACCCACCTGTGCGGCCTCCCTGTCACACCTGGACAGGAGGGGCGGCAGGGGCAGTATATAGAGGAACTGATCCACTTTTCCCCCTACTGTCACTGAATGCCGCACATGTGAATGAGCCCTTAAACCAAAGCATGCAGGCTAAAACTGGCCATACATTAACAGACTTTTATTATAAATGTATTGTTTTAAGAACATTCCTTTGATTTCCCAATGAATAGTGACGTCAAAAGCGATGTTCCTTTTCAACAATAGTGGTGAGAAAATTCAAAGGCGCAAAATGGAAAACTTTTCGCAAATGAACGAATTTTTAACAGCGAATGTCATTTTCGTTCGGGAAATTACATTCTTTACAAAATCGATTGTTAGTTACTAAACCCACAACAGTAAAATCAGTCTGTATACAGTTAGGTCTATATATATTTGGACACAATTTTAGTTTTTGTCAGGTATTTACCAAAACATATTAAAGCTATAGTTATATAATGGATATGGGCTGAGAGTGCACTCTCTCAGGTTGTTGTGTTACACTATGTGATTTATTATCATTTCTCTGTGGGTATAACTTTGTTTTGTCATTGCTCTGTGTCTTTAAGCTCTGTTCCCTCCTATCTAGCTGAACTTTCTCCCACCGTAATTCTGTATATCCCCTTCCTTCTCTTTGGTATCATTCCTCAGTATTCTGCCATGCTGTAATAATCTTTACATGTGGCTTACAACATTAAATTTTGAACATTATCTCTATGCATTCTCTTCCTTGCCTATATGCTGACATGCTGTGTAAAAAAATTTAAATCGCCGTAATTACCTTTTTTTTCTAATCTTCTTAGCACTTCCTGGTTTTCCTCCCATGGGAGTAGGCGTGTTTCTAGCCTCTCCCAGACCTCCCACAGTCCCCCGGGAGCTAGTATCAGGCTTCCCAGCATGCATTGTGCAACAGTGTCATCACAACATCTCGGTGAATGCTGGGAGCACAGCATTCACCGCATCCAGGAAATACATGCTTGTGGGCTTCAAATGCCCACAATGAAGATGGAAACCGCCTTCAGTGAATTTTATAAGTTATTCTTTACAACGAAATCGGACACAGGCGGACTTATTACACAGAACATGTGAGTAGATAATCATGAGAAGAAAAGTTTGTGAATGAACTCCAAAAAAAAAAACGATAGATAGGTGGACCCCCGCTTTAACGTTTTTCTACCTATGAGTATCCTTCATTAAAGGAAACATTCAAAAGGCTTCATTGTCTGTCTCCTCAACATGTGAGTTTATTCATCGAGTTAAACTGTCTGAATTGATGCAGGGGATAAAAAAGGTCACCAGGTCCTATAAGCCCTATGTATCGCTGGAGATAAAGTTTGTGGCCTTGTAGTTGAGTCAGAACACAGGTTTCATTTGAGGGTATTTACATCCCATTCGGAGGAAGGGTTTAGGAATTACAGATCTTAAGAATAGCCACCCCCCTTTTTCAAGGGACCAAAAGTAATTGGACAATTGAATCAAAGCCTGTTTCATGGTCAGGTATGGGCTACTCCTTCGTTATTTCTTCATCAATTAAGCAGGTAGGTTTGGAGTTGATTCTAAGTGTGGTATTTGCGTTTGGAATCTATTGCTGTGAATCTACATCATGCGTTCAAAGGAGCCGTCCATGCAAAAGAAACAGGCCATTGTAATGCCCTGTACACACGATCGGACATTCCGACAGCAAAAATCTTGGATTTATTTCCGACGGATGTTGGCTCAAACTTGTCTTACATACACACGGTCACACAAATCTTGTCGGAAATTCCGAACGTCAAGAACGCGGTGACGTACAACATGTACAACGAGCCGAGAAAAATTAAGTTCATTAGCCAGTGCGGCTCTTCTGCTTCCGAGCATGCGTGGAACTTTGTGCATCTGAATTGTGTACACGCGAACGGAATTTACGACAACGGATTTTGTTGTCAGAAAATTTGAGATCCAGATCTCAAATTTTGTGTGACGGAAATTCAGATGGAAAATGTCCGATGGAGCCTACACACGGTCGGAATTTCCGACAACAAGCTCCCATCGAACATTTTCCGTTGGAAAATCCGACCTTGTGTACGGGGCATTAGGCTTCAAAAACAAAACACATCCATCAGAGAGATAGCAGCAACATTAGGAGTGGCCAAATCATCAGTTTGGTACATTCTGAGGAAAGAAGGATGCACTGGTGAGCTCAGCAACATAAAAAGGCTTGGACGTCCACGGAAGACAACAGTGGTGGATTATCGCAGGATCCTCTCTATGGTAAAGAAAAACCCATTCATAGCATCCAGACAAGTGAAGGTGTCACGTACCTGGTAGATTTTGAGCCTGAAGTGCAGAGAAAGACCTCCCTTACAGCTCCCACTCCCGTTCCCCTGGAATGGAGACAGAGGGCCCAGGAGTGAGGAGTGGTATGGGTGCCTGGCAGGATCAACAGTCGCCGGAAGTTCAGGAGTGGTGGCACCCTCTGGAACCTGAAGCTGAAGAGGAGACTGGAGACTGGAATGCAGAGAGGACCAGGAACCCCAGCAGGTAAGTAAGCCGGACTGAAGAGCTGGGCTGGAACCAGGAACAAGCAGCAGGTAGTAGACTGGAACGCTGGACTGGAACCAGGAACAAAGCAGCAGGTAGTAGCCTGGAACGCTGGGCTGGAAACAGGAACAAGCAGCAGGTAGTAGACTGGAACGCTGGGCTGGAACCAGGAACAAACAGCAGGTAGTAGACTGGAACGCTGGACTGGAACAAACAGCAGGTAGTAGACTGGAACGCTGGACTGGAACCAGGAACAAGCAGCAGGTAGTAGACTGGAACGCTGGACTGGAACCAGGAACAAACAGCAGGTAGTAGACTGGAACGCTGGGCTGGAACCAGGAACAAACAGCAGGTAGTAGACTGGAACGCTGGACTGGAACCAGGAACAAGCAGCAGGTAATAGACTGGAACGCTGGACTGGAACCAGGAACAAACAGCAGGTAGTAGACTGGAACGCTGGGCTGGAACCAGGAACAAACAGCAGGTAGTAGACTGGAACGCTGGGCTGGAACCAGGAACAAGCAGCAGGTAAACAGACTGGATACTGGTATTAGACAGAGGGATGGTCAAACAAGCCGGTGGTCGGTATCGGTCGAGCAGCAGAGGTACCAGGGATTACATAGAGGGATAGTCAGGCAAGCCAAGAGGGTCTGGTGCAGGCAGATAGCAGGATGGTCTAACAGGAAGCCGGGTCAGATAACAGAGTACACAGGTCAGATCAGGTTAAGGCACACGGAACGCTGTAGAGCAATCAGCGGGGATTGAGTGTGACAGGCCGGTTTAAATAGCTCGCCTGGCACCAGCGGAAGTGCGCGCGCGCGCCCGTGCGTGACAGCACCCGCATGCGCAGTGGAACCCGTGCCCGTGTTCCAGTGCGTCTGGATCGCCGATTACTGGCAGGATCTTCATGACAGAAGCACACTCTCTAGGACAAAGATATGCAATTAGCGGACCTCCAGCTGTTGCAGAACTACAAGTCCCATGAGACATAGCAAGACTCTGACAGCCACAAGCATGACACCCAGAGGCAGAGGCATGATGAGACTTGTAGTTTTGTAACAGCTGGAGGTCCGCTAATTGCATACCCCTGCTCTAGGAGGTGGTCGTATCATTGTCAAAGTCTACTATCAAGAGAAGACTTCACTAGAGCAAATACAGAGGGTTCACCACAAGGTGCAAACCATTCATAAGCCTGAAGAATAGAAAAGTCAGATTTGCCAAAAAACATCTAAAAAAGCCAGACCAGTTTTGGAAAAGCATTCTTTGGACGGATGAAACTAAGATGAATCTGTACCAGAATGACGGGAAGAAAAAAGTGTGGAGGAGGCTTGGAACAGCTCACGATCCAAAGCACACAACGTCATCTGTAAAACATGGTGGAGCTTGCAGTGTGATGGTACGGGCATGCATGGCTTCCAGTGGCACGGGGTCATTGGTGTTTTTATTGTTGATGTGACAGAAGACAGAAGCAGCCGGATGAATTCTGCAGTGTTTAGGAGAGATACTGTCAGCTCAGATTCAACCAAGTGCAGCAAAGTTGATTGGACGGCGCTTCACAGTACAGATGGACAATGATCAAAAACACACTGCAAAAGCAACTCAGGAGGTTTTGAAGGAAAAGAAGTGGAATATTCTGCAATGGCCAAGTCAATCACCTGATCTCAACACAATTGAGCATGAGTTACACTTGCTGAAGGCAAAACTAAAGGCAGAAAGACTCACAAAGAACAACTGAAGACAGCTGCAGTTAGAGCCTGGAAAAACATCAGAAAGGAGGAAACCCAGTCCTTGGTAATGTCCATGGGTTCCAGACTTCAGGCAGTCATTGCCAGTAAAGGATTCTCA
This sequence comes from Lithobates clamitans, assembly GCA_037952925.1. Lineage (NCBI taxonomy): Eukaryota > Metazoa > Chordata > Amphibia > Anura > Ranidae > Lithobates > Lithobates clamitans. The sequence goes on from JBBGZY010002827.1 coordinate 5,484, forward strand.
ACAAAATATGAAAAATTAACATTTTTTTATGATTATAATAATTTGTCCAATTACATTTGAGCCCCTAAAAATAGGGGAGCTGTATATAAAAATGGTTGCAGTTCCTGAAATTTGTACTTGATATTTATGTTCAGCCCCTTGAATTAAAGCTGAAAGTCTGCACTTCAACTTCCTTTGGATTGTTTTGTTTTAATTTTCTTCTGGTGCAATACAGAGCCAAAAATATGAATGTTGTGCCCAAATATATATGGATCTAACTGTATGTAGTAAAGCATGCTTGTAATTCTCACCGTTGAAACTAAGGGGTTAATCCTCTGCATTGTGTAAAAAGGCTGTGTGATCCTGTCTTCTCTGATCCTCCCTATCTTCCACAGTCCCCAATTAATCTACTGATAGAACAGAGGCCTAGGAGGCACTCTGCACACTCTCCGTTTGGTGTGTAATGATAGAGAGTTTTTCTTTTTTTTGGGAGAGTGCATGTGATCAGCACAGGGCCAATCAGCACTGTCAAGACAGAGGGTCAGGGGTCCTGCAGCCTCATAGGACAGTCAGAGGAGAATGAAAACTCCTCCTACCAGCTTTAGCCAATGCTCGGCTGGACACTGAAAGAAGTCACAAGACTGCTATATAAAGCTGATGAGAAAAGGTATTTATCAGTTTATATTTACTAAAACTATTGCATTTCCATGTTCTGTGTACTGTGGGAGACCAGATATAGTGAATGCAGAGTCCTGGGTTTAGTAACACTAAACTGTAAAGGCTTGTTTACACTAGTGGTTGGGGGATGGTAAAACCCCATGGTGGTACCGTGCATTTACCACCTCCCCCCAACTACTACCCCCTTTACTGCCAGCAAGATCTTGTGTTTAACCGCTTGCCAACCGGCGCACACAGATGTACTTCGTCAGAATGGCACAGGCAGGCAAATGGACGTACAGGCACGTCCCTATAAATTTGCTGCCTTTCGGGCGCATGCCCCGGAAGTCGATGTTCTCCGGCGGCCCGCGATTGCGGTGTGGAGAGGAAGAACGGGGAGATGCAAACAAGGAATTTCCCCGTTCTTCCTTGCGTCATGACAGAGATCACAGCTCCCAGTGATTGGGAGCAGTGATCGCTGTCATGTCAGTGGTAGCCCATCCCCCCGACAGTTAGAATCACCCCCTAGGACACACTTAACACCTTGATTACCCCCTAGTGGTTAACCCCTTCCCTGACAGTGTCATTTACACAGTAAGCAAAGCATTTTTATAGCACTGATCGCTGTATAAATGACAATGGTCCCAAAATAGCGTCAAAAGTGTCCGATGTGTCCGCCATAATGTCGCAGTCACGATAAAAATCCCAGATCGCCGCCATTACTAATAAAAAAAATAATCATAAAAATGCCATAGAACTATCCCCTATTTTATAGACGCTATAACTTTTGCGCAAACCAATCAAGATACGCTTATTGCGATTTTTCTACCAAAAATATGTAGAAGAATACGTATCGGCCTAAACTGGGGGAAAAAAAATCATTTTTTTAATATATTTTTGGGGATATTTATTATAGTAATAAGTAAAAAATATAGCTTTTTTTTTTTTTTTTCAAAATTGACTTTTTTTTCTTTATAGTGCAAAAAATAAAAACCACAGAGGTGATCAAATACCACCAAAAGAAAGCTCTAGACCGCGCAATTGTCAGTTAAATCGACGCAGTGCCGAATCGCAAAAAAATGGGCATGGTCTTTCAGCAGCCAAATCTTCCCAGGCTGAAGTGGTTAAAGTTGAGTGATTTCAGATGCCCGTGTGAATAAGCCTTTACAATGAAAGTTCAGTTGGCTTTTATGGCCCATTCAGACAGATGCTGAGTCCCATCCTCCGTGCTGAGACGCTGTCTCCTGCATGTGCCTCCACCTGGGGCTGAGTGCAGGCAGCTTATAGAAGTAGATGCAGATTAGGGATGAGCTTCGTGTTCGAGTCGAACCCATGTTCGACTCGAACATCGGCTGTTCGACCGTCCGTCGAATTGCGAACGATATGGGCCGTTCGCGCCAAATTCGTGTGGCGCGTCACGGCCCATAATTCACTGCGGCATCGCAGTGCATTGCTGGCTGATGATTGGCCAAGCATGCACTATGACCCGCATGCTTGGCCAATCACAGCGCCGCCTGAACAGAGAGCCGTAATTGGCCAAAGCCAAGGAGGCTTTGGCCAATTATGGCTCAGGGGATTTAGTACACGCCCCACACTATATAAGGCCGCCTGCACGGCGGCCCTGTGTAGTGTGTGTTCCGGCGTTGAAAGAGATAGACAGAGAGACAGTGTTTGATTTGAGTTAGATAGATTAGGCAGAACAGTCAGTCAGTTAGCTGCACTTACAGTGTATTGTGTATATATATGCATCCCAGGTGTTGCATATATATATATACACTGTATTCAGTTTAGCTAGATCCGTTCCTGTTATCTTCTATCTAGACTATTTACATTCAGTGCAGTGTGTCCTGCTCACAGTGTTCAGCTAGATCCGTTCCTGCTATTTACATTCAGTACAGTGCTTCCTGCTCACAGTGTTCAGCTAGATCCGTTCCTGCTATTTACATTCAGTGCAGTGCGTGCTGCTCACAGTGTTCAGCTAGATCCGTTCCTGCTATTTACATTCAGTGCAGTGCGTGCTGCTCACAGTGTTCAGCTAGATCCGTTCCTGCTATTTACATTCAGTGCAGTGCGTCCTGCTCACAGTGTTCAGCTAGATCCGTTCCTGCTATTTACATTCAGTGCAGTGCGTCCTGCTCACAGTGTCCAGCTAGATCCGTTCCTGCTATTTACATTCAGTGCAGTGCGTGCTGCTCACAGTGTTCAGCTAGATCCGTTCCTGCTATTTACATTCAGTGCAGTGCGTCCTGCTCACAGTGTTCAGCTAGATCCGTTCCTGTTATCTTCCTACTGACAGGCAGGCTTGTCTGGTTACAGTATATAAAGCTACCTGAAGAAAATTACAGGTGTTCTTTTTGATCCTATTAGTACCACGGTCAGGCAGCTAGACTATTTACATTTAGTACAGTGTGTCCTGCTCACAGTGTTCAGCTAGATCCGTTCCTGTTATTTACATTCAGTGCAGTGTGTCCTGCTCACAGTGTTCAGCTAGATCCGTTCCTGCTATTTACATTCAGTACAGTGCGTGCTGCTCACAGTGTTCAGCTAGATCCGTTCCTGCTATATACATTTAGTGCAGTACGTCCTGCTCACAGTGTTCAGCTAGATCCGTTCCTGTTATCTTCCTACTGACAGGCAGGCTTGTCTGGTTACAGTATATAAAGCTACCTGAAGAAAATTACAGGTGTTCTTTTTGATCCTATTAGTACCACGGTCAGGCAGCTAGACTATTTACATTTAGTACAGTGTGTCCTGCTCACAGTGTTCAGCTAGATCCGTTCCTGTTATTTACATTCAGTGCAGTGCGTCCTGCTCACAGTGTTCAGCTAGATCCGTTCCTGCTATTTACATTCAGTGCAGTGCGTCCTGCTCACAGTGTTCAGCTAGATCCGTTCCTGCTATTTACATTCAGTGCAGTGCGTGCTGCTCACAGTGTTCAGCTAGATCCGTTCCTGCTATTTACATTCAGTGCAGTGCGTCCTGCTCACAGTGTTCAGCTAGATCCGTTCCTGTTATCTTTCTACTGACAGGCAGGCTTGTCTGGTTACAGTATATAAAGCTACCTAAAGAAAATTACAGGTGTTCTTTTTGATCCTATTAGTACCACGGTCAGGCAGCTAGACTATTTACATTTAGTACAGTGTGTCCTGCTCACAGTGTTCAGCTAGATCCGTTCCTGTTATTTACATTCAGTGCAGTGTGTCCTGCTCACAGTGTTCAGCTAGATCCGTTCCTGCTATTTACATTCAGTACAGTGCGTCCTGCTCACAGTGTTCAGCTAGATCCGTTCCTGCTATTTACATTCAGTGCAGTGCGTGCTGCTCACAGTGTTCAGCTAGATCCGTTCCTGCTATATACATTTAGTGCAGTACGTCCTGCTCACAGTGTTCAGCTAGATCCGTTCCTGTTATCTTCCTACTGACAGGCAGGCTTGTCTGGTTACAGTATATAAAGCTACCTGAAGAAAATTACAGGTGTTCTATCCCAGCTTAGTGCAGCTACAGGCCATTAGTATGTCTGGAAGGCCAAGAAGGAGAGGCAGACAGTCACAAGCCAATAAGAGAGGGCAAGCAGGCTCTGTGTCTAGTGCTGGTCGTGGAGACGGTGCATCCTCATCAGCACGTGGCCATGGGACACGCTTGGCCTTTTTTTCGGCAGCTGGCCGTGTTGAGCCGCAACATGCGGAAGACTTGGTCGAGTGGATGACCAAGCCGTCCTCATCCTCCTCATCCTCTCTCACCCATGCCCAGGGTGCTTTGTCTGGCAAAGCAGCGGCCTCTTCCCTCAGCTCAATGTCATCAGTGACTCCTTCCCTAGCCCCACCATGTCCTCCTGAGGATTCCCTCGAACTGTTTGACCACAGTGTTGGGTACATGCTCCAGGAGGATGCCCAGCGTTTGGAAGGCTCTGATGATGATACTGAGCTCAATGAAGGCAGTAACATGAGCACGGACAGAGGGGGTGCCCAAGAAGGACAGCAATCTGGCAGTCATGCTCCCCCTGCTGCAGCATACTGCCAGGTTTGCTCCAGTGATGAGGAGGGAGGGGATGATGAGGTCACTGACTCAACGTGGGTGCCTGATAGGAGAGAGGAGGAGGAGGAGGAGGAGGAGGAGGAGGAGGAGGAGGTGGCACATCACCAACTAGGCAGGATGCCCTCCAGGGGCCAGCCTAAGGGCAGCACATTGACTGCATCACACCCCAAAGCTCCACATGTGCAGGGCGCTGCAGTCTCTGCGCGTTATTCAAAAAGTTCTTTGGTGTGGGCCTTTTTTGAGACGAGTGCATCAGATCGCACCGCTGCTATTTGCAATATATGTCTCAAGCGTATCTCGCGTGGCCAAAACATCTCCCGCTTGGGTACCACATGCTTGACCAGACATATGTTGACCTGCCATGCAGTTCGTTGGCAAGCGTATCTAAAAGACCCACACCAAAGAACAAAGACGATCTCTCCTTGCTCCTCATCAGCTGAGATTTCCAACCCCACTAGACCTTCAGTCCTCTCTGCGACCTGCAGTGAGAGGAATGAAGGTGTAGAATTAGGTGTGTCACAGCCAAGTACTTATGGGCAATCTGCTTTTGGTACACCGACGTCAGATTGTACCAGGCAAATTTCCCTGCCCCAGCTGCTGCACCGCCGAAAGAAGTTTGCTCCCAGCCATCCACATGCCCAGCGGTTGAATGCTAGCTTGGCAAAATTGCTAGCACTTCAACTGCTGCCTTTTCAGTTGGTAGACTCTGCCCCCTTCCGTGAGTTTGTGGAATGTGCGGTTCCTCAGTGGCAGGTACCCAAACGCCACTTTTTCTCACGGAAGGCGATTCCGGCTCTCTACCGGCATGTGGAAGGCAATGTCCATGCCTCGCTGGACAGGGCGGTCAGCGGTAAGGTGCATATTACCGCTGACTCATGGTCCAGCAGGCATGGACAGGGACGTTACTTAAGTTTCACGGCGCATTGGGTGACTCTGCTGGCAGCTGGGAAGGATGCAGGACAAGGTGCAGTAGTGTTGGAGGTTGTTCCGCCACCACGCCTCCAAAATGCTGATTGTGACACACCTCTCTCCTCCACCCCCTCCTCTTCTTCTTCCTCCATGGCCTCTTCCTCGGAACCAGCGGTGCTCCGTAGGCGTTCAAGGGGCTACGCAAGTACGCAGGCCAAAAGATGCCATGCGGTGCTTGAGCTGGTGTGCTTGGGGGACAGGAGCCACACTGGGGCAGAGGTTCTGTCAGCTCTGCAGGGGCAGGTTCAGAGGTGGTTGACGCCACGCCAACTTAAGGCAGGAATGGTGGTTTGCGACAATGGCACCAACCTCCTCTCTGCCCTCCGACAGGGACAACTGACCCATGTGCCCTGTTTGGCTCACGTCCTTAACTTGGTGGTGCAGCGGTTCTTGGGCAGGTACCCGGGCTTACAGGATGTCCTGAGGCAGGCCAGGAAAGTCTGTGTGCATTTCCGCCGGTCATATAATGCCAGTGCTCGGCTGACGGACCTCCAAAAGGAGTTTAACCTGCCCAAGAACCGCCTAATCTGTGACATGCCCACCAGGTGGAACTCGACGTTGGCCATGCTGCAGCGGCTGCACACGCAGCAGAGGGCCATCAATGAGTACCTGTGCGACTATGGCACCAGGACAGGGTCAGGGGACCTTGGTTTTTTTTCCCCACGCCAGTGGGCCATGATCAGGGATGCATGCACTGTCCTGTCACCATTCGAGGAGGCCACGAGGATGGTGAGCACTGACAGTGCATGCATCAGTGACACTGTCCCCCTTGTCCACCTGTTGGAGCACACGCTGCGTGGGATAATGGACAGGGCACTTGAGGCAGAACAGAGGCAGGAAGAGGAGGACTTCCTTAGCTCTCAAGGCCCCCTTTATCCAGACAGTGTTCCTGCGTGCCCGCCGATCACACAGGAAGAGGACGAGGAGGAGGAGGAGGAGGAGGAGGAAGATTGTGTCAGTATGGAGGTGGAGCCTGGCACTCAGCATCAGCAGTCTTTAAGGGATCAGTCCCAAGGAACACATGGACTTGTACGTGGCTGGGAGGAGGTGGCTGCGGACGTTGTTGTCCTTAGTGACCCAGAGGACTCCGGACCGAATGCCTCAGCAAACCTACGCTGCATGGCCTCCCTGATCCTGCAAAGCCTGCGTAAGGATCCTCGTATTCGTGGTATCAAGGAGAAGGACCAATACTGGCTGGCAACCCTCCTTGATCCACGTTACAAGGGTAAGGTTGCGGACCTTATCTTGCCATCGCAGAGGGAGCAGAGGATGAAACATCTTCGGGAGGCCTTGCAGAAAGGTCTGTGCAACGCGTTCCCAGAGACTGGGAGGTTACAAACTCCTGTTTCTGGACAACGTGTTGCTGAGGCTTCGGTCAGTCAAAGAAGGAGCGGTGGAGAAGGTGGCCGTCTGACCGATGCGTTCAGACAATTTTTTGGTCCGCAGCCCCAAGGTATGATCGGTTCCAGCAACCATCGCCAGCGTCTGTTTTACATGGTGCAGGAATACCTAGGGGCAAGATCAGACTTGGACACCTTTCCCACCGAAAATCCTCTGGGTTACTGGGTCTTGAGGATGGATCACTGGCCAGAGCTTGCACAGTATGCAATTGAGCTACTGGCCTGTCCTGCATCCAGCGTTCTTTCGGAACGCACATTCAGTGCTGCTGGAGGCGTGGTAACCGATCACAGGGTGCGTCTGTCCACCGACTCGGTCGATCGGCTGACCTTCATAAAAATGAATCAGTCTTGGATCACCACCAGCTACCAAGCACCTGATGCAGATGTAACCGAATAATTTTTTTTGAAATCTCAGATCCCTTCAAAGACTGCCTATGCTGATGCTGAGTGACTATCCCTGAGTAATTATCCTCTTCCTCCTCAATCATCACGCTGATAGCTTGTAAGAACATTTTTGGTTCTGGGCGCCACCACCAGTGCCTAAGGCACAATTTTTCAGCCCCTGTTTAACAGGGGCGTGTAATTACAATTTTTGATGTAATACTTTGCAGCAGGGCTCGTTCCTGCATTCCAACTAGAGTGTCTGTGAGGGGTTGCAGTGTTGTGGCACCAGCACCAGTGCCTAAGACCCAATTTTTCTGCCCCTGTCTAACAGGGGCGTGTAATTACAATTTTTGATGCAATACTTTGCAGCAGGGCTTGTTCCTGCATTCCAACTAGAGTGTCTGTGAGGGGTTGCAGTGTTGTGGCACCAGCACCAGTGCCTAAGACCCAATTTTTCAGCCCCTGTCTAACAGGGGCGTGTAATTACAATTTTTGATGCAATACTTTGCAGCAGGGCTTGTTCCTGCGTTTCAACTAGAGTGTCTGTGAGGGGTTGCAGTGTTGTGGCACCAGCACCAGTGCCTAAGACCCAATTTTTCTGCCCCTGTCTAACAGGGGCGTGTAATTACAATTTTTGATGCAATACTTTGCAGCAGGGCTTGTTCCTGCATTCCAACTAGAGTGTCTGTGAGGGGTTGCAGTGTTGTGGCACCAGCACCAGTGCCTAAGACCCAATTTTTCAGCCCCTGTCTAACAGGGGCGTGTAATTACAATTTTTGATGCAATACTTTGCAGCAGGGCTTGTTCCTGCGTTTCAACTAGAGTGTCTGTGAGGGGTTGCAGTGTTGTGGCACCAGCACCAGTGCCTAAGACCCAATTTTTCAGCCCCTGTCTAACAGGGGCGTGTAATTACAATTTTTGATGCAATACTTTGCAGCTGGGCTTGTTCCTGCGTTTCAACTAGAGTGTCTGTGAGGGGTTGCAGTGTTGTGGCACCAGCACCAGTGCCTAAGGCCTAATTTTTCAGCTCCTGTTCAACAGGGGCATGTAATTACAATTCTTGATCTAATATTTCACAGCAGGGCCCTGTGAGGGCTTACAGTGTTTTGGCCACAGCAACACCTAAGGCCCAAATTTCTGCTGAGTATATAGGGCAGGACCCTACTTTCAAACATCTAACTTACAAACGACTCCTACTTGCAAACGGAAGGAGACAACAGGAAGTGAGATGAAATCTACCCCTAAGGAAGGGAAATTCTCTCCTGTAAGAGTTAATATGGGAAAACAATTTTTCCTTTCCACTGATGCTTTCCAATCCTTGTTCCACAAAAAAACCCAAATTTTCAAAAAACATTTTTCATTGGGACAAAAAAGTGAGGTGAAATCTTCTGAAGAGGAGGAAAGACGCAAAACAAATGTCACAGGGGTGATAACCCTTCCCTATGTTTTCCAAAAAGCTTAGAAAAGATTTTTTGGCTGGAGCTAAACACATTAAAAATGTTCAAAATTACAAACAGATTCTACTTAACAACAAACCTACAGTCCCTGTCTTGTTTGCACCGCCTGTATACTGCTGTTCAGAGTATATAGGGACCTTTCCTTATTTTAATTTGGGTGCGGGGTTCCCCTTAATATCCATACAAGACCCAAAGGGCCTGGTAATGGACTGGGGGGTACCCATGCCGTTTGTCTCACTGATTTTCATCCATATTGCCATGACCCGACATGACATTAAACCCGCAAGCAGTTTTAAATGAGATTTTTTCCTTTAAAAATGACATTTGGTGCAGGGACTGTTCTAAACATGGGAAACACGCGTCACTTTACAGGCATACTATAGACACCCCCCAGGTACGATATTTAAAGGAATATTTCACTTTTTTTTTTTTACTTTAAGCATCATTAAAATCACTGCTCCCGAAAAAACGGCCGTTTTTAAAAGTTTTTTTTGCATTGATACATGTCCCCTGGGGTAGGACCCGGGTCCCCAAACCCTTTTTAGGACAATACCATGCAAATTAGCCTTTAAAATGAGCACTTTTGATTTCGAACGTTCGAGTCCCATAGACGTCAATGGGGTTCTAACGTTCGTGCGAACTTGCGGTCCGTTCGCGGGTTCTGGTGCGAACCGAACCGGGGGGTGTTCGGCTCATCCCTAATGCAGATGCAGCGGTTACATGGACACAGTTGCATGTTAAAAATTGAAGGAGTGGGGTGTATGGATTCAAACACAGTGGATCCCCTGTTCAAATTTTAGACATGTGCAGTTCGTTTTGTTCCGAATCGAAATTCGGATGAATTTTTTCGTTATGTGGATGTTTCTTGAATATATGAATTACAATAGTAACAAATCCAAAATAACGAAACGAAATGCGGCCGAAATTTGAATTCAATTCGAATTCAAAATGGATTTGAAAACAAATGAGAACAGATTTAAAAACAAGAATAGAATAAAATAGAATAGAAAAAAAAAAGAAAATAATAGAATAGAGTAAAACAGAAAAGAATAGAATAGAAAATAAAAGAGTAGAATAAAATAGAATGAAAAAGTAGAATAGAATAGAAAAGAATAGAATAGAGTAAAACCGAACAGAATTGAATATGACAGAATAGAAAATAAACGAATAGAAAAGGGAAAAGAATAGAGTAAAACAGAACAAAATAGAATAGAAAATAAAAGAATAAAATAGAATATAAATTAAAGGAATAGCATCGCAAAGAATAGATTAGTATATAACAGAGAAGGATATCATTGAATAGAATAAAATGGAATAGAAAAGAATAGAATACAAAAGAATAGAGAAAACAATAGAATAACATAGAATATAACCATCTTCCAAAATTCAAATTTTGAATAGAATAAATTTGAATTTGAACAGATTAGAATATAATAGAAAAGAATGGAATAGAATAAAATAGAAAAAAAAAACAATAGAATAGTATAAAATAGAATATATACATCTTCTGAAATTTGAATTTCGAATAGAATACATTTGAATTTGAATAGAATTGATTAGAATAGAATAAAAAAGAATAGAATTGAATATATAAACCAATAAAATAGAATAGAATATAACCATCTTCTGAAATTCGAATTTCGAATAGAATACATTTACATTTGAATACAGTTGATTAGAATATAATAAAAAAGAATAGAAAAAAACAATGGAATAGAATAAAATAGAATATAACCATCTTCTGAAATTCGAATTTTGCAAAGAATACATTTGAATTTGAATATAATTGATTAGAATACAATAAAAAAGAATAGAATAGAAAAGAATAGAACAGAATCGAAAAAAACAATAGACTAGAATAAAATAGAATATAACCATCTTCTGAAATTTGAATATCGAATAGAATACATTTGAATTTGAAAAAAATTGATTAGAATAGAACAAAAAGGAATAGAATAGAAAAGAATGGAAAAAACAATATAATAGAATAAAATAGAATATAACCATTTTCTGAAATTTGAATTTTGCATAGAATACATTTGAATTTTAATATAATTGATTAGAATATAATAAAAAAGAATAGAATAGAAAAGAATAGAATAAAATAGAATAGAATAGAACCATCTTCTGAAATTCTAATTTTGAATAGAATACATTCGAATTTGAATATAATTAATTATAATAGAATAAAAAAAGAATAGAATAAAAAAGAATAGACTGGAAAATAGGAGAAAATAATAGAATAGAATAGAAAAAAATATATACTAAAATAGAATAAAATTGAAAGAATATAACCCTCTTCCGAGTAGAATATATTTGAATTTGAATAGAATAGACTATTCGAATTTCAAATAGAATACATTTGAATAGAATTGATTAGAATATAAAAATAGAATAGAATAGAATAGAATAGAAAAGAATAGAGTAAAACAGAACAAAATAGAATAGAAAATAAAAGAATAAAATAAAATAGAATATAAATTAAAGGAATAGCATGGCAAAGAATAGATTAGAATATAACAGAGAAGGATATAATTGAATAGAATAAAATGGAATAGAAAAGAATAGAATACAAAAGAATAGAAAAAAACAATAGAATAACATAGAATATAACCATCTTCCAAAATTAAAATTTTGAATAGAATAAATTTGAATTTGAATAGATTAGAATATAATAGAAAAGAATGGAATAGAATAAAATAGAAAAAAACAATAGAATAGTATAAAATAGAATATATACATCTTCTGAAATTTGAATTTCGAATAGAATTGATTAGAATAGAATAAAAAAGAATAGAATTGAATATATAAACCAATAGAATAGAATAAAATAGAATATAACCATCTTCTGAAATTCAAATTTCGAATAGAATACATTTACATTTGAACACAGTTGATTAGAATAGAATAAAAAAGAATAGAAAAAAAACAATAGAATAGAATAAAATAGAATATAACCATCTTCTGAAGTTCGAATTTTGCATAGAATACATTTGAATTTGAATATAATTGATTAGAATACAATAAAAAAGAATAGAATAGAAAATCATAGAACAGAATAGAAAAAAAACAATAGAATAGAATAAAATAGAATATAACCATCTTCTAAAATTTGAATTTCGAATAGAATACTTTTGAATTTGAAAAGAATTGATTAGAATATAAAAAAAGAATAGAATAAAATTGAATAGATTAGAATAGAAAACAATAGACTAAAAAATAAGAGAACATAATAGAAAAAAAAACAATAAACTAGAATAGAATAGAATAGAATAGAAAGAATATAACCCTCTTCCCTATAGAATATATTCTAATTTGAATAGAATAGATTAGAATAGAAAAAAACAATATACTAAAATAGAATAAAATAGAGAGAATATAACCCTGTTCCAAATAGAATACATTCTGATTCGAATAGAATAGATTAGAATAGAAAACAATAGACTAAAAAATAAGAGAATATAATTAAAAAAAAACAATAAAATAGAATAGAATAGAATAAAATAGAAAGAATTTAACCATCTCCTGAAATTCAAATTTTGAATAAATTTACATTCGAATGGCAATTGGAATCGAATTCGAAAATGAATACAGGAAACGAAACGGAACCAATTATCTGAAAACCAATGAAACAAATAAACAAATTTAACAAAACAAAATGATTGAAATAACGCATCAAAACAAATGTTTTCGCACGCCGATCACACTTTGACATGTGACTGTGCCGCATGCGCTTCTATGGGCTGCCTGCGCTCAGCTCCGAGGTGTGGTGAACACGCAGCAGACAGCGGCTCTACATAGAAGACCAGACTCCGCCCCCCTGGGAATCATCCCTGAGGGTAGATTGTGGGTGCAAAAAAAAAAAAAAGAAGTCCTCCTTGCTGAAACCAAACGAGTTCATATAAAATCCGTCTAAAAATGTGCAATACACATCCAACGCACGACACCTGAGCGATGCAGATGTGAGCCGGGCCTTGAGATTTAGAACTGGAATAAAAGTCACTTGCTGAATCTGTTTATGAATATCACGCGGAAGCGACGCGGTGAAATACGGGGAGAATATACATATTGATGGAGTCCAGCCTACAGTCATGTACCGGCTTCCAGATGGGGTTTTGTTGATGCTCCATCTGGCCAATCAGCCGTTAATAAGTCGGTGTGACTGTCACCTTGCGCACCTCTTGTGCTGTCAGCCATGTGATGCCACTTATTCCAGTACAGAAGCGCGGAGTTGTCAGAATTTTCCTGCACGCCATGCCGCGCTCTCCGAAGATCTGGGGCAGGTTTTGTCACACCGGTCCAAATGTTTAACCACTTCAGCCCCGGAAGGTTTTCCCCCCCCTTCCTGACCAGAAGAGCCGAGAGCCGGAGACTGACTGTTTTGCAGCTCTCTGCTCAAGGAGCTCTGAAAACCAAGTGATCAGCCATGTTCGATCGCTCGGTTCTCAGTGGAGAAGTGCCAGGGGACAGATGCAGCATCCACCTAGGTGAGTATGAATCTTAAAAAAAAAGATTCCTTTACTTCTCTTTTAACTGCTTCAGCACAGGAAGATTTTACCCCCCTTCCTGACCAGTGCACTTTTTGCGATTCGGCACTGCGGCCGCTTTAACTGACAATTGCGAAGTCGTGCGACGTTGCACCCAAACAAAATTGACGTCCTTTTTTTCCCCCCCACAAATAGATCTTTCTTTTGGTGGTATTTGATCGCCTCTGCCGTTTTTATTTTTTGCGCTATAAACAAAAAAAGAGCGACAATTTTGAAAAAAACACAATATTTTGTACTTTTTGCTATAATAAATATCCCCATTTTTTTTTTAAAAAGCTATTTTTTCCTCAGTTTAGGCCGATATGTATTCTTCTTTTTATAAGTGAATCTTATAAGAGACTTAATCCACCTTATCAGTGTCATCCACGTCCCTTCAGCTTTTCACATCATTGTAGCTTAATTGACAAGAATCCAAAATATTTATTATCAATAAAAAAAAAAAACAGAAAGATAAATACAATACGTAAGAAGAGGAACCGTATAAGGTTCATACTCAAGGACTAAACCCTTTCCCTATTGCCTCTACCTTACCCTATATATCTCCCCAAACCCTACCCTCCCACCACAACCCCCCCCTCCCTCCCCCTCTCCCCCCCCCCATCATCTGTGCACCCCAAGCCAACTTTATTCTCTTTAGTTAAATCTAAATTTCAATCCCTCAGAAATACTCCACTGTTTTTTAAATTCATTCCAACACTGCCAGATGTTATTCTCTCCCATTGTGTCACCCTCTATCTCATAGTTCTCTTCCTCCATCAGACGGATACCTTCAACTTCGTTGACCCAGTCCCATATTGATGGGGTTTCTACCTTCTGCCACTTTTTTGGTATAGATTTTTTTGCCGCATTCAGCAAGTGTGGAACCAATGACTCTTTATATTTTTTGACCTCCCCTCCCACTGCATGATGTAATACCTCCCAAGGATCAGCTTTTACTTCTATCTTTGTTATTTCTTTAATGAGCCCCAGAATTTTTTCCCAGTATCTTTTAATTTGTGGGCAATTCCACCATACATGAGCCATGTTGCCCACTCCTTTACATCCCCTCCAACACTCCGGTGTCTTATCCCTTTGGTATTTACATGTTTTGTCAGGGGTATCATACCACCCTGTCAATATTTTGTAATTCATTTCGGCAACATTGGTGTCGATCGACGAACGGTGTACCAGTTCTAGGATTTTCCTTAAAGTGTTACTATCTATCTGTGATCTGTATTCTTCTACATATTTTGGGTAAAAAAATCTCAATAAGCGTATATTGATTGGTTTGCACAAAAGTTATAGCGTCTGCAAAATAGGGGATAGATTTATGGCATTTTTATTATTCTTTTTTTTTTTTTTATTAGTAATGGCGGCGATCTGTGATTTTTATTAGGACTGTGACATTATGGGGGACACATCGGACACTTTTAACACTATTTTGGGACCATTTTCATTTATACAGCGATCAGTGCTATAAAAATACACTGATTACTGTGTAAATGACACTGGCGGGGAAGGGGTTAAACACTAGGGGGTGATCAAGGGGTTAAGTGTGCCCTAGGGAGTGATTCTAACTGTGGGGGGGGGGATGAGCTCACTACAACATGACAGTGATCTCTGTCATGTTGCTAGGCAGAACAGGGAAATGCCTTGTTTACCCGTTCTGTGGCACCGTGACGTGCCCGCTAGCCCCGCCAATTAAAGGGGACGTACCTGTACGCCCATTTGTCCACTGCTGCTATTGTGCTGACGTATATCGGCATGCGGCGGTCGGCAAGTCGTTAAAATGAGAATTCAGCCCTAAAATGACCAACCCTTTGACTGCCCAGGATATATGATACACTTTGTGACTGTCCCCTCTCTTGGCTAAAAATTTAATCTTGTGTTGTTTTTAGATGGCGGTCAAAGATGATTGCCAAAATCGTCTCGGGGTTTTGATCGGTCAAAACCCCGAGACGATCCGATGCTGAGACCGTGCCGCCTGGCCCGCCCACACCCGCTGATGTCATGCCGCAAGCCGCATTTTCTGCCCCCCCCCCCCCGGAAAGGCCCCGGCTGCAGCCCCCTGGTGAGTGAGTGGAGTGCATGCATACAAGCCAATATGAACTTAGAGTGAGTCCCACCACCAGACCCCTGGCCTACAACATCCATCCATCTCTCCATCCATTGCTTGGCTGGCTGCTATCTATGTGATGTCCACAGGCAGGCTCAGGCAGCAGTTATCAGACAAGAATGACAGTGGTGAGATTGTACAGAATCACAGATGTTCACAATCTCTGCCTTGCTATCTCCTGTATCCTGTGCACATCCTCTGACCGCCTCCTGTATCCTGTGCACATCCTCTGACCGCCTCCTGTATCCTGTGCACATCCTCTGACCGCCTCCTGTATCCTGTCCACATCCTCTGACCTCCTCCTGTATCCTGTGCACATCCTCTGACCGCCTCCTGTATCCTGTGCACATCCTCTGACCACCTCCTGTATCCTGTGCACATCCTCTGACCACCTCCTGTATCCTGTGCACATCCTCTGACCACCTCCTGAACCATGTCTGCAGCCTCTAACCATCCTGTGTATCATGTCTGCAGCCTCTAACCATCTCTTGTATCATGTCTGCAGCCTCTAACCATCTCTTGTATCGTGTCTTCAGCCTCTAACCATCTCTTGTATCATGTCTGCAGTCTCTGACCATCTCTTGTATCATGTCTGCAGCCTCTAACCATCTCTTGTATCATGTCTGCAGCCTCTAACCATCTCTTGTATCGTGTCTTCAGCCTCTAACCATCTCTTGTATCATGTCTGCAGTCTCTGACCATCTCTTGTATCATGTCTGCAGCCTCTAACCATCTCTTGTATCATGTCTGCAGCCTCTAACCATCTCTTGTATCATGTCTGCAGCCTCTAACCATCTCTTGTATCATGTCTGCAGTCTCTGAGGGGGATTCTGGAGAGGAATTATAGCGCAAGGGGGAACTCTGCGAACCCGGATGTAAAGGGGAACTCTGATGTCAATGGCACACTGCGAGGAGGAAGTGGTGTTTAAGAACCGACCCCCAGAACTCATTTGTTACTAGAGATATATTGATGATCTCATCATGGTATGGGAGGGAGACAGGCCGAGTCTGGAAATTTTTATGAATAAACTCAATGCAAACACTAAGAATATAGTATTATCCTGGAATATCAGTTTATTTGGATTTGGATATCTCTAAAGATGGCGGTCATTTTAAGATGATTTATCATTTTAAAGTGGTTGTAAACCCCTACAACACACTTTTTGCTACAGGTAAGCCTATAATTACGCTTACCTGTAGCTACCCAGGATATCTCCTAAACCTGCACGGTTTTGAAGATATCCCCTGTATTTGCATGTGATGACGTCATCGGCACGTGTGCACTGAAGCAAACTGAAGCAATGGCACGGGAGTGATGTCATCGCGGCTCCAGCCAATCACAGCACCTGAGCCCACGATGCCCAGAAGTAACTCCGGGAGCAATGTCGGCCGCCGGAGCTGTGAACGAGGACGGCTGCGGAGGCTTCGAACTCAGGTAAGTAATTCATAACGAGCTAGTATGCTATGCATACTAGCTCATTATGCCTTTGTCTTGCAGGTTTTGTTTTTTTTTTGTTTTTTTTGTTTCTTGGGTTTACAACCACTTTAAGCCCACAGACCGAAATTCTTTTATACCTATACCTCTTATACATGCCAAATGTGGCATGTCAGGGGGTCACCTCCCTTAAAGCGGAAGTTCCATTTTTGGGCGGAGCTCCGCTTTAAGAAATAAACTGGCACCAGGGGTAATAGACCCGCAGGTTCATTTTGAGAATAGGATTTTTAACTTTCTAAAGGGCTTTCATGCATGTGGCCTTTGTCCTGCCTGCAAACCAGCCAGAGGTAACACCAAAAAAAACAAAAAGAGTTTGTTGCATCTGCCACTAATAAACGTTACCAAATCAAAGAGTTAATTACATGCTCTACGGTACGAGTCGTTTACATGTTAGAATGTGAATGTGGTTTACAATACGTAGGGAGAACCTCTAGACCTCTACACGTGAGAATTGGGGAACGTGAATAACACCAAAAAGGGTCTTTTAAGCCATAACGTCTCCAAACATTTTCACAATCGTAATCCTCGAATTTAAAATGTTGGGGGGGAAATAACTAACCATTGGAGGGGCAGGAATTTCATCCGACAATTGAGTCGTCGTGAATCTTATCGGGTCTATGAGACCAAGGTAGCTGTGCCTACAGGTTTAAACGTTGAGTTTGACCTGAACTGGTTTATTTCTGATCGCTGATAATATTAGGCCATATACAGTGTTAATTTCGTCGACTAAAACATTTTAGTCGACTAAATTAATACCATTTTAGTCGACTAAAATACGACTAAAACTAAAACAGTTGAGATGACTAAAATACGACTAAAACGAAAATGTCGTTTTAGTCAACAGACTAGGACTAAAACTAAATTGAAATTTGACGTCAAAATTAACACTTCTCAATACCATAAATAATAACATATTCGATTTTTCACTCCAGCAGTATATAATGAGTTTGGAAATTGTAGAGAAATGCTTAAATAATGCATTACAATTTAACTAAACCCATTAGGTTTTAGATGACTAAAATGAGTTTTAGTGGACTAAAATTATTTTAGTGGAGTAAAATTATTTTAGTCCACTCAAATGTACTGGAGATTTAGATGACTAAATATGACTAAAACTAAAACAATTGCAGAAGACTAAAATGGGACTAAAACTAAAATGGCATTTTAGTCCTAAGACTAAAACTAAAACTAAATTGAAATTTGCTGTCAAAAATTGAGTTATATATACTGGCTATATATTAGCTTGTTATTATGAGGAATTTTAATAAACAGATTATTGATGTTATTAGGTAATACAGATAATACATTTTTAGAGATTTTATATATTTTCATGTATTTTTATGTATCATACATGTGTTAAATGAAGGGTGGCTGCTTTGACGTTAGAATACTGATAGTATTGCTGTATATCTCCATAATGATTGGAGTATGACTTTTAATCTCATAGAGTTTAAATATTGAATTTCTGCTCCTCGTTAGTGTTATGCCTGGTGGGATGGAGATGTCCTGTTCTCCCGCTTTTAAATTATTTGTATTTGGTCCCCCTGTTTGCAGAGCCGGATATGAGCGCTGGTTTCTTGGAAACCGAGAAGGCGAAATTTAGCATTCCTGTTACTATGGCAATGGGCGTAGCGAGGAGGTGGATCACATATGGTAATTAATTAGGGGAATTGTATTTAAGGAAGATGATGTGTGAAGCCTCCGTAATCGCTGAGGAAGTCCCGCCCACTAGGACGATACGCGTGCAGGAGGACTCCATGGTGTCATCTACAGCCACCTTTCATTGTCTCACTGAGACGTTTATTGAACGCTGTGTATCCGCCTTACTTGTAAGTTGTTTTTTTTTCACTAAATCATGTTCTAAGTCAGTGGTTTCCAAACTGCAGCCCTGGGGCCAGATGTGGCCCTTTGCTGGCTTTTTTCGGGCCCTTGGGGCACTATTTTATTCACTGACACCAATAAAGGACACAATTTCTACCAATTACATCAATTATGGGGCACAGTTCCTCCCTTTGACACCAATGATGGGGCTCAATTTCTCCCAATGACACCAATGATGGGGCAACATTTCTCCCAATGACACCAATGATGGGGCAACATTTCTCCCAATGACACCAATGACGGGGCTCAATTTCTCTCAATGACACCAGTGATAGGGCTTAATTTCTCCCAAGGATACCAGTGATGGGGCTCAACTTCTCCCAATGGCACGGCACAATTCCTCCCAATGACATCAATGACGGGGCTCAATTTCTCCCAATGACACCAGTGATGGGGCTCAATTTCTCCCAATAACAACAATGATGGGGATTAATTTCTCCCAATGACACCATTGACGGGACTCAATTTCTCCCAATAACAACAATGATGGGGCTTAATTTCTCCCAATGACACCTTTGACGGGGCTCAACTCCTCCCAATGACAGCAATGACGGGGCTCAATTTCTCCCAATGACACCAGTGATGGGGCTCAATTTCTCCCAATGACACCAATGATGGGGCACGATTTCTCCCAACGACACCAATGATGGGGCTCAATTTCTCCCAATGACACCAGTGATGGGGCTCAATTTCTCCCAATGACACCAATGATGGGGCTCAATTTCTCCCAATGACACCAGTGATGGGACTCAATTTCTCCCAATAACAACAATGATGGGGCTTAATTTCTCCCAATGACACCAGTGATGGGGCTCAATTTCTCCCAATGACACCAGTGATGGGGCTCAATTTCTCCCAATGACATCAATGATGGGGCACGATTTCTCCCAACGACATCAATGATGGGGCACGATTTCTCCCAATGACAACAATGACAGGGCTCAATTTCTCCCAATGACACCAGTGATGGGGCTTAATTTCTCCCAATGACACCAGTGATGGGGCTCAATTTCTCCCAATGACACGGCACAATTCCTCCCAATTACACCAATGGTGGGGCGCAATTTCTCCCAATGACACCAATGATGGGGCTCAATTCCTCCCAATGACACCAATGATTGGGTACAATTCCTCCCAATGACACCAATGATGGGGCACAAGTCCTCTAAATGGCACCAATAATGGGGAATTGTTTACCATTGATGCAGGGACATTTTGTACTTCTGATGGTCCGGCCCCCCTAAAGTCTGAAGGACAGTAAACTGGCCCTTTGTTTAGAAAGTTTGGGGACCTCTGTTCTAAGTCTATCAGAGAGCACTTTGTATCTCCTTATTGATTTTTCATGGTGCAACGAGTTCATCCGGTATCCATTGAGTGTGCTATCAAGCTGGTGATGTGGAGCGGCAGGACTTCATTCTATTGGATCCCCATAAAGGCATAGAGGCAACGATCATCTATTATACCTGTTTGGGAAAGCTTGTTTGACCTGTCTGTTCAATCAGAGGTCCCCAGTTTGAGGTGAGCGTCCCACATTGTCCAAGGTGGAGGCACCGAAAGGGATGCACACAGAGGATTCATTTCTGAGCACCCTACTCACTACTGTGGAGAAACTATTTGTTCTTTCTGCCTGGTGGTCGCTTCTGTGTGTCTTCTTCCTTTATCTCTTGGATTGAATACGGATTTAATTTATGAACTTTGAACCATTTGTATGGCTCCTATTGGACTTCTATAAATGTATTATCTTTTAGTAGTTTTTAGCGCTGCACTGACCTTTTTAACATTTTAAAATTGTGTTTTATCATGTCTGCAGTCTCTGAGGGGGAGTCTGGAGAGGAATCAAGAGTGGGAGTGCCGCCAGGATGGGGGTCACGGGAGGAGTCAAATGTGTGTGGAGTGTATAGAGGAGACTAGAGGATAAAACCAGAGCCACCAACCTGGAGCCAGGCCCATCTGAGGGGGGGTCACTAATTTAAGGGGGGGGCTGAACACAAAAATCGTAAGGAGGCACTGTAATAAAGGTCAGAATCCCCCCCCCCACACACACACACATCAGAGTTCCCGGCATTCCCTTTACATAAGAGCCTGCAGGATTCCCTCTTATGCCCCGTACACACGGTCAGATTTTCCGATGGAAAATGTCCGATCGGAGCTTGTTGTCGGAAATTCCGATCGTGTGTGGGCTCCATCGGACATTTTCCATCGGATTTTCCGACACACAAAGTTGGAGAGCAGGAGATAAAATTTTCCGACAACAAAATCCGTTGTCGGAAATTCCGATCGTGTGTACACAAATCCGACGGACAAAGTGCCACGCATGCTCAGAATAAATAAAGAGATGAAAGCTATTGGCCACTGCCCCGTTTATAGTCCCGACGTGCGTGTTTTACGTCACCGCGTTTAGAACGATCGGATTTTCTGACAACTTTGTGCGACCGTGTGTATGCAAGACAAGTTTGAGCCAACATCCGTCGGAAAAAATCCTAGGATTTTGTTGACGGAATGTCCGAACAAAGTCCGACCGTGTGTACACCCTAATACAGTGCAATGGGGAACTCTGCAAACCCTGATGTAAAGGGGAACTCTAATGTAAAGGACAATGCTGCAGACCCTGATGTAGGAGAGAACTCTGATGTATTGAACTCTGATATAAGGTGGTCTCTGGTAACCAGAGCCCCCCCCTTACATCTGAGTTTCCCCTTAGATCATGATCTGCAGCATTCCCCTTTATGTCAGAGTTCCCTTGCACTGTAAGGGGGAATCTGCACACTCTTATATATAGGGGAACTCTGTGCTGGCTGGGTTATAGTAATCTGACCTTCATGTAAATGGAGAAATATGGTTTTTGACTTTTGTTTAACTTAAACACATTGCTAATAGCACTAGCTACATGTTTATTGTTTAAATATTGATGTTTGCATCAACTCAACTCGCCGTGTTTCGAGGAGGAGGAATGCTGCCTATGACCCCAAGAACACCATCCCCACCATCAAACATGGAGGTGGAAACATTATGCTCTGGAGGTGTTTTTTCTGTTAAGGGGACAGGACAACTTTACCACATCAAGGGGACGATGGACGATGGACGGGGCCATGAACCGTGAAATCTTAGGTGAGAACCTCCTTCTCTCAGCCAGGGCATTGAAAATGGGTCATGGATGGGTCTTCCAGCATGACAATGACCCAAAACACACGGCCAAGGCAACAAAGGAGTGGCTCAAGAAGAAGCACATTAAGGTCCTGGAGTGGCCTAGCCAATCTCCAGACCTCAATCCCATAAAAAATATGTGGCAGGAGCTGAAGGTTCGAGTTACCAAACATCAGCCTCGGAAACCTTAAAGCAGGCCTTCAGTCATTTTTTTGTTTACATTTTCTATTAAATCTTCTGCCCTTGTTGTTTTCATCTTTGGATAGTAAAACATTTTTTTTTCTGCCGGTAAATACTTTATACAGCCCACTTCCTGTTTCTTGTCTGGTCATTAGCCTAGGCTTATGATATCATGCGCAGCTCTCTCTCTCTTTCGTGAGAGTTTGCCAGGAAGGGAGGGGGTGAGTCATAAGAGGGCCAATCAGAGCTGCAGAGCTGGAGGTGTGTGTCTGTGTAAATCCAGGAAGTGAACTGGCAGCAGCTTCAGCTGCCCACAGTTAAAGTGGATGCAGCCAGACTCAGTGGAGGGAGATTTCTGCAGCATATTTGGCAAAGTACAGAATGGAAGTATATATAAAATAATACGCAAAGTGTTTGGAGGGAAGATTCAGAATGGCAAAGATGTTCTTATTACAAATTATATGAGAGCAGACTGCAGCTCCTCTTTAATGACTTGGAGAGGATCTGCAAAGAGGAGTGAGACAAAATCCCTCCTGAGATGCTTGCAAACCTGGTGGCCAACTACAAGAAACGCTTTTGATGAAGGCCTAAGGCCGAAATGCGTCAGCATTTTTTGGATGATGTTATTGCTGTAATGCTCAAATAAATATTTTCTATGGAGAAGCTGCCTAGTTGCCGGCCTGTACTTACTATGGAACTTCAAGAAACGTCTGACCTCTATGATTGCCAACGAGGGTTTCTCCACCAAGTACTGTTTTGTGAAGGGTTCACATACTTATTTCACTCATTAAAATGCAAATCAATTTATAACTTTTTTGAAATGCGTCTTTCTGAATATTTTTGTTGTTATTCTCTCTCTCACTGTAAAAATAAACCTACCAATAAAATGATAGACTGATCAATTTTTTTTTTTCAGTGGGCAAACGTACAAAATGAGCAGCGGATCAAATACTTTTTTCCCCTCACTGTACCTATTATTCCTATCACCAGGTGTTTGTTTTCTGCGTACTTACAGACCTCCCAGGTCCAAAATTATTGAGAAGAATAAGGTTCGGCTTCCGTAACTCTCCAAGTTTCTCATGTGGCCCCCTGGGAAAATTGATTTCACACCCCTGTTCTCCCCCTTTTTCCCCTTTTTCCCCTTTATCTCCTTTTCTTCTTTTCTCCTTCCTCCACTTTATCGTCCTGTTGCTATAATTTCCCTTCTTTTTTTTTCTTTCCCGTACTCATTTTCTCTACGTTGCCTTTTATGTTTTTGTTCAGCCAAGACCAGGAGACCAACTCCCCAGGCCCGGAGGACACATCTCTCTTTGAAGGCATAAGATTGATTATGGTGTTGTATAAAGTTCCTTCTGATGTTCAGATGTCTTCTTGCATTTGCCGGAAACTGTTACTTAGCATACTCAAGCGGAATAGCTGTACCTGCATGGCTATGTTATCTATCACACTCCTTCCACCAAAACGTATTACATATGCCCGTGTTGTAGCTTCTTTATTTTAAACATATCTCTGAATTGTTTTGAAAATGTTTACTACCAAAAAATAAACTCCAATTTTTTCTGCAGAGGATCCTTTATGGTGTGTATTTTATGTTTATATTTATTTTTATTATACCTACCACTTGTCTTCTGGCCGGTTACATAACAAACTTGTTTTTTTTTTCTCAAATTCTTTTTATTCATTTTAGAAAAAGGATACACGTACCATACAACACGATAAAAAGCAAAGACAATATTAATGAAATACCAAACAAGAATAAAGAGAACTTTTAAGTCTCATACACAACACAACATAAATACTACTCCATAAATAGACTATATTGTCAAATGTTTTGGGACACCTGCCTTTACACGCACATGTTATCCCAGTCTTAGTCCGTAGGGTTCAATATTGAGTTGGCCCACCCTTTGCAGCTATAACAGCTTCAACTCTTCTGGGAAGGCTGTCCACAAGGTTTAGGAGTGTGTCTATACGAATGATTGACCATTCTTCCAGAAACGCATTTGTGAGGTCAGGCACTGATGTAGACGAGAAGGCCTGGATCGCAGTCTCCGCTCTAATTCATCCTAAAGGTGTTCTTTTGGGTTGAGGTCAGGACTCTGTGCAGGCCAGTCAAGTTCCTCCACCCCAATTACGCTCCTCCATGTCTTTTTGGACCTTTCTTTGTGCGCAGTCATGTTGGAACAGGAAGGGTTCATGCCCAAACTGTCCCCACAAAGTTGGGAGCATGAAAATGTCCAAAATGTCTTGGTATGCTGATGACTCAAGAGTTCACTGAAACTAAGGGGCCAAGCTCAACCCCTGAAAAAAAAAACCACATCATAATCCTTCCCTCCACCAAATGATTTGGACCAGTGCACAAAGCAAGGTCCATAAAGACATGGATGGGTGAATTTGGGGTGGAGGAACTTGACTGGCCTGCACAGAGTCCTGATCTCAACCCGATAGAACATCTTTGGGATGAATTAGAGTGGAGACTGCGAGCCGGACCTTCCTGTCCAACATCAGTGCCTGACCTCACAAATGAGCTTATGAAAGAATGGTCAAACATTCCCATAGACACACTCCTAAACCTTGTGGACAGCCTTCCCAGAAGAGTTGAAACTGTTATAGCGGCAAAGGGTGGGCCAACTCAATACTGAACCCTACGGACTAAGACTGGGATGCCATTAAAGTTCATGTGCGTGTAAAGGCAGGTGTCCCAATACTTTTAGTAATATAGTGCACATATTTACTCCCCCACACCACCCCTCCCCTGTTCATTTTTCCTGGTCGAATAACAGATCCTAAAGTGAAAATACAATGTCTTTGGGAACAATTGATCTAATTTTTTTTTTTATGATAAATGTTTACACTGTATGTTTTTCTACTTATATATAGAGAGAGCGGAATGTGTTTCCTTTCACACTGTCTAGCAGAAAGTGTGTATAGAGACATACAGCACAGGTAGGGTCAGGAGTCACTCCTCTTATCATTAAACAACATATGTAATTTTCAGCTTGAGCTGCTGAGCTTTGTAAACACAATTTTTTTTTAGCAAAGCAAGTTAGCATAATGAACAGATAACAATCATTAGAGAGCTAATGAAGAAGTGGCTCCAGCACTGAGTAGGAGCGTCTTCTCGTGATATTTTGGATCCTCAGTATTTCAAGGATCTTAATCATAAATTGTGATGCCATCCTCATCTAGGTCACTCAGGAGGAAGGTAAGTATATATTTTTAACTTTTCTCTCTTTCAGTGGCGGCTGGTGTTTTTTTTTTTTTTTTTGGGGGGGGGGGGGCGGCAGACAGCCACCCATCCCCCCCCAGCTGTTTGCTGGTGGGTCCGGCACTTACCCTATTGTGGCGGATGTCAGGCAGCGTGGTTTAGTGGCTCGGCTCCGAGTCCTCTCCTCCATGAAGGAGAGGACTCCTCCCCTCCACCTCCTAGGCATCCAATAGGATCGCCTGTCCTTTCAGCCAATCGGGTGACCGGTGTCAAAATCTGCTTCCTGATTGGCCGGGAGGAGGATCAGTGTTACAACAGCAAATATTGATTTGCTGTTGTAGCACACCTGAGTGGGCTCTGAGCTGACTCTCTGCCTATGGCTCTAATCGGTGCTTAAAAAAAACAGCCCCCCCCCCGCATTGGAATCCATGCGCCGGTGTCCTGATAGGGGCCGGACACATGTATAGGGGAGGCGCCTGTTTGACCTTAATGGACAGCCCCTGCTTTCTTCTGTTATTTTGGGTTCATATTTTTTTTTACATTTTCATTTGCCCTTGCATTACTAAATGCGGTACGTTGATAGCTGTTATATTTATTACATACTGTACCTTTTCTTATCAGTAGGGATGAGCAAAGGGTTCGGTCATTGCCCAAATATGGTCGTGTCCAAATATGGTCAATGACATCACCAGGGAGACCCCATCCCTGTCAGAAGAATGGGAAGGAGAGAGCCTGCAAGGCTGATGGGTACAGCAGGGAGGCTCAGTTCTGGCAGGAGAGCATTGCTTAGGAGATATCCCAATACTCTCCCACCACTCTGCTACCCAGCCAAGTTCTTCCTGTGTTAGCATCTCATGCTGCAAACTCTAGGAGCCCTGCACCTGTTCTTCATTCCAGGTCAGGATCTGCAGAAATCCCTGTTGTACTGATCCCAGGCTCTCTCCTTCTAGTCACAGAGCTTTTCAAAGGGAATTTGACAGGCAGTGAGGCGGTGTAATGTTGCCATAACTCTACCTGGTTTAACCTTGTAATGGCGCTCTACTGTGCTACAATGCAACTGCGGTGCAGCCCCACTGAACTGAATGGGCGAGTTTGACAAGCGGTGCCAATTGTCATACTCTACACACCAGGTTAAAAATGACATGGACATAAAGCAAAGCATTGTGGCCATGGCATATGAACAGCCCCGTTCAGGTGGGTGGCCGGGGGGGTGGTAAAACTGTGACATACCCTGTTTCCCCCGAAAATAAGACCTAGCGTGATTGTCAGTGAAAGCTGCAATATAAGCCCTACCACCCAAATAAGCCCTTCCCTGTTTCCCCGAAAATAAGCCCTACCCTGTAAATAAGACCTACAAGGACTTTAACTAGGGCTTATTTGGGGGGTAGGGCTTATATTGCAGCCATCACTGACAATCACGCTAGGTCTTATTTTCGGGGAAACAGGGTAGCTGCTCTTTTTTACAACACCACCCCCTGATCGCTCTGCCTGAAAAAGACCTATTTCATGAGTAGTTTTACTTATTATGCCCAGCGTTAAGTGTTTGTTTTCTATATATTTATGTACTTACAGACCTTGACAGGTCCAAAATTAATGCCGAGAAGAATTAATTTCAGCCCTCCACAACAGTCCCCCGATTTTCTCATGTGGCCCATGAGAAAATAAATGACCCATCCCTGGGCTAGATGATCCTGGATGTCCTCCTGCCAGGAAATGAGGTGAGGCTCTATCTGACTCACTGCAGGTTCTAATGCACATTGTTCAAAGCTCACAGTGTGCAGTGATATCAGATTAAGCAATTTCCTTGTCAAATAATTTTATTTGGTTCATAAAGAGTAATAACAAATATGATAATTAGACGTATTATGACAAAGGGAATGAAGCTCATTGCTGTATAGATATGTATACATTCAAAACATACAGTGCCTTGTAAAAGTATTCACCCCCTTGGCGTTTTACCTGTTTTGTTATATTACAGCCTTTAGTTCAATGTTTTTTTTAATCGGAATTATATGTGATGGATCAGAACACAATAGTCTAAGTTGGTGAAGTAAAAATTAGAAAAATATATACATAAAACTATTTTTCAGAAATAAAAAACTGATAATTGGCTTGTGCATATGTATTCACCCCCTTTGTATGAAGCCCATAAAAAGCTCTGGTGCAACCAATTACCTTCAGAAGTCACATAATTAGTGAAATGATGTCCACCTGTGTGCAATCTAAGTGTCACATGATCTGTCATTACATATACACACCTTTTTGAAAGGCCCCAGAGGCTGCAACACCTAAGCAAGAGACACCACTAACCAAACACTGCCATGAAGATCAAGGAACCCTCCAAACAAGTAAGGGACAATGTGGTTGAGAAGTACAAGTCAGGGTTAGGTTATAAAAAAAATATCCAAATCTTTGATGATCCCTAGGAGCACCATCAAATCTATCATAACTAAATGGAAAGAACATGGCACAAAAGCAAACCTGCCAAGAGACGGCCGCACACCAAAACTCACGGACCGGGCAAGGAGGGCATTAATCAGAGAGGCAGCACAGAGACCTAAGGTAACCCTGGAGGAGCTGCAGAGTTCCACAGCAGAGACTGGAGTATCTGTACATAGGACAACAATAAGCCGTACGCTCCATAGAGTTGGACTTTATGGCAGAGTGGCCAGAAGAAAGACATTACTTTCAGAAAAAACAAAATGGCACGTTTGAGTTTGCGAAAAGGCATGTGGAAGACTCCCAAAATGTATGGAGGAAGGTGCTCTGGTCTGATGAGACTAAAGTTGAACTTTTTGGCCATCAAAGAAAACGCCATGTCTGGAGCCAACCCAACACATCACACCACCCAAAGAACACCATCCCCACTGTGAAACATGGTGGTGGCAGCATCATGCTGTGGGGATGTTTTTCAGCAGTCGGGACTGGGAAACTGGTCAGGGTTAAGGTAAAGATGGATGGTGCTAAATACAGGGATATTCTTGAGCAAAACCTGTACCACTCTGTGTGTGATTTGAGGCTAGGACGGAGGTTCACCAATAGAAAGTCTGTGGTCAGACTTAAAGATTGCTGTTCACAAGCGCAAACCATCCAACTTGAAGGAGCTGGAGCAGTTTTGCAAGGAGGAATAGGCACAAATCCCAGTGGTAAGATGCGGCAAGCTCATAGAGACTTATCCAAAGAGACTTGGAGCTGTGATAGCCGCAAAAGGTGGCTCTACAAAGTATTGACTTTAGGGAGGGGTGAATTGTTATGCACATTGACTTTTTCTGTTATTTTGTCCTATTTGTTGTTTGCTTCACAATAAAAAAAAAAAAGTCTTCAAAGTTGTGGGCATGTTCTGTAAATTAAATTATGCAAATCCTCAAACAATCCATGTTAATTCCAGGTTGTGAGGGAACAAAGCACGAAAAAAATGCCAAGGGGGTGAATACTTTTGCAAGGCACTGTATGTTTTTCTCTTTTATGTTTTCCATTTCAGTCATAAAATCTTGTGCAGTATTTTCTATTTCTTCCACTTTGAGCTCTAATGCTGCTGTACGGTTGCCCAGCTCCCTAATTTCTTTAGTCAGACTGCTGGTAATGTGTTCAGATGTCTGTTTCAATGCTTTATGAAGCATTCTTTCAAATTGTTTTAAGAGAGCTGGGGGAGCAGAGGAGTCTTGGGAGGTACATTGTGAGAGGAGTATTTCTGCCTCTGACTCACCTTGAGAACAAAATATTACAGCGCACAAATGCACAAAAGACGTTTACCTCCTGCAAGGCTTATTTAAAACACCTAGACATTTTCAAAAAACATTATCAAAAAATATGGGCATTTGGTCACACCATATTGCTATATGGTGCTTAAGCCCACTTACTGCGACAAAGTGCCCCATAATTAGTGGGTCCTACACTATCCATAGACTGGGAGAACATGCTTCTCTGAACCATGGGAGCCATACACTCCTCTATATAGGAGAACTGAGGTCTCCACCCATGACACAGGTGGACACTAATGAGAGGCACTGATGAGGGAGTGGGGTGCTCCTCACCCAAAAGGATTTGGTCAGAATCTATACAATAAACAAACAAGATATTTGGGGGGCACAGCCTAAAAGATGCATTAAAGATGGTGCAGCCATGAGACCATACAACTGAACAAAATATTACAGCGCACACATGCAAAAAAGACATCTTAAATGCATCTTTTGGGGTGTGCCCCCCAAATATCTTGTTTGTTTATTGTATGGATTCTGACCAAATCCTTTTGGGCGAGGAGCACCCCACTCCCTCATCAGTGCCTCTCATTAGTGTCAACCTGTGTCATGGGTGGAGACCTCAGTTCTCCGATATAGAGGAGTGTATGGCTCCCATGGTTCAGAGAAGCAGGATCTCCCAGTCTATGGATAGTGTAGGAACCCACTAATTATGGGGCACTTTGTCGCAGTAAGTGGGCTTAAGCACCATACAGTAATATGGTGTGACCAAATCCCCATATTTTTTGATAGTGTTTTTTGAAAATGTCTAGGTGTTTTAAATCAGCCTTGCAGGAGGTAAATGTCTGTTTTGCATGTGTGCGCTGTAATATTTTGTTCAGTTGTATGGTCTTATGGCTGCACCATCTTTAATGCCTCTTTTAGGGTGTGCCCCCCAAATATCTTGTTTGACTCACCTTGAGAGTCTGGCTGTAATAGTTTTTGCTTGTGTGAGCGTACTGAGGTGTTTGAGGTTGAGGAGGCCGGCACCATTTTATCTGAAGCCCACGCCTGTGCCTCTTTACTAGAGGATTTCTTTGTCTAAATGCGGCTCCCTCCTAGCACCATTTTTATCCCCAATGAAGCACTGGTATCTCGGGAATTAGCAGGTGAGGATGAATGAAATTATTGCCGGCGGGTCCGTTTAATAGCGGCGGCTTTTCTCCCTCATGGAGCGAAGCTCTAACAGTACATGACCGCTCTGTTAGACTCCGCCCATGCGCCCTCCAGAGTAAGCAATTTCAATACAGGAAAGTAGCCGGTACAACTGTGCAAAGACTGAAATGAAGGCCAGAGTTCCACTTTAAGGCTCATATGGGATTCCAGTGTACGGGTTTACATGAACCTCAAATACATAACATAGACATTTCCTATAGAAAAGAGAAACCTATTAGAAGAAAACAGTAGAAGACAATGAGTACAAAAAGAGGAATGGTGGATGGCAGGTGAATGATTACTTTTGGATGTTCTAAAGCTTATTTCAAAGTCAATAGTACATGGAGCGGGGGCGAGGGCTCCAAGTTTAGGATAATACAGGACATTTAATGAAACAATTGTCACTGCTACACATGAAACAAAGGAAAGGCACGATGACAGATGGAGAATTTAGTGCCTTTCCACAGGTGATTAATGGAAGGAAAGGCAATTTCTTTTACCTTGATACTTCCAGCAAACAGAAAAGAACAGAGAGAGGCATCATCCCTCAACAATGAGTGATAAAGCATGGCAGGGTGGAGAACAGGACTGGAAGAGAGGCATCATCCCTCACAGATGGGTAATAAGAACATGGCATGGTGGAGGACAGAACTGGAAAGGAGGCATAACCCCTTACCGATGGGTAATAAGAACATGGCATGGAGGAGGACAGAACTAGAAAAAAAGGCACCATCCCTCACCAATGGGTGATAGCATGGCATGGTGTAGGACAGAACTGGAAGAGAGGCATCATCCTTTACTGATGGGTGATAAAACCATGGCATGGTGGATGACAGAACTGGAAGAGAGGCATCATCCCTCACCAATAGGTGGTAAGAACATGGCATTGTGGAGAACAGAATTGGAAGAGAGGCATCATCCCTCACCAATGGGTGATAAGAACATGGCATGGTGGATGACAGAACGAGATAAGATGCGTTGTCCCTCATTGATGGGTGATAAGAACATGGAATGGTGGAGGACAGAACTGAAAGAGAGGCGTCATCTCGCACCGATGGGTGATAAGAATGTGGCATGGCGGATGACAGAACTGGAAGCAAGGCGTCATCCCACACCGAATGGTGATAAGAACATGGTTTGGCGTATGACATAACTGGAAGAGAGGCGTCATCCCTCACTGATGGGTGATAAGAACATGGCATGGTGAAAGACAGACCTGAAACAGAGGCATCATCCCTCACTGAGGGGTTATAAGAGCATGGCATGGTGGAGGACAGAACTGGAAGAGAGGCGTCATCCCTTACTGATGGGTGACAAGAACAAAAGAAAGGCATACTGACAGATGGAGAATTCAGTGCTTTTCCACATGTGATTAATGGAAGGAAAGGAAATTTCTTTCTCCTTGATATTTCCAGCAAACAGAAAAGAACAGAGAGAGGCATCATCCCTCACCAATAGGTGTGAAGAACATGGCATGTGGAGGACAGAATTGGAAGAGAGATATCATCTCTCACCAATGGGTGATAAGACGAACATGGTATGGTGGATGACAGAACTAGAAGAGATGCATCATCCCTCATTGATGGGTGATAAGAACATGGCATGGTGGAGGACAGAACTGAAAGAGAGGCATCATCATTCACCGATGGGTGATGAGAACATGCATGGTGGAGGACAGAACTGGAAAAAAGGCATCATCCTTTATTGATGGGTGATAGGACCATGGCATGGTGGCGGACAAAACTGGAAGAGAGGCATCATCCTTTACTGATGGGTGATAGAACCATAACATAGTGGAGGACAGAACTGGAAGTGAGGTGTCATTCCACATTGACTGGTGATAAGAACATGACTTGGCGTATGACAGAACTGAATGAGAGGCTTTGACCCTCACCAATGGGTGATAAGAATATGGCATGGTGGAAGACAGATCTGAAACAAAGGCATTATCCCTCACTGATGGGTGATAACAACATGGCATCGTGAGGGACAAAACTGGAAGAGAGGCATCATCCCTTACCGATGATGGGTGACAAGAACAAAAGAAAGGCACACTGACAGATGGAGAATTCAATGCTTTTCCACCTGTGATTATTGGAAGGTAAGGAGATGTCTTTCTCCTTGATGCTTCCAGCAAACAGAAAAGAACAGAGAAAGGCCTCATCCCTCACTAATGGATGGTAAGAACAGGGCATGGTGGAGGACAGAACTGGAAAAGAGGCATAATCCGTCACTGAGGGGTGAGAAGAACATGGCATGGTGGAGGACAGAACTGGAAGAGAGGCGTCATCCCTTACTGATGGGTGACAAGAACAAAAGAAAGGCATACTGACAGATGGAGAATTCAGTGCTTTTCCACATGTGATTAATGGAAGGAAAGGAAATTTCTTTCTCCTTGATATTTCCAGCAAACAGAAAAGAACAGAGAGAGGCATCATCCCTCACCAATAGGTGTGAAGAACATGGCATGTGGAGGACAGAATTGGAAGAGAGATATCATCTCTCACCAATGGGTGATAAGACGAACATGGTATGGTGGATGACAGAACTAGAAGAGATGCATCATCCCTCATTGATGGGTGATAAGAACATGGCATGGTGGAGGACAGAACTGAAAGAGAGGCATCATCATTCACCGATGGGTGATGAGAACATGCATGATGGAGGACAGAACTGGAAAAAAGGCATCATCCTTTATTGATGGGTGATAGGACCATGGCATGGTGGCGGACAAAACTGGAAGAGAGGCATCATTACTTTACTGATGGGTGATAGAACCATAACATAGTGGAGGACAGAACTGGAAGTGAGGCGTCATTCCACATTGACTGGTGATAAGAACATGGCTTGGTGTATGACAGAACTGAATGAGAGGCTTTGACCCTCACCAATGGGTGATAAGAATATGGCATGGTGGAAGACAGATCTGAAACAAAGGCATCATCCCTCACTGATGGGTGATAACAACATGGCATGGTGAGGGACAGAACTGGAAGAGAGGCATCATCCCTTACCGATAGGTGACAAGAACAAAAGAAAAGAACACTGACAGATGGAGAATTCAATGCTTTTCCACCTGTGATTATTGGAAGGAAAGGAAATGTCTTTCTCCTTGATGCTTCCAGCAAACAGAAAAGAACAGAGAAAGGCATCATCCCTGACTGATGGATTTTAAGAACAGGGCTGGGTGGAGGACAGAACTGGAAAAGAGGCATAATCCGTCACTGAGGGGTGATAAGAAGATGGCATGGTGGAGGACAGAACTGGAAGAGAGGATGGATGATAACTACATGGCATGGCAGATGACGAGAGGGCTGGTCATCAATGCCTCCCTTTCACATCATTTCATCTTTGAACAGGAAGACAGGAACATCCCCAAGCTTTAGTCTACTATTTATTACCCAGAATCAGTACCTATTGTTCTATAATAAGGAGGTGTCGAAGTTCCCCTTCTGGGCCTGTTTACACATACAGTATCTCACAAAAGTAAGTACACCCCTCACATTTTTGTAAATATTTTATTATATCTTTTCATGTGACAACACTGAAGAAATGACACTTTGCTACAATTAAAAGTGGTGAGTGTACAGCTTGTATAACAGTGTAAATTTGCTGTCCCCTCAAAATAACTCAACACACAGCCATTAATGTCTAAACCGCTGGCAACAAAAGTGAGTACACCCCTAAGTGAAAATGTCCAAATTGGGCCCAATGTGTCAATATTTTTATATGGCCACCATTATTTTCAAGCACTGCCTTAACCCTCTTGGGCATGGAGTTCACCAGAGCTTCACAGGTTGCCACTGAAGTCCTCTTCCACTCCTCCATGATGACATCACGGAGCTGGTGGATGTTAGAGACCTTGCGCTATTATACCTTCTGTTTGAGGATGCCCCACAGATGCTCATCAGGATTTAGGTCTGGAGACATGCTTGGCCAGTCCATCACCTTTCCCCTCAGCTTCTTTAGCAAGGCAGTGGTCATCTTGGAGGTGTGTTTGGGGTTGTTATCATGTTGCAATACTGCCCTGCAGCCCAGTCTCCGAAGGGAGGGAATCATGCTCTGCTTCAGACAGTATGTCACAGTACATGTTGGCATTCATGGTTCCCTCAATGAACTGTAGTTCCCCAGTGCTGGCAGCACTCATGCAGCCCCAGACGATGACACTGCCACCACCATGCTTCACTGTAGGCAAGACACACTTGTTTTTGTACTCCTCACCTGGTTGCCGCCACACAAGATTGACACCATCTGAACCAAATAAGTTTATCTTGGTCTCATCAGACCACAGGACATGGTTCCAGTAATCCAAGTCCTTAGTCTGCTTCTCTTTAGCAAACTGTTTGCGGGCTTTCTTGTGCATCATCTTTCGAAGAGGCTTCCTTCTGGGATGACAGCCACACAGACCAATTTGATGAAGTGCGCGCCATGTGGTCTGAGCACTGACAGGCTGAACCCCCACCCCTTCAACCTTTGCAGCAATGCTGGCAGCACTCATACATCTATTTCCCAAAGACAATCTCTGGATATGATGCTGAGCACGTGCACTCAACTTCTTTGGTGGACCATGGCGAGGCCTGTTCTGAGTGGAACCTGTTAAACCGCTGTATGGTTTTGGCCACCTTGCTGCAGCTCAGTTTCATGGTTTTGGCAATCGTCTTATAGCCTAGGCCATCTTTATGGCCTAGGCTATAAGAAGCAACAATTCTTTTTTTCAGATCCTCAGAGAGTTCTTTGCCATGAGGTGCCATGTTGAACTTCCAGTGACCAGTATGAGAGAGTGAGAGCAATTCCACCAAATGTAACACACCTGCTCCCCATTCACACCTGAGACCTTGTAACACTAACGAGTCACATGACACCGGGGAGGGTAAATGGCTAATTGGGCCCAATTTAGACATTTTCACTTAGGGGTGTACTCACTTTTGTTGCCAGTGGTTTAGACATTAATGGCTGTGTGTTGAGTTATTTTGAGGGGACAACAAATTTACACTGTTATACAAGCTGTACACTCACTACTTTACATTGTAGCAAAGTGTCATTTCTTCAGTGTTGTCACATGAAAAGATACAATAAAATATTTACAAAAATGTGAGGGGTGTGTTTACTTTTGTGAGATACTGTATATAAATCAAATGATAGAAGGCCACGGAATAATGATTTATATTATCTTTTATGGATGTATTACCAGGAACATTGGAATTTGATTGTTGAATATTTATATTTTACTTTGTAACAATCATATTGTATTAGTAGCATTTCACTATGATTGATAACAGGTGATAACAGATCTATCGGACATGAGCAATGCCTGGGGCGTTTTGTAACCACATTTTGGGAGGAAAATTAAATATAAATACGGTATTTCAACATGGCTTCAATTAACATCTATCTATCTATCTATCTATCTATCTATCTATCTATCTATCTATCTATCTATCTATCTATCTATCTATCTATCTATCTATCTATCTATCTATCTATCTATCTATCTATCTATCTATCTATCTATCTATCTAGTCTATTAGAATAATCTTAATTTTATAAAGCCTATTTACTTTACACGGTATTTGTTTCTACAATGCAGTCAGCCTGAAAAGTCTTTCTAGAAAATAAGATTTAAGCCATAAGCTAGGTTGATGTGGTTGTGTTGGGTACAATACAGTCTGTGTAGCATATTTTCTAAAGCAAATTCTAAAAATCGCGTCTCCAGATATTGCATTTCCTTTCCATTTTTTTTTTTAAACACTGAAAATTGGAGCAGATTGGAGCAAACCTGACAAGGTATGTTTATAGGTTTTTTGAAATAATTAATTGCAAATGATGCTGCAATTTATTTTTTCAGGTGTGATGCGGGGGATGAGTAATTAATCTATGTGTGTGATCGATTGATTTCCAATTCTACCTAGAACTCATTACACGGCTGCAAGACCGAAGAACTCATTAAAATGGCAGTCACCGTATGACGACGTCAACACTAATCACTAGACTGGCCTGTCACACAATTCTCATCATCAGTTACTTTAAAGGAACGCTAATCTCAAAAATGTCTCTGTTTCTATTTTTCTTTTCGATAATAGTATAACGAGGCAAAGTGGGTCCCTTATTGTAAGTAGCACTACCCTACTGCCTCTGTGGAATGTGGCCATTTTTCCATAGCCTCTTCATTCTTGTGAATGTCGCATTGCATCAGCCTGGTCACCAAAGATGGATTATAGGCAGGTGCAGTCTACTTTCTACACTGCAGGTGGTGCAGCGGCACTGCAGTTGGAGAGGAACTCAAGATGAACATGGTTCCTTTATGGTTTTTCTGGTCACTGGGGAAGCTATCCCATTGGATGTTTCCACCCCATGTGACTCTAGCAGCCATCTTAGGTCAGACAGAGCCTTTTTAATGGCCTGGCGTGCATTTGGTGCGCATTTTGAGTGGGTAGAATAAGGACAGGTATCCCACCTGCTAGGGACAGAACTAGCCTCAGGGAAAGGTTCCTGATGAGGAGGGAAAGCGTAGGGCTCACAACTTCTCTGGACATCTTCCTGCTTAGGCTGAAGAGGGCCGGGCCGCCTTCTTCCCCTCTCAACAGGCAGTGTCAGTTTGGCTGAATCCTGCTCTCTACACAAGGTTGGACCTGTGAATGTCACTGGCTGGGCAGCTTTCCCACCTGGTTATTTGTGAACTGTCTTTGCATAATTTCAATACAAGTTCTTTCATCACACTTGGACTGTGTGTGTTTTTACCATGCTGCACCCCACCTACACTATGACTAGCCCCAAGGCAGTCTTTCTGCCTTTTATGTCATGGACATCTGGGTCATCAAACTTTAACTGCCATACCATGTTCATGCAGCCTTTCGCAACCTTTTTACCCCAGAGAAACCCTTATGCCCTGTACACACGATAGGATCTTCCGACAACAAAATCCATGGATTTTTTCCGACGGATGTTGGCTCAAACTTGTCTTGCATACACATGGTCACACAAACCTTGTCAGGAAATTCCGAAAGTCAAGAACGCGGTGACAGAAAAATATCACCGCTTTGAAGGAGGTCTGTGAGGAACAAACATTTTCTCCATGCTGGAAGTAACAGGTGCAGGTAATGCTGGTAATTGAGAGGTAAACGAGAAATCCTGGACAGCCGCACTCAAAAGTAATTTTCAATCTTTATTTAGGCATAATCATAAAAATACATGCCGCAGCATCACAAAGCAGGAAAGTTGACGCGTTTCACACTGTAGTCAGTGCTTAATCATAGCTGGCTATGATTAAACACTGACTACAATGTGAAACGCGTCAGCTTTCCTGCTTTGTGATGCTGTGGCATGTATTTTTATGATTATAATAAATAAAGATCGAAGAGTGCGGCTGTCCAGGAATTCTCATTTACCTCCCAAGATCGCGGTGACGTACAAGACGTATGACGAGCCGAGAAAAATGAAGTTCAATAGCCAGTGCGGCTCTTCTGCTTGATTCCGACCATGCTCAGAACTTTGTGCGTCGGAATTGTGTACACTCAATCAAAATTTCCGACAACGGATTTTGTTGTCAAAAAATTTGAGACCCAGATCCAGATCTCAAATTTTGTGTCGGAAATTTAGAAGGAAAATGTCTGATGGAGCCTACACACGGTCGGAATTTCAGACAACGAGCTCCCATCGAACATTTTCCGTCGGAAAATCCTATCATGTGTACGGGGCATAAAGATTGTTTCCAGGTCTCTGGGAACCTCTGGAGGGGTCAGTGGGAAAAATGGCCATTACATTGGTGGTCAGTAGGAAGAATGCCCCTCTTGCAGTGATGGTCCAATTGCCACCCTTACAGACAGCTAAAAAGCTTTTTAGTGTCATGCTGATGGTTCTGCCAAGTGATGTTCACTGTGGAACTATGCAGGCACCATCTAATGGGAGGTAAACTAGAAACAGCTCAAGGAACCCATAGCGACTTCAGGGGCAACCCAAAGGTTTAACGGAGCACTTGTTAAAAATAGCTGGATTAAAATGTTCATAGTCCCAAGATATGACTGCTTCCTCTCACCATTCAAAAGGTTCTTCTTTTGGTTACCAGTTGAGGATACTAACCACAGGATCTGCTTTCTGTGGCAGTGTTGTCATCCCATTGTACAAACTCTTGCATTCTGACTACAAGAAGCCATGCAAATGCACAGCCTTCTGTTAATCCTCTGTATTCTGCCTGGGACAACACAGGCAGCTACAGCTCCTGGCCCACCCAAGGTCTCTGATTGACAGTGGCTCATAAATGTGGTGTTGAAGGACTCATGCACCAAAAAAGTCTCTGCCCACAATCCCTGGAGCTCTGGACTGACAAGACAGTGATCATTTGATAGCTATAAACGTGTACAAAGGAATTTAGGAAAATTTCATCTCGCCAGTACAAGCACAGACCACCTTATAGGAAAGCAAAAAAGAGGGCTTCTTAAGCTCCTTTCAGGTATCATGGACCTGTGCTTGTTTAAAAAAAATCATTAATGGCCATACTATTTTAAGTATTTTTCATAGAAAGAAAAAAAAGCATAAATAAGGAAATAGTAATATGAATAATAAATAAGGATTAAAAAAAAACAAATACATTGGTTGGAAGGGTTGGGGGTGCTCAGTCATTATAATGCAGATGAATCCTTCCATTCACGTAATATTTTTCAGAACAGAGGAAAGTATGCAAATACAGAAATACAGTGCCTTGAAAAAGTATTCATACCCCTTGACATTTTCCCCATTTTGTCATGTTACAACCAAAAACGTAAATGTATTTTATTGGGATTTTATGTGATAGACCAACACAAAGTGCCACATAAATAATAATTGTAAAGTGGAAGGAAAATGATAAATGGTTTTCAAAATGTTTTAAAAACATATGTGTGAAAAGTGTGGGGGGTCACAGGTCTATTGGCTTCAGTATAAATCACACAAATAGGAAACATAAGGGGAATACGAAGTCACTGAATTTCAAAAGAGCCAACTTCCCTAAACTACGAGCCTTGCTAGAAGGCATAAATTGGGATAAAATCTTAGGAACAAAGAACGCGGAGGAGAGATGGGTTTGCTTTAAGAGCATATTAAATAAGGGCATTAGCCAATGCATCCCATTGGGTAATAAATTTAAAAAGAGCAATCAAAAGTCCTGCATGGCTTAATTCCAATGTAAAAATGCATATAAAAGCAAATGAGAAGGCCTTCAAAAAATACAAGGTTGAGGGATCATCCTCAGCATTCAGACTTTATAAAGAATGCACTAAGAAATGTAAGGGTGCAATAAGGACGGCTAAGATAGAACATGAAAGACACATAGCGGAGGAGAGCAAAAAAAATCCCAAGAAATTCTTTAAGTATGTAAACAGTAAAAAAGGGAGGACAGACCCTATTGGCCCCATAAAGAATGAGGAAGGACATCTGGTTACAAAGGATGGGGAGATGGCAAAGGTATTGAATTTATTCTTCTCCTCAGTCTTCACGAGGGAATCGGGGGGCTTCAGTGACCAAAACTGCAGTGTTTATCCTCATGACACTTCACAGGAAGCACCTCCATGGTTAACAGAGGACAGAATTAAACTTAGACTTGGGAAACTTAACGTTAATAAATCACCGGGACCAGATGGCTTGCACCCGAGGGTACTTAGGGAACTCAGTCAAGTAATTGCCAGACCATTGTTCCTAATTTTACTGACAGTCTACTGACTGGAATGGTACCAGCTGATTGGAGAAAAGCCAATTTAGCACCAATATTTAAAAAGGGCCCAAAATACATCCCTGGGAATTACAGACCAGTTAGCCTAAGATCAATAGTATGTAAACTCTTGGAGGGGATGATAAGGGACTATCTACAAGATTTTAATAATGAGAACGGTATCATTAGCAGTAATCAGCATGGATTCATGAAGAATCGTTCTTGCCAAACCAATCTATTAATCTTCTATGAGGAGGTGAGTTGCCATCTAGATAAAGGAAGGCCCGTAGACGTGGTGTATCTGGATTTTGCAAAAGCATTTGACACAGTTCCCCATAAACATTTACTGCACAAAATAGGGTCCGTTGGCTTTGTTGGGCCATGGGATGAATACATGGATTGAAAACGGGCTACAGGGGCTAGTTCAGAGGGTGGTGATAAATGGGGAGTAGTTGGAATGGTCAGGGGTGGGTAGTGGGGTCCCCCAGGGTTCTGTGCTGGGACCAATCCTGTTTAATTTGTTCATAAATGACCTGGAGGATGGGATAAACAGTTCAATCTCTGTATTTGCGGATGATACTAAGTTAAGCAGGGCAATAACTTCTGCACAAGATGTGGAAACCTTGCAAAAAGATCTGAACAAATTAATGAGGTGGGCAACTACATGGCAACTGAGGTTCAATGTAGAAAAATGTAAAATAATGCATTTGGGTGGCAAAAATATGAATGCAATCTATATACTGGGGGAGAACCTCTGGGGGAAATCTAGGATGGAAAAGGACCTGGGGGATCAACTCCAGATATAAAACGATAATTCTCCCGCTCTACAAGACTCTGGTCTGGCCGCACCTAGAGTATGCTGTCCAGTTCTGGGCACCAGTCCTCAGGAAGGATGTACTGGAAATGGAGAGAGTACAAAGAAGGACAACAAAGCTAATAAAGGGTCTGGAGGATATTAGTTATGATGAAAGGTTGCGAGCACTGAACTTATTCTCTCTGGAGAAGAGACGCTTGATAGGGGATATGATTTCAATATACAAATACCGTACTGGTGACCCCACAATAGGTATTAAACTTTTTCGCAGAAGGGAGTTTAACAAGACTCGTTGCCACTCATTAAAATTAGAAGAAAAGATCTTTAACCTTAAACTACGTAGAGGGTTCTTTACTGTAAGAGCGGCAAGGATGTGGAATTCCCTTCCACAGGCGGTGGTCTCAGCGGGGAGCATCGACAGTTTCAAGAAACTATTAGATAAGCACCTGAACGACCGCAACATACAGGGATATACAATGTAATACTAACCTAAAGTCACACACATGGGTTGGACTTGATGGACGTGTCTCTTTTTTCAACCTCACCTAATATGTAACTATTTAACTATGTAACTATGTCCGATGGAGCCTACACACGGTCGCAATTTCCGACAACAAGCTCCCATCGAACATTTGTTGTTGGAAAATCCTATCGTGTGTACAGGGCATAACACATGATTAAGCTTTGATCTAAACTATTCCATTGTAGCTCTGGCTGTATGTTTAGTGTTGCTGTCCTGCTGGAAGGTGAACCTCCGCCCCAGTCTCAAATCTTTTGCAGACTCTAATGCCCCGTACACACGGTCGTTTTTTCCTAAGGAAAATGTTCAATGGGAGTGTGTAGGCTCCATCGGACATTTTCCATCGGAATTTCCGTCACACAAGATTTGAGATCTGGTTCTTAAATTTTCCGACAACAGAATTCGTAAATTCCGATCGTGTGTACACAATTCCAACGCACAATGTTCCACGCATGCTCGGAATCAAGCAGAAGAGCCGCACTGGCTATTGAACTTCATTTTTCTCAGCTCGTCGTACGTGTTGTAGGTCGCCGCGTTCTTGACGTTCGGAATTTCCGACAAGATTTGTGTGACCGTGTGTATGCAAGACAAGTTTGAGCCAACATTCGTCGGAAAAAATCCTAGGATTTTGTTGTCGGAATGTCCGATTGTGTGTACGGGTCATTACAGGTTTTCTTCTAAGGTTGTCCTGTATTTGGCTCCATCCATCTTCCCATCAACTCTGACCAGCTTCTCTGTCCCTGTTGCAGAAAAGCATCCTCACAACATGATGCTGCCTCCACCATGTTTCACGGTGGGGATGGTGTGATCAGGGTGATGTGCAGTGTTAGTATTCTGCCACACATAGCATTTTGCTTTTAAGCCAAAAAGTTTAATTTTGGTCTCATCTGACCAGAGCACCTTCTTCCACATGTTTGCTGTGTCCCCCACATGGCTTCTCACAAACTGCAAACAGGACTTCTTATGGCTTTTTTTCAACAATGTCTTTCTTCTTGCCACTCTTCCATAGAGGCCAGATTTGTGGAGTACACAACTAATAGTTGTCCTGTGGACAGATTCTCCCACCTGAGCTGTGGATCTCTGCAGCTCCTCCAGAGTTACCATGGGCCTCTTGGCTGCTTCTCTGATTAATGCTCTCCTTGCCCGGCCTGTCAGTTTTGGTGGACGGCCATGTCTTGATAGGTTTGCAGTTGTGCCATACTCTTTACAATTTTGGATGATGGATTGAACAGTGCTCCATGAGATGTTCAAAGCTTGGGATATTTGTTTATAACCTAACCCTGCTTTAAACTTCTCTACAACTTTATCCCTGACCTGTCTGGTGTGTTCCTTGGCCTTCATAAAGCTGTTTGTTCACTAAGGTTCTCTAACAAACCTCTGAGGGAGATATTCA
Organism: Lithobates clamitans; assembly: GCA_037952925.1. Classification (NCBI taxonomy): domain Eukaryota; kingdom Metazoa; phylum Chordata; class Amphibia; order Anura; family Ranidae; genus Lithobates; species Lithobates clamitans. The sequence continues at coordinate 48,212 of JBBGZY010002827.1, forward strand.
AAGCTTAGGATATTTTTTTATAACCTAGCCCTGCTATAAACTTCTCTACAACTTTATCCCTGACCTGACTGGTGTGTTCCTTGGCCTTCATAAAGCTGTTTGTTCACTAAGGTTCTCTAACAAACCTCTGAGGGCTTCACAGAACAGCTGTATTTATACTGAGATTAAATTACACACAGGTGGACTCTATTTACTAATTAGGTGATTTCTGAAGGCAATTGGTTCCACTAGATTTTGGTTAGGGGTATCACAGTAAAGGCGGCTGAATACAAATGCACGCCACACTTTTCAGATATTTATTTGTAAAAAAAAAAAACATTTATTATTTTCCTTCCACTTCACAATTATGTGCCACTATGTGTTGGTCTTCCACATAAAACCCCAATAGAACAAATTTATGTTTTTGGTTGTAACATGACAAAATGTGTAAAATTTCAAGGGGTATGAATACTTTTTCAAGGCACTGTATCTGTACAATGTATAGTGCACCTCTAATGCACCGCTTAAATTACATTTCTCTGGGCCCCATCAGGTCAACAGAGGGGGTCCAAGAGGTGGGAACAGAAAAGGAACTTTGAGGCATCATGGGATTTGTAGCTTCACCACAGCTGGAGGGCCGAGGTTGCCTACCCCTGGTGTAGGTGGATAGAGTCAGTGCCGCTGTTACACTGCACCCTGGGGTTGGGCGGGTGGGAGCCGGGTTGGCTGTCAGGGAGGCTGTATTGGGCCCTATGATTTCTAACAGAGGTCTGCCTCCACCAATCGCTACACCAGCAACCTAGGGAGGCGTGACCTAAAACCTTTCTTTATATGTATACCCCAGACAATCAGTGCTTTCAACTTTGATGAAATTCTCTGTAGGCTGGATTCACACCTTTGCAATATTGGTTGAGGTGTTTCCACTGAAATCCATAGAAATACATCTCAACACATGCATTGATGCACATCGTTGGGCTTCTTGACACACACTGATTTGTTTTGGAACACATTGACCCATTGTGATGCACACCAACACACATCAATTGCATTATAATGTGTGTTGACTTTCAACACAAAATGCATTGCAAAATGCATTACAAATGTACAACAACTTACATTAATGCAAGTCAACATACCATTTACTTCAATGGAAAATGTGTCAGAGGAAAAAACCCATAGGTGTGAATCCAGCATCCTCACTTAAAGGGGAATAAACAAAGCAGATTTTCTCACTGAAACAATAAGATCTCTTGGGTGATTATAATGGAGATGGATCCATCCATATGATTCATTTACAAATTTGTCTGAGAACGGACAGGGTGAAAGAAACAGCAATTTCATCAGAACAAAATATGAAAATGCAGAAATCCTGGCAAAGTATGGCAGTGGCGGCCCATCCATTAGGGGCTCCCGGGCGCCGCCCCCTCTATCCACACCGCCCCCTATATGTATAATAGATAGATGCATGCATAGCATTTATTAGTATGCATCTATCCACGGCTGCGGCGGCCACCCCCTATTCAAGCGTCCGGCCCCTTTCAGGATGCCAGGCGCCCAAATTACAGTGGCAGGGGTGGCTGGGGTGTTTTTTGTTTTAGGCTCTAATAGGCTTCAAAATAGGGTGGGCTTGTGGCGCAGAGCCATTGCGCCATGAGCTCACCCAGGTATTACAACAGCGAATGAATATTCACTGTTGAAACACTGATCCTCAACCAGTTGCCTGAAAAGAGAAGACTCCTGATTGGCAGCCGAGGAGGAGGGAGGAAATGGAAGCCGCCGCCGTGATGACTAGTGGAAGGAGTCCAGGTGTCTCCTTCTCTTTTCTCCTTTTTGCAGCACACTGTCCTCCATGGATTTGTTGTCCCATACAGTTCTCCACGTAATAGGGGCTGTCTGCTGGGGACTACACCCTCCATGGGTCGAAATGGCTCCCAGCAGTCTAGCCTCTTTTCTGGGGTGGGCTCTTCCTCTCCCAGGCTGCCCTGCAGCCAATCACAGTGTACTCTGTATCCTCTGTGGCGGACTCTCCTCCAGTGGCTGTGGCTTTAATTGCAGTCCTGTCACAGTGCCTGTGTCCTCTCTGTGAGCCACCTGTCCTCTCCTTGGCCCCCAGTGAGCAGAGGACTGCCGCCGCAGTCCTCTGCTCACTGGTGGCCAAGGAGAGGTGACAGCTGCAGTGTGTGGGTGGCTTTGAGAGCTGTCACAGCTCGGTCTGGGCGGCTCCAGCCTTGGTGGCCCTGCAGACCTTGCTACATTACTGTGTCCTGTCAGTCATCTCCTGAGGGTAATCTACACTGACTGTATCAGATACTCCTGTCTTCCTGTACCAGCATCTGGCAAAAACTGCAAGGCAATTGGGCCACTCTTTTTCCAGGGGCCCTGAGCCGGAGGTGTGCGAGAGGCCATCCTTGCCCAGGCCTCTTCGCCTACTGTATTTTTATTTTAGTATACTGTACATACAGGGTTCTATCCCTGCTCCTTATAGGTCGGCCTAAAGTCTGCAGTATTCTCCTAGGGGGTGTGTCCATGAGCCACTGGGCTCACAGGAACTAAGGCAAAGCATCATTCTACCCAGAGGGACTGTCCACTGCTGAATGGCTCCTCTACCAGGTATGCGACTTACCCCTTGCCCAGCCCTCTTCATCTGCTGTATTTTTAGTTTAGTGTAATATAATTACCTTTTGTCTGCTGTTTTCTATCATGTGGCACACACGGTTCTCTCCCTGCTCCTTGTGGGTGGTCCTAAAAGCTGCAGCATTCTCCCAGGGGGCATGTCCATAAGTCACTGGGCTCACAGGAAGTAAGGCAAAGCATCTATCTAACCCAAAGGGACTGTCCACTGCTGAGTGGCTCCTCCACCAGGTATGCGACTCACCCCTTGCCCAGTCCTCTTCCCCTGCTGTATTTTTATTTTAGTATAACATAATTACCATTTGTCTACTGCGTTTTATCATGTGGCACATATGTATCTTTCCCAGCTCCTCGTGGGTGGTCCTCAAAGCTGCAGCATTCTCCCAGTAGGCATGTCCATGAGTTCCTGAGCTCACAGAAAGTAAGGTAAGCATTATTCTTCCTAGAGGAATTGTCCACTCCTGAGTGGCTCCTCCACCGGTATGCGATTTGCTCCTTGCCCAGTCCTCTTCCACTGCTATATTTTTATTTTAGTATAATATAATTACCTTTCATCTACTCTTTTCTATCATGTGACACACAGGGTTCTCTCCCTGCTCCTCGTGCGTGGTCCTAAAAGCTGCAGCATTCTCCCAGGGGGAATGTCCATGAGTCCCTGGGCTTACAGGAAGTAAGGCAAAGCATCATTCTACCCAGAGGGACTGTCCACTGCTGAATGGCTCCTCCACCAGGCATGCAACTTCCCCCCTTGCCCAGTCCTCTTCCCCTGCTGTATTTTTATTTTAGTATAAAATAATTACCTTTTGTCTACCGTGTTCTATCATGTGGCACACAGGGTTCTCTCCCTGCCCCACGTGGGTGGTCCTAAAAGCTGCAGAATTCTCCCAGGGGGCATGTCCATGAGTCCCTAGGCTCACAAAAAGTAACTTTTTGTCTACTGTGTTCTATCATGTGGCACACAGGGTTCTCTCCCTGTTCCTCGTGGGTGGTCCAAAAATCTTCAGCATTCTCCCAGGGGGCATGTCCATGAGTCACTGGGCTCACAGGAAGTAAGGTAAAGCATCGTTTTACCTAAAGGGACTGTCCACTGCTGAGTGGCTCCTCCACCAGGCATGCAACTTCCCCCCTTGCCCAGTCCTCTTCCCCTGCTGTATTTATATTTTAGTATAATATATAGTTACCTTTTGTCTACTGTGTTCTATCATGTGGCACACAGGGTTCTCTTCCTGCTCCTGGTGGATGGTCCAAAAAGCTGCAGCATTCTCCCAGGGGGCCTGTCCATGAGTCCCTGGGCTCACAGGAAGTAAGGCAAAGCATCATTCTACCCAGAGAGACTGTCCACTGCTGAGTGGCCCCTCCACTAGGTTTGTGACTCCCCCCTTGCCCAGCCCTTTTCCCCTGCTGTATTTTTATTTTAGGCTAAAATAATTACCTTTTGTCTACTGTGTTCTATCATGTAGCACACGGGGGTTCTCTCCCTGCTCCTTGTGGGTGGTCCTTAAAGCTGAAGCATTCTCCCAGGGGGCATGTCCTTGAGTCCCTGGGCTCACAGGAAGTTACTTTTTGTCTACTGTGTTCTATCAAGTGGCACACAGGGTTCTCTCCCTGCTCCTCGTGGGTGGTCCTAAAAGCTGCAAAATTCTCCCAGGGGTCATGTCCATAAGTCACTGGGCTCATAGGAAGTAGGGCAAAGCATCATTCTACCTAAAGGAACTGTCCACTGATGAGTCTTTTTAGGGGGCTGCGCCAAAGGTACTGCAGTAAAAGCTGGAATTGGGCAATTTTATATTTTTTGATTAAAGCTGCTGTTGGGCTTTAAAGATCTTTTCTCAGTTGACATTTGACTTCTCTTAGCTGGATCTGTCGTACAGTGAAGAAAAGGCAGAACTGTTTGATTTGATGAATGCTTTAGTCAATAAAATAGACCAAAGCATTTTTCTCGTTTTCCCAATGTTGTTTTCATGCTTCAGAGCAATGGAAATCTTTGTTGCAGAGTGAAAACGAGTAATTCTGCTCATCAAATGAATGTACGCTGCATTCTCCGCTCAGAGAGCAAACGTACCGCTTATTATTGCCTGTAAGAAATGACGTGAATGGGACAGACATCTGAAAGGGAGATAACCGGTAACCTTCAGTAGTTTTTGATGTGGAAGGAGGATACTTCCTTTGATCCCAGGTCACCATGGACCCACCCCAAGCCTGAGACTGGACAGTGAAAGGAAAAGCAGCACATTGTTGAACACATCTATCTGTCGTTCTGCTCTCTCCTCCTATCGGCATGCTTCTTGTCAGTACATGAAATGATTGGCGTCTTGTGCTGCTTCTTCATCCCACACTTCAGCCCTGATTGTACAGGGACTGCAGGAGACTGATACCAGGTCAGATTCAGGTACTAACACTGCTGGGATTTAAAACATATATTAAGGAAAATACATCTGCAGAGCTGCATTCATTTGTGTCCTGTATTTGCTGGAGTTTATCTGTAGGGCTCGCCGCATAGCAAGGAATAAATGTTTGTTTAGTGTAGGGTGCAGGTAAGGTTTATTACTTACCCCAACTCCAGTGCTGTTCTCTTCTTCCAGAGGCATTGGTCTCTTGACCTATGGGCTATGGTCCCTGCAATGTACATGGAGGAGGATGCTGCGTTGAACCATTCACATGAACGCAAGGAGCCTGCTGAAGCCAAAAATCATGTATTACACTTTTCCCCTCACCCCTAGATTAAATGAGCATTTAACCCTTGCAGTGCAGGGAGAAGAAGGGGGGGGGGTTAATTATAATGCTTACTGCCCTCTGAAAGGTGATCAGTGGGTGGTATAGGCACTACTGCTGCCTTCTGACATTATATATGTATATATGTAATTTACTTTTTTTCAAATTTCTGAAAGACAATTTTAAATTGCAGGACCACCCTGCAACTGCAGGATGCCCCTATTATTCTGAATGGGTGAGCTTGATAGGGCTCTATCATTGGTATCAGTGGGAGGAATGGTACCCCATTATCGGTGTCTGTGAGAGAGATGGTGCCCCATTATTGGTTTCAGTGGGAGGAATGGTACCACATCATTGGTGTCCATAAAAGAACTGGTGCCCCATCATTGGTATCAGTGGGAGTAATGGTGCCCCTTCATTGGTGTCCGTGAGAGAGATGGTGCCCCATTATTGGTATCAGTGGGAGGAACGGTGCCCTATTATTGGTGGGCCTGGGAGGAAAGGGCCCCATGGTTAGTTTCAGTGAGAGGAATAGTGCCCCATCATTGGTGTCAATGGGAGGAATAGTGCCACATTGTTGGTGTCAATGGAAGGAATAGTGTCTTGTATCAGTGGGATGAATAGTGCCCCATCATTGGTGTTAATGGGAGGAATAGTGCCACATTGTTGGTGTCAATGGAAGGAATAGTGTCTTGTATCAGTGGGATGAATAGTGCCCCATCATTGGTGTCAATGGGTGGAATAATGCGCCATCATTGGTATCAGTGGGATGAAAAGGGCCCCATCATTGGTATTAGTGAAAGGAATATTGCCCAATTGTTGGTGTCAGTGGAAGAAATAATGCCTTATAGCAATTGGTGGAACAGTGCCGCCAGTGCCAGATAAAGTCAAGCACAGGGCCACATCTGGCCCATGGACCACAGTTTGGAGACCACCAGACTAAAGCAAAAGAGCCGTCATTGGCTCATACTCTGGCCCCTCCCTCTCCCAGTCTGAATAGCTCTGCAGAGAATTACAGAAAGCTGATGTAAAGACCGGTTTGAGCAAATATGCTAGCTGTATGCAAAAACAGATATTTCTGTATTGAATGTGTAACTGGAGGAAATTGAGAATATTAGAAGTTTTCCAGAGTTTCGCTTTTAAAATAGCTTTAGATAAATTAGAGGTTTACTACCGCAGCTTGAGTCTCATTGTTGGGGATTATAAATATCTTGAACTTCTTGTTCCCCAGAGCGGTCTTAGCACAAAGAAACAGTTCTGCCGAGTCCGACAACTTTCCCACCATTTGTCATTGCAATGAGGCCACGCGGGTATTGTTGTTTTGCAGTCTGCATACAGCAACTTATTTAACTGCGCAGAACTTGTTCTGAGATTCTTTGTATAATCACAGTTCCTAAGGTTTTACTGGGGGCTACTGCTCTGCCATCTATGAGGATGTGTAGGGTATTTTCAGATAGAATGTAGAGATTCTATCTTAAAGGGTTAGTTCACCTTTTCAGAAAAGATAAAACACTGTAAACCCCTCCAGTCCCGCTGTACTTACCTCCATGGGTAAAGTATTTACCCACGGAGGTAAAGAGTTGGATTTTGTGGTATTTTAGAGTTGATCAACACTACAACACGATAGGATTTTGTATCTGAGGATTACCAATCTAATAGAAAATTAAGAAATAGTGTCAGGACCTGGATTGGAACCTGTAGCCTCTGTTGAGACTTGTGGTGTCTCTTCTTGCTGAGCCACCTGAGATGCTGGCTAGCTTCCGTCTGATTCCGTAGACAACCTTGCCTTGTATCTTATTTCTCTTGAACCTTGAACTCTGTGCTCCTCCCATAAACTTTCTATTTAAACCATGCCTATGCACTTCTTGTTTGCCAAATGATTGCACTCTCTCCAGCCAATATCTCACTTTGTTCACTCCTGCTGCTGTCCATATCTTCACTACCACTCATTACCAGCCTTTGGCTTGTTCCTTGACTCGACTTCCACTGGATCTCAACCTGCAACCACTGGTTACTGACCTCTGGCTTGTTTACTGACTGCGCTTCTGCTTGATCCCAACCTGCTGTATTTGATACTAGACCCCGGCTTGCTCACCTCGTTGTGGGATGATCTTGAGGACCACGACCTGGTACTAACATGGAGCAAAACCCATCTCCACCATCAGGCACTCTGGTGAATACTGGTTAGTGCTTAGACCCCCTACCTCGGGTGGTTTTAGATTTTGCTTTCTGGCAATAGGGTTGCTTTTAAAAACACAGTTTTGCAATCTACAGTCTTGCTGATATTGGCTAGAATCCACATGTGCACACATCCTCCTTGGCTTTTATTAAGGTGTTCCAAAAATGCTTTAAAGGAAGACAAGACCAGGTTGTTAGAAGGAAGGAAGAAGGCGTACGAATTAGGTGACACCATAAACATGTCAATAATGTCAGGGGATCAGCATCTCCTTATCAGACTGGTCTCAGATTTATTGGCAATTTGCCCTTCACTTTGACGGTTTTCACAAGTCTCCTCTATAAATCAAAAATACTTAATCAAGAATGGATTTTTCTCTTTATAGATTGACTGATGTCTCTAGCATTACATAGATTACGTCAAGCTAAATGCAAATACAGATGTTTCCAGTTTGTGATAGAAATGTAAAAAAAAAAAACGCATGCCAACATGTATGAGTCATTGCTAAAGATAGGAAAATTGTTAAAAACTGCTAAACTAATTTGTATCCCTTCCCAGTTTCTTTTGACACTGTTGGCACACTTCTGCATCCAGAACTATGGCCTTCATATCATCAGCACTATCAGTGCTCGTCTGCTTTACTCAACCTGTGACAGGGGATCAGGGAAAGAGGTCAGGAACCTGGACATGGATGTATACGCTTCCAAGCTATTGGAACTGGTTCGAAAGAACTTATTTTTTTTTACCAGTTCACTACATTAGAAAAAGGGAGTGAATCGGATTACATTGCAGAATGGACAAGATTAGTGAATACCTGGGTAATTGCCTGGTTCAAGTTAATTTTCAGTTTGACAATTTAATTTAGCACATCTGTAGTCATTACTGAGAAGCCTAGGAAATAGGTATGAATAGGCATTTTTATATAGATTACTCTAACAACAACTTCACAGATGTCCTCTGAGGTGCCTAAGATATGGACTCCAAGGTGCCCAAGATATGGCTTGGACTGTGTTCTGACAGACAGTGACTTTGCTAATCATGTTGGTTGGTCATGAGACAATGCTGTCTCACGACCAACATAACAAGATGTAGTTCTACACTCTACAGGGAATTAGAGAGATCATGAAGTGGAAGGGAACACTCATGTAGAGTAATCACCAAGTGATTTTGGGGACACTTCTGCCACCACTGACTCCTTCATCAGAGACTGACATCTTCATCATTGTCTACCCTAGACAGTCAATGGGTGTACCAATTGGGTAGCGCCACATCCTACCACGGTGGTTCTGTAATAGTGTTAGGGATACATGATTGGCTTAATTAAAGTGTGAACTTTGCAAGTGCAATGCCACTTTTAAAGCGGAACTAACCCCTTTAATCAACATGAATTATTTTTAATTCTTATGCTGTTAGCATTCGTAAATAGATAGGAAGGTATATTACGAGTGTATGTCCAGAATATAATGAGAATGAAGTTCCTACCTTCGAGAAGGGCTCTGTGAAGGGAGAAGTTGGCCAAGGACACTTGGTGCGGGGTGCCAGGTATACGTTACAATACTGATCAGTTGCATTCCAGCCCTGTCAGATTCGAGACACCCTGTTCAAGCGTCTCATATTAAGAAAAATGCAAGCGAGTTTGGAACAGCGGTACGTGATAAAATTTTGTGTGAAATTGGGTAAATGTGCATCAGAAACTTTGGAAATGGTGAGAAAAGCATATGGAGTAACTGGGCTATCATCTCCACAAGTGTACTGATGGCACAAGGCTTTCAAGGAAGGACAAGAAGATGTTAAAGACGAACAGTGATCAGGGTGCTCCTCTTTGTCAAAAACGGAACTGAATGTGAATGCAGTTAGGTCTGTTTTAAACTGTGACCAATGGCTCACTATCAGAATGATTGCAGAATTACCTAGTCAATAATTGTTCATGAAATCGTGACTCAGGATTTGAACATGAGAAACGTGTGTGAAAAGATTTTTTTTACATATCATTCTCATTACTTTCTGGACACAGTATATAATATATATATATATATAAATATATATATAAATATATATATATATATATATATATATATATATATATATATATATATATATATATGTAGTGGTACTCCCGTAGGGGCTGCTGAGTTGGTTATAGCAATTTGCCAATCACTCCGCTTCCGACTTCCCATACCAAGTACATGACACCAAACAGTCATTATTTAAGCTTTATTGCTCTTTATTTGTGAGGATAGTCTGGGGGTTATTCATAGGTAGATATGAGATGCGCCACCAGATCCCACTTTGTGAGGGTATCATCTATAGCCGTAGCTTTTGTTACTGGACTTTCCCTTGCGTAGCACTCCCAAATTGAACAAAAGAGCATATATGCAAAATAATTCCCTCTGCTTGACTGATAGAATTCCTTTGGGGTATTAATGATAAAGTCACAGGCTTTCACCGCCTATATCCATGACCCACATACTAACGCCCCTCAGTCTTTGGAAGTTACTGTTCTTATAGCTCATACTGTGTTCCGTAGCCTCACCATATATCACTTCTCTCTCCTGCACTTGCTTCTTTGAGTTTTACTGACCTGTTCTCCACAATCAACAGTCTGTTTTCCTGGTCACAGAAAGTCTACACGCCAGTCTACTTCTTCCGCTTGACTCCTACTTCCTCCTCGCTCGCCCAGCACATTCCCCACATGGGAATGCCTGGCACATTCCCCAGCGTTACATGCTGGCTCTTCTGCACTCCAGGTGTCCACCCTGGACCTCCTTTGAGAGCATTACTCAAGACTCTCCTCCTTCACGGCCCCCAGGCCCTCGGCCTCCTGGAACTCTCTCTTGACCTCCTTCTCTTCCTCGGGCTCCAGGCCCTCGCCCTCTATGGAGCACGTGACCCCCCTTATATGAGAGAACTCCTCTCGACCAAATTAATGATAGGTCTGAATTCTCACATGAGTTTCCTGCCACTCAGACCTCAGCCCATGCTCTCCTTTTTCCAGAACAATTCACCGTCAGGCAGAGGAGGTATCCCTGAGCCTAAGTGTAGGTGGCCACACCCCCCCGCTACTCTGACACTCCCACTCCTGAATCATAACAACCTGGCCTAGAAAAGGGACCCCAGGCCTAATTAAATTTACCTGTAACTAGCTCCCGCACTACCAAACTACACTATAGCACCTACCCTAAAGTAGAGGGTGCTACATATATATATGTTTTACCTTTTTTTTTTACATTTCTGCAGTTGCTTCCTGGTTTTGGCCTTGGCCAAAGTGATGGCCCCTGGATGACGTGACTCTATCACGAAACGCTGCGTAGGGCAGAGCGACATGTTCTCGTCACCTCCCATTGCTGCTGTTGTTTCCAGTAGGACGGGCTGTCAGTGAGCTTCCGGCCGGCGCGCCAGACTACACTTCATGCCTACTATTGTCTACTAACATGTGAGTTTAACTTTTTACTTATCCAATAAAGTCAATGATTTTACACTATATCGAGACTTTTTTTCCTTCTATGACCGTATCTGCAATGCTGTGGGCTGATGTCTGAGTACCTGTCAGTATGAACATCTTTAGCCTGACCCTGCAGTCTTTGATGTCCCATCTCGGTATAAGGTCTCTGATCCATTGGTCGTGGTTCGAAGCAGTATTAACAAACAGCTTTCTCTGATCCTCTGTAATGGGGGATCATGAGTCTCTGGTAAGCGGACAGTCTGATTTCACGGTGGTGGAGCAAGCACGCTTTTTTCTTACAGCAAGAATTTATGTTTTTTGAAACTTTTTTAAGATACTTTCATATCACTTGGGTGATTTATTTTTTATACATGGACTTTTTATTATCACTTTGAACATTTTATTTTTGGATTGATTATTCATTTGACATGTGTTTTGTATATTATATATACGCTAAAGGGGAACTCTTCACTTAGTTCTAAATATTTGGTTTGGTGATGATGTGTATGATCACCAATCTGTTTTAGCGCGATTCAACCCCCCTTTTTTTCTTATTTAATTTCACTGTGATGGCATACATCCCAGGCGTCTTCATGGCCATTTTTTTTCTTTTATTTGGAGGAGGGGAGAATGGTCCTTCTCATCTTCTCATCTAAGCACCCCCTCCATGCCTGTGTTTCATCAGATTAGGCGATCCATCATAATTTGTAAGGGAAGTGACGTTCCCTCGCCGCCATCTTGCTACACCCTGCACTCGTCCACAGTAAGGATACAGCAAGAAGGCGGCAAGCGGACATCTTGTTACACCTACCGGAGTCATGCATTTCACACTTATTTTTAACAGTAAACTCAGCTTATATAGTGAAATACTGTATTTAAAGATCCGTCAGACTGTTTAGATGTTGAATTTTAAAAGCAGCGGCAAGCCTGCTAATCTCACAGGTTTGCTAATCTGACAGAACACCGCTGCTTTAAAAAATCAACTTCAAAACAGTCTGAGGGATTTCAAAATACTGAATTTCACTATATACCGGTAAGCTGAGTTTACTGTTAAGTATAAGTGCAATGCAAGATTCCGGTGGGTGTAACAAGATGTCTGCTTGCCACCTTCTCACTGTATCCTTACTGTGGACGAGTGCGGGGTGTAGCAAGATGGCGGCGATGGAACGTCACTTCCGTTACAAATTCTGACGAGTCACCTAATCTGACGAAACACCTGCTAAGGTCAGATGTACTCCAGAAAGTAAATGCTACATAAATAATCTGCCCTTACTCAAGATGTGCTAGGGGGGTGTTTTTCAAAAAGATTTCTCTAAGACATGGATGGATGGGTGAATTTACTTTGAATACTAAAAATTAATCAAATAGCGTTTTTAGTTTGTGGTGCTCAGATACTGTTAAAAGCCACTTTAATTGATAAAAAATAATTTTCATTCTCATATCTTACTTTTAGATATACAAAGTTGGCAAGGATTGGCATTGAATGTTGTGATCCTACCACGTCTGTGCATGCTTTTTCAAATTCAGTGCTAGGTTCTAGCACCCATGGCAAAAGCCTCACATTTATAACTCAGTGCTTCATATGTAAAGCAGGCCGTAGATGGTGTGATTTTCTTTCCAGCAACTTCGCTCGATTCCCCCATCAACACTGACTGTGATCCCTCCCCTGGGAACCGTCTGGACTGGGAGAACACAGTGATTATTGACAGCATCTATAGCCGCTGGCAATAATCCCATGGGGCAAATCCGACATGCTGGTTTACCCAAGTCAATTGATGGATGGGTACATTCAGCCTGCCCATCGATGGTTTGAATCTCGGCTGGTCCCTGCTGATCTGGCCAAAATTCGTACCATCTATGGCTGACTTAAGACCTACAACTGCTTCACCTAAAGTTTAAATGTGCCTCCTGGTGATAAAAAGAGAAAAAGGGGATGTGTAATCCAAAACTGTTCCAAAATGCTCTTGTAATTCCAAATGCCAGTATTACAAATCAAATTTTAGCAGTAAAGCAATGGTTTTGAACGACCACGTTCTTTGTCAAGCTGAATGTGGTGGTGATGAAAACACTTAAAGGTATATCCAGTAATCTGGTACCAGGTGAACCTGCCTGCCACCTTTGCCACCATTATACTTGCAAGAAATATTTTATTAGATCTTTATGGATTCATGTTGGTATATGACCTCCCTGCAGGACATTTCCTTTAAGGAGTGTAAGCTCCATAATGCCAGCATCTGACTGGCCATTATGATTGTATTTGACCTTGATGGTGTATTGAATGTCTCCTTTGGTCATCGACTTCTCACTTGCTTACATGTTCCGTATTTAGAGTTCATATTTCCACATGTCAAGGGTTTCCTATAGATTTTTTTTTTCTGTTCTAGCTATAAGTGTGACACCATCAGTAAAGGTCAACAGTTTGATGTGAAAATAATTTGTTTGCCATTTGCCCATTTCAGATAGTTTTGATCTGCACAGTTCTGTATGATGTTATCCATCAGCACTATGAACAGCAAAGGCAATAGATTGTATCCCTGTCTCACTGGAGGTGTTGTGTAGAACTCCTACACATTCTATAAAAGCTGCAGACACCTACAGTCAAGTTCTGACTTTATATCCTTTTTTTAATTAGGCTCAACAGCCAGGGTTGTTCACCACTTTGGGGAGTCTATGGAGAGCCAGGTTTGGGGACCAATATGGGGAGCTGGGGCTGTGGGGTACTGTGGAGAGCTGGGCATAGGGATCACTATGGAGAGCCAGGGTTGGGGACCACTGTGTGGAGCTGAGGCTATGGGTCACTGTGGAGAGCCAGGCTTAGGGATCACTATGGAGAACAAGGGTTAGGGACCATTGTGGGGACCTTGGACTGTGGGTCACTGTGGAGAGCCAGGGTTTGGGACCACTATGGAGAATCACGTTTGGGAACCACTTTAAGGAGCTGGAGCTATGGCCACTGTGGGGAGCCAGAATTTGGAACTTTTTTTAAAATAAAACGCAACATGCTAGGGTTGTGGACCACTTTGGCGAGTTAGGGCTGAGAATCACTGTGAAGAGCCAGGGTTGGGAACCACTATGGAGAGCCAGGGTGGGGACCACTGTGGGAAACCTGGTCTGTGGACTACTGTGGGGAACCAGGGTTGGAGACCACTATAGCGAGCCAAAGTTGGGGTCCACTTTGGGAATCCAGGGCTGTGGACCACTGTGGGGAGCTAGGATAGAGGACCACTGTAGGGTGATAAAGACTTCCATACATAGCAAATACTGGGGACTAACTCTACAAGCAAAATAGAATAATATAAGCATTAGTTACTATTTACAAAGTTTATTATTTTCCTGCCCTGCCTGGATCAAGTTTACAAGAAAGTCAGAGAAAGCCATGAGATTAGTGCTTTGTAAAATAGCAGTCCCAGCTGGATTTGTTCAATTTGTAGTTGGTTTTCTGACAAATGAATGGTCCACAGTTCACAGGTACGGATAATTGCTTCTGTTTCACAAGACTACGGATTCATATTCTATACTTGCAGATATCATTCAAACTTTGGTGTGGTTATCGAACTTAATAGCATTGCTGCTCAGAAAGATAGAAGCCTCAAATAATAATTCTGCGTTTTTGAGGACATCTGTCTATATTCACAGTAATTGTTGAAGCACTGATTCATGAATTCAGTGTGTAGAGATGGTCACCCGATATACTACAAATTAACCCATTCATCAGATGCCTGCCCACTCTCACAGCTAAACTCTTGAAAAGAAAAATAAATAAACTTTAGCCCAGTAAAAGTAATTAAATTAAAAGCCGATTTTGTTGCAATACTAATCCTCAAGCCATGACTGCACTACTTCTCTTTCAACATCATTAAACCCACTTCCACTGAGCCCAGGCTGTCATGGACACACCAATATGCCAAGTTGCATGGTGCTAGTGATATAAGCTCAGGGGTGGCAGTGCTGGAGCAGCCGCTCTCTCCTAGCTGCCACGGGATTGATGGTTCCAGTAAGGAGGGGTGCAGAAATGCAGGAAAGGTTAAACAGGTACTGGTAGTAGGGGACTCAATTATTAGAAGGATAGAGAGGGCAATCTGTCATAAAGACCATGGTCGGCGAACAGAATGTTGTTTACTGGGCGCTCAGGTTCGGCAATATGGGGATCAGGTGGACAGATTATTGGGTGGGGCTGGGGAAGACCCAGCTGTCATGGTACACGTTGGCACCAATGACAAAGTGAGAAGGAGAGTCCAAAAAAATTATTTCAGGAACTTAGGGAATAGATTGAAGAGAAGGTCCTCCAAGGTGGTTTTCTCTGAAATACTACCTGTGCCTCGAGCCACACCAGAGAGGCAGCAGGAGATTAGGGAACTGAACAAGTGTCTGAGGAACTGGTGTAGGAAGGAGGGGTTCAGGTTCCTGGAGAACTGGGCTGACTTTGCAGTCGGTTACCGGGTCATTAGTAAGGACGTGCTGCTCCTTAATGGGAATGGTACAGCTCTATTGGGGGAGGTAGAGTCTGTATGGGTGGAACTCCAAAGGATGGACGTAAGAGAGAAATTACTGGTGGGGGGTATGTTACAGGCCCCCTAACCTGAGGGAAGAGGTGGAGTTGGACCTCTTTTCACACTTGAAAATGGCAGCAAGACAGGGGAATGTCATCATAATAGAGGACTTCAACTATCCCGACATTAACTGGCCAGAAGGGACAGCCCACTCATTAAAGGCCCACCATTTCTTAAATATACTACAGGACAGCTTCATGTCCCAATTGGTGGATTCCCCCACCAGGAGTAAGGCATTGCTAGATCTTTTAATTACAAATGATACAGATCTGATTGCGGATGTAGGAATATGGGACACCTTGGGAGCTAGCGACCACAGAATTATTACATACAGCATAAATCATGGGAAAGGGAGGCATGAGGGGTGTATTAGAACACTAAATTGAAACATTGAACACAGGGGAAAAATGGGAATGCTTTAAGAATATATTAAATAAATGTATCACCGAATGCATTCCAAGGGGTAATAAACATAGAGGAACGAAGATTAAACCTGGGTGGCTGAACAAAAAAGTAAAATGTCATATGAAGGACAAAAAAATGGCCTTTAAAAAGTACAAAGCGGAGGGGTCAGTGTCAGCATTCAAACAATATTCAAACAAGGAATGCAATATGAGGTATAAGCACGAAATCAGGGCGGCTAAAAAAGACTATTTGAGACACATAGCGGAGGAGAGTAAAAATAATCCCAAGAAGTTTTTAAGATATATTAATAGTAAAAAGGCGAGGACGGAACACATAGGCCCCATAAAGGACGAGGAAGGGAAGGTGGTTACAGATGACAAGGAGAAGGCAGCTGTGCTAAATGCTTTCTTCTCCTCAGTCTTCACACAGGAAAAGGAGGGGAATTCTGAAAATGACAGTATTCTTAGCTATAGGCCACAGGATCTACCTTTGTGGCTAACAGAGGCTGGAATCCAGAATGGATTAGAGAAGCTTAACAAATAAATCACAGGGACCAGATGGCTTACACCCGAGAGTCCTTAAAGAACTCAGTCAGGTTATAGCCAGATCACTATTCCTAACCTTCATGGACAGCTTACTGACAGGGTTGGTACCAGTTGATTGGAGGAAAGCCCACGTGGTACCCATAGGCGTGCACAGCCTATTGCATAATGCCCTGTACACATGGTCGGACATTGATCGGACATTCCGACAACAAAATCCATGGATTTTTTCCCGACGGATGCTGGCTCAAACTTGTCTTGCATACACATGTCTAGTCACACAAAGTTGTCGGAAAATCCGATCGTTCTGAACGCGGTCACGTAAAACACGTACGTAGGGACTATAAACAGGGCAGTAGCCAATAGCTTTTGTCTCTTAATTTATTCTGAGCATGCGTGGCACTTTGTCCGTCGGGTTTGTCTACACACGATCAGAATTTAAAGGATCGGATTTTGTTGTCAGAAAATTTTATAGCATGCTCCCAAACTTTGTGTGTCGGAAATTCCGATGGAAAAAGTCCGATGGAGCCCACACAAGGTCGGAATTTCCGACAACAAGCTCCGATCACACATATTCCGTCGGAAAGTCCGACCGTGTGTACAGGGCATTAAAGTGTGCACTCCAAAGCTCAAACACATATGTTTGTCAGTAGGGCAGTGGATGGTGTCAGTAGTTTTTTTTTAATTTTATTTATTCGTTTTTACAATTTTTATATACATTTTTTTTTCTTAATTTTATTTATTTTATTTTTTTTTAGGAGCTTCGTTAGGGGGCTTTGCTGAAAAATCAGGGGTCCAAACGGGGAATCTGCCCCACACAGGGTGATTAGGGTGTGCCCAGGCACACCTGGCACACCCTGTGCGCACACCTATGGTGGTACCAATATTCAAAAAAGGTCAGAGATCTATTCCTGGGAACTTTAGGTCTGTCAGTCTAATGTCGGTAGTTTGTAAACTATTTGAAGGGATGATAAGGGACCATATCCAAGAATTTGCTGATGAAGTATACAGTATAATTAGTGGTAATCAGCATGGGTTTACAAAAGGTCGCTCTTGCCAAACCAATCTATTAACATTCTAAGAGGAAGTGAGCTCCCATTTGGACAAAGGTAGGCCGGTGGATGTGGTGTATCTGGATTTTGCAAAAGCATTTGATACAGTTTAAGCATGGCGTGCACATACCTACAGTATATACTTCAACTTTAAGGTCTTAAGTACACAATTTTTTTCCTGCCCCTGGATGCCTTTTCTTCAGGGGAGGAAAAAAAAAAGCTTAAAAAATGCACCTAATGCTAGGTTTAGGTGCATCAAGTGTTGGGCATGCATTCACTCCATTAGTGAAAATATAAATTTATTCTAGCAACTGGAATGAATGAACACTCAAGCATGAAATGTGCCTAGCGTTTAGGCGCGCTCTGCGATTTTTCTGCCCAAAAGGTCCTCTCCTGACAAGGCATTTGCAGAGGTTTCAGCACGCTTTTTGGAAGCTTTTAAAGTGACATTCAACTCCAGTTTGTAAATGTTGAGCACAGATTGTAATGGGAGTGTTGATTGCCACTTTAAAACGGAGTTCCATGGGTCATATGGTAGACGCACCAACTAGAAATAAAGCGTTACTGGATCTACTGATTACCAACAATGCAGACCTGATCACGGATGTGGAAATACGGGGCAATTTAGGAAACAGCAATCACAGGTCAATTGGCTTCAGTATAAATCACACAAATAGGAAACATAAGGGAAATACAAAGACACTGAATTTTAAAAGAGCCAACTTCCCTAAACTACGAATGTTGCTAGAAGATATAAATTGGGATAAAATCTTAGGAACAAAGAACATGGAGGAGAGATTGGTTCGCTTTAAGAGCATATTAAATAAGGGCATTAGCCAGTGCATCCTATTGGGCAATAAATTTAAAAGAGCAAACAAAAGTCCTGGATGGCTTAACTCCAATGTAAAAATGCATATAAAAGCAAAAGAGAAGGCCTTCAAAAAATACAAGGTTGAGGGATCATCATCAGTATTTAAACTTTATAAAGAATGCAACAAGAAATGTAAGGGTGCAATTAGGGTGCCTAGAGCCCAGAATGTTTGGGAATCTTTGGGAGAAGGGCTGCTTCCAAGCCTCACACTTTTTGATATCTGAAAATTGGCCAACTATAGAATTGTTGGCACAACAGGGAGGACAGTTCGAAATCCCCTTCTGGCAGGCACGACAGGTACGCCACTTTTTGGAAACATTGGGACCCATGGAGGACTATTATCGTCCGCATACAAAATTTGAGGTATACTGTGAGGAAAAGGAGCCCCTTTCACGTACTGTCTCTAAGATGTATGCACTGCTGTCAGCACCCCCAGAAGATTTTATAATTCCAGGCCTAAAGAAATGGGAGAGAGATCTTGACCAAACTTTCACACCAGCTCAACGCCAGAACATTATATATCTGACACTAAAATCATTGAGGTGTACGAAAACCCAGGAGCTGAACTATAAACTACTAACACGTTGGTACTATACCCCTCAAATTCTTAATAAATTCTTCCCAGCCACTCCAGATCGTTGCTGGAGAGGTTGCGAAGAACAAGGGACTTTATTTCATATTTTCTGGCTATGCCCAATAATTAGACAGTTTTGGCAAGAAGTACAGATTATTATTATAAAACTCACAGAGTACCAGATCCCAGATGACCCGGCCTTCTTCCTATCACAGTATTCACAAATCCCACTCGAGAAATATAAGAACTCAGTATTAAGCCACCTGGTAAATGCAGCAAAAAGCTGCATCGCCTCGTGCTGGAAAGACCCACGACTCCCCCCCCCAATCTCTATGTGGCTAAATAAAGTTAGGGGAGTACATATAATGGAAAATCTTATGCCTATGACATTGGATAGAAAGGAACAAACTATCAAAATATGGTCCCCATGGGAGGTATTCATACAGTCGGAAGAGGGGAAGAGACTACTGGGAGATGTAGGGGGGGAGTGAGGCCCTGGTGGAAGTAAATGAGGAGTTCAAGACGGGTCCCCCTCCCCTGCGCCAGGGAGAGCCCCCCTTTCTTTATTTATTTTTTGTTTGTCGCTGTACAGCGCAATGAGATATGGTTATGTTTGTTTTGTTTTTTTTCTGTTTTTTTGATGTATGTATAATAAGAATAAAATAATATGAGAACTGTAACAAAAATTAGGTATATTTGAGTAGAAATAATGTAAACATTGGAATTTATTTAGTATATGATATATGTATGAATTGTTGAAACTATAAGCTGTTGTACATACTTTTCTTTTGTTCTCATGTAAAAGAAATAAAGAATTAAAAAAAAAAGAAAAGAGCAAACAAAAGTCCTGGATGGCTTAATTCCAATGTAAAAATGCCAAAGAGAAGGCCTTCAAAAAATACAAGGTTGAGGGATCATCATCAGTATTTAAACTTTATAAAGAATGCAACAAGAAATGTAAGGGTGCAATTAGGGCGGCTAAGATAGAACATGAAAGACACATAGCGGAGGAGAGCAAAAATAAAATCCCAAGAAATTTTTTAAATATGTTAACAGTAAAAAAGGGAGGACAGACCATACTGACCCCATAAAGAATGAGGAAGGACATCTGGTTACAAAGGATGGGGAGATGGCGAAGGTATTGAATTTATTCTTCTCCTCAGTCTTCATAAGGGAATCAGGGGGGCTTCAGTAACCAAGACTGCAGTGTTTATCCTCATGACACATCACAGGAAGCACCCTCATGGCTAACAGAATTAGAATTAGACTTGGGAAACTTAACTTCAATAAATCACCGGGACCCGATGGCTTGCACCCGAGAGTACTTAGGGAACTCAGTCAAGCAATTGCCAGACCATTGTTCCTAATTTTTACGGACAGTCTACTGACTGAATTGGTACCAGCGGATTGGAGAAAAGCCATTGTAGCACCAATATTAAAAAGGGCCCAAAATACATCCCTGGGAATTACAGACCAGTTAGCCTAACATCAATAGTAGGGATGAGCCGAACACCCCCCGGTTCGCTTCGCACCAGAACATACCGACTGGCTTGTGACATAACATACTGGCTTGTGACCTGACTATCCTGCCGTCTGCTGTCTACGCCTGATCTGCTTGACCTTTACCGATCCAGCTCATCTGACTCTGCATCTTGCTCATTCAACCTGCTACAGCTCTTCAGTGCAGCAAGCTCTCATCTGGCTCCTACTTCCAGCTGCCTACCACAGTCTGCCACCAGCCAATCTCCATGCCAGCTCATCTGCCACCAGCCTGCTCTGCTGCCACATCCCCCTGCTGACTACTGCCACATCTACTGGACTGATCACAGGCAATCATACCGTGCCGTGCTCCTGTGGCCACTGTCTCACTACCAATGGCCCTCAAGCTAGAGCTGTACGAGAGGCCTTCCTCTGAAAGTCAGGCTCACTGACCAGGTACATGACAAATGGAAATACTCCTTGGAACGATTCCCTGGGAGTCCCATAAAGGGGTGGTGCTCTTTGTGCAAGGGTATAAAAAGATGGTGGCCAAAAGCCTTTTACCACTCTGAAGCCCACCAAGTGATCTTTGAGGGTGGCAGCAGCCCTGACCACAATAGGAGAGACCCCAGACGAAACAGTAGATGTTCTGGGTGCAGGTATTCCCTCTAGCATCATGCTGGGCCTTACAATCCTGGACAACACAACTTTAGTAAAGTCCCACCTGGGCAGGGAAATGGGATACAGTATCTCACCATCCATGGTGCACAATCCTCCACCCACAGCCTTGTGGGTTCCTCTACCCCTCTCTCCCAGCTTCTCAATACACTTGAAGACGGGGAGGGAAATTACTTCAGGGGAGGTATTCTGTATTGCCAACACAATTCCTGTCCCAGTCCTGGATAATGCCTGAACAAGGATGGCTCCATTCTTTTGGAGAGAAAAGCAGACATAGGTATTGGTAAGAGGAGTACTGTGATCTCATCTGTGACATAAAAAGATATCTGATGATAAGTCCACTTTGGACTGAAGTTTTTATGTAATGCATTCAGCTCACGAACACATTGATATTTACAGCAAACTGTTTATGTAAGAAGCAGAGATGTACTTTAGAAAATATATTTTACATTACAATGTCAGGATTAGCCAAAAACAATAGTTGACCTAATCAACAGGTATGAAACCTCAATTATCCCCGCACCTAGGAGGCCGTGATGAACATCTCTGGCTCATGATGTGAATGGGATTTGGTCCCATGCAGAGAGGTGGCTGAGACCTGTCCGCCATGCCCAAAACGTTATTACAATTGTTTGAAACCTTTGTGTCAGAAAAATCTCTGGGTGACATTGATGAGATAAACCTGAATTTCAGTGTGGGATTAATTTTATAATAGAGATGTTTACTTCTAGAGCCATGGAGAATAAATTATACCCAATAGGAGCTCTCTTACAGGACAGATGCTTGGGCTAAGAACTGATATAGTAAATATGATGAGCTTTTTTTTGTCTTGAAAACCAGATACCTGCAATTGATAAGAATTTAATAACTATGATCATTAAAGTGAAAAATAACCCTGTCTGTGCCGTGCTGGCAGATCTCATTATCAGTTATACACAAGATTTAAACACTGTCTGTCCTATCAAAGGGTTTAAGTGGTTGTAAATAAAGCACATGCTTCTATAATGTGTACTTGCTTCTATCCAAAGCGTCTACTGTGATTTCTGTCTGCTCTCTCATTCCTCTCCTATCTGTATGAGTTACTTCTGACAGTCTATGCAGACACCAGACAATCCCCAGAGATGGCCACAACCCTCCTCCAGCACACAGCAGGTGATTGACAGCCTCCATTGTGTATATGTTTCTATCAGTCTGTGTAGAGGGAGTATATGTCCTTTCCCTCCACTCAGGTTTCAGATTACACTTAGCACCATGCTTTAGGCTGTGCAGTGACACCGGATCCCCACCGATGTAGAGAAGAGAGGGCTGCCGATAAACAGCTACAACTTATGTAGGAGGATTTATTCCATCACTTGAGGCCAGTCACTTCACTGGGTATATGTAAGGGTTTACAACCACTTTAAATTTCTCAGGGCTTGGGTTCTGAATTGTATGTTAAAAGATAAGTAAAGGAATCTTTTTTTTTTTTTTAGATTCATACTTACCTAGGTGGTAAGGCGGCTCGCTGAGAGGCTGAGACGGGCATCAGTCCAGGCGCCTGGTGGATCCAGACTTCCATTGTCGCGATGATGCTGTGCCTGGACTTATTTCTTATACGTCAGCAGAGAACAGACTTCAGTCCACTCTCTGCTGAAAATGGGTCACAGGAGTGTAAAATGAACTTCACTCCTGTGATCCATAGGAGAAGTACAGCCAAACCAGCTTTGGTTGGACTTCTCCTTTAATGCCCCCCAATAAGTCACTCTATTTTCACTTTCACATTTTCCATGGCATGCCTACTTCAAAAACATCTACAAAACTTGCTGTTTGGCTCTAAAGAAGGAGCAACTCCTTCATAATGCGTCCGCCTGCAGGGACCCCGACGAGTTTCCCCCCCTATGTTGTAGTGACTGTTTAGTCTGGAATTACTAAGCCACAGAGGTGTGGCTTGATGAGCGCTCTTAACTCATATGTTTGTGAGTAGTTCTTTTTTATCATATATTGTTATTAACATTTGTGGGGTAATGCCTGTGCGCCCTCTTTTGTCTATTTGTTGTTTCAGTGATCATAGGACATCCCCAGTCCTAGAGGACAGCAAGGCTTCAAGAGATTATGCATATCCCCCGGTGCAAGAAACCATGAATGGCCCCCGACTGGGCCCTTCCCACTGATCCTGGGGCCCTTTACTCCCATCATGAGACCCTTTATTACAGTCCCGCAGTGGGCCACCCTCCTGCTGTCTTGAGGCCTCCCCA
This sequence comes from Lithobates clamitans, assembly GCA_037952925.1. Taxonomy (NCBI): domain Eukaryota; kingdom Metazoa; phylum Chordata; class Amphibia; order Anura; family Ranidae; genus Lithobates; species Lithobates clamitans. Next base: position 71,537 of record JBBGZY010002827.1, read on the forward strand.
CGGTAGCAGAATGCCAGAGCCCAGTCGCAAGTGCAGCCTTGGTAGTTCTGCCACTGGTGTGAGTAGTTTTTTTATTTTGTGTTTTTTTTTTTATTATTATTTCTTTTTTACAATTTTTTCTCTTTTTTTTACCATTTTACTTATTGGATTTATTTATTTATTTATATATTTTTTTTTTACGGTTTTATTTTTTAATGTTCACATATTGTTTAGGACCCCCCATTGGGGGGCTTTGGTGAAGTATCAGGCATCTAAACAGACCCCTGATGTCTCACTTTTGAGACAGAGAAAGGGACTGAGGACAGATTCCTCAGTCCCTTTCTCTGCAGCCTCAGCTGCACAGAGTGAATGAACAGGGATAGTTCTGTACAGAGCTTCCTGTTCATTCATAAACTGAATCATAGTAAACACAGTTTACTATGGCTCAGCTATGAATGAATAAAAAAAACCAGAGTCAGTGATCGGTACCAAGAGGGGGCCAGGAGAGAGCACATAGGAGCCTGGGGCAGCTGGACAGGGATAGGGAGACAGGAGCGGCATGTAGAGGAACCAATGTCCTCCATTTCTCTCCTGAAGCTGCTGAAGGTCTGCGGGAGGGAAAGGAGGAGAAGCAGCCATTCAGTGGCAGCATGGAGGGATCGGCTCCTCTACATGCTGCCACCCTCACCGTCCTTCTAACCAGGCATAAGGGAGGTGGGCGCACGGGCCCCCTGGATCATGGGGCCAGGTTGCAATGGTGGCCCCATGCGACCCCTGTAAGTTCACCCCTGGTGCAGTGGAATAGTACTTACACCCTACTTGGCTATCATATTTATGCGCAGGAGACAATTGCTGTTGTTGGGTTCTGCGTTTCTATGTTAATGCCCCCAAAATGTCCCTGCATTTTGATGTTCAAATTTTCCATGGTATGCCGTGTGAATGGGAACACATAACAAACATATATTGGGGTTTTGCTCAAATTTGACTGCAAAAGTGGAAAATGCACCTTAAGCTCCTGCAAATGGATCAATCAGGTGACAGTCTAAAGGGGTGAAGGGGGAGGAGCTGGGTGTTACTATTCTCTGATAGGACAATAAACAGTATCAGCATCTAAGCAGCTACAGCAGCTGCAAGGGTGACAAAGCTGCAGGGATTTCATTGCACAAAGATGAGTGTTGTTACCCTAAGGGAAGTCTCTATCCAGTGGTTTTACTGGCAAGATCAACACTCTAGAGCATTAGCAGGAAAACTGAGGACACTCTCCTCTTGTAGCCCAGTCCCCTTAGTAGTATTGGCATTGGGGCACCTGTAGCAATGTCCCAGGTCATGCAGGCTCTATACTCTGCAGCAGGGGTTAACAAAAGCATCAGTCACTGAGATTCTTTCCCCATAGGTCTGTACTCACAGTGTCCCCCAAGGCTTGGAATGTCACCCTCAGACTCCAGCAGGCAGAACTCCTCTGTGAAACCTCCAAATCAGATATTCAGTGGTACCCCTCATTTGCTTCTAAATGGCTTGTGGCTAGATAGACCCCCCCAGCTGAGCACAGATGGAACCTCGATAAGCAGGCTGGACCTTCAGCAGGACGGCCAGGAAGGACAGGCAGCCCTTCTGGCTGGGAACCTTTCCTCCAGGGAAAAGAACCCTAGGCTCCAGACTATTTATGAACTCTCTCAAATACCATCTGGGCACCTTCCCCCATGGATTGGCTGGAGCTGCATACATTTTCAGGCTACTCATTTGAATCCCCCACTCACTACATTCTGGAAGTCACCAGAATAAAGGGGGACCAATCAAACTTGCAGTCTGCAGAGCCCAGAGCAGCCCAAAGCAATCACATGCTGCTCTGCTGATTACAGCTCTTCCAGGCTTAGGACTATTTATGAACGTTCCCAGATACCACCTGGGCACCTTCCCCCGGGGATTGGCTGCAGCTGCATAAAAATTCAGGCTACTCATTTGAATCTCCCACCCACTACATTCTGGAAGCCACCAGAATATAGGGGGAAGCAATCAAACTTGCAGCCTGCAGAGCCCAGAGCAGCCCAAAGCAATCACATACTGCCCTGCTGAGCATGAGAGGGTGCTACCCATAGTTCTGTTTTAAGAATTCAAAAAATAAACCTAAAATCACTATAGATTCCCATTAAAGCCTTGGAGGTGTAAAAAAAGTAAAATATAATGGAAATTTGCTGATTTTTGGGGAAAGGAAAGGGGAGATGAAAAAATACAAATTTGACTCATCCCTATGATGACATTGTGAAGATTTTCCTGCTCATCAGGTTGTTGCGCACACGTCATGCGTTTTCCATGTTCAATCCAGGCTGAGACTGATATGGAAATGATTTAAGAGCTACAATCGAGCTCAAGGTTATCTGCTGCTGTCTCTAATTTGAAAAGTGTTGATATGCATGCATATAAAAGTAAACACTCTGAGACACGCTCAGAACTGCTAACTCATTACACTTGTGATTTATTCAAGGCGGTGTTAATGTTTTATACACACAAATACGTCATTGCTATGTTAGTCTAATAGGTACATCTCATTGGTTAAGATAGAAAAAGAAGATGGATAATTTTCATAACGAGGTTTGGCTCTCTTTGTTCTTATCTCCAGTTCCGCGTTCTTTTGACGTGTGGGAGGTAGGGGGTACACGCCATCTTGAGAAAATATAGGAACAGAGCAAATCTGTATACTTATATAATGAGTAAGGAGAAAAATATGTATACACATAAGAAAATAGACATTTTCAGATTACTATTATTATTATCTACATCACATTCCTTCACAATCCCCCCTAAAATGACTATTTTCTCTTTTCTGTCCCTAATACTAAAGGTCCCATTTTGGCCTGGCCCTTCTCCTCAGCAACTCTTTTAGGCTGTATATAGAATTGGGCAGTAACTGTTCACTTCCCTCCTCGATACAGCTGGAGAGGTGCAGTCAGGCGCTATCTATCCCTATAACCCTATAGGATTGTGAGATTATGGACAGGGAGTGACTGTAGGGGAGTGAAGGGTTTGTCATCTTCCATCATAAGGAGGTCCTCTTCTTCTTGGTGGAGAAATGTAGGTGTGCTATTGTCTACAGCCTTGCTCAGTAACTTTTTTACAAAAGGTAGAATACAGCATATAATCAGGGCTAAAAGGATTATTAATACCGTTACCCGTATCTGGGCGAGCACCTTCTGCCACCCACTCATCCAGCTAAAATATTGGTCCCATGGGTCTGTGATACCTGAGTTCTTCTTCAACTCCAGTGACAGATCTTCTAATTTCTTTATAGCTAAAGTAACCTTACCATTTGGGCCAGTATTATCAGGAATGTATGTACAACAGGTTCCCGTTTTTTCCTATGATTTTACAAAACACCTCCTTTCCCAGCTAGCACCATGTCTAAGGCCATCCGGTCCTGGAATGTCATGTAGGAAGTGGGGGCTAGCTGGTCAGCAATTCCCTGGAGGGCGTCTTTAGTGTAATTTACAAATCTCTGTTGGTTATAATATGTGTAGTGTCAGGTCACCTAGAGGCTGGGTGACAGATGTACACCGTTGGGATCAGGAGTGCACCGCAAGATAGTGGACCCTAGCACTGACTGCTGCGGATTGTACCTTGGGAGGTTCAGGAAGCAGGTCTACTGGATCACTGACACAGATCCCACTGGGAGCTAGAGCATAGATTCCCCAGGGCGCGGAGTCTAAGAGCCAGCAGGTGTTCACCAGAGCCTCTAGTGGTGAGGATGGACTGCGCTGCAGTCTGGCTCCAGGTCGCGGTCCCCAGGGTCTCACAGCTCACGCTCACGGTAGACTACAGGAGAAGAGGAAGGAGGGAGCTGGCTGGAACATCAGGGTCACAGGCAAACAGGGATGGCCGGGAACAGGCCAAAGTCGGTAACAGAAATCATATGTAGGAAACACAGCAAGTACACACAGAGGCTAACACACAGTGGTTGATCAGCACTGCTGGCTTGCAGTGCACAGGTTAATATAGGGTTCCCTGATAGGGCCTGGGTTGGGGCCATGCTTAGAGGAGAGGTTACAAAAGCAGTCAGGTGAGGGTCAGCTGGTCTCTAGAGATGAACACATGGAGACAGGTATGCTGATCGACAAACTCTATTGCATAACCATGACATGTAGTTAATCCAATCTACATTCTTGCTGACAGTTGTTATGGGGATCAAAGACTCAAAACCAGCTTTTACCTGATCCCTGCCTTTAAACTCATCAGGGACCCCCCTTGTAACCCCTATGACATGTATGTATACATGAGGATCAAAACTTCCGGAGAGAGCTGCTTGCTTCCTCCTCTGACTGTGTGCTGGGTCAGTGTATGTATCAGGGGTATCTTTGGTTAGGATATGGGGCTTTCTATTTTCATCTTTTTTGTCTAATGCACTCTGTGGTCGCCCAGTCTGGCCCTGTGTTCCAACCCACTGGCCCCCACAGAAACCACAACTCTGTCCCCAGTAACTGTCTGTGTGGCATACATATATGTCCTTACCGTCAGGGATATCACTGTACCAATGGCATCACCATGAAGGGTCAAACGGACAAGGTACTATGTCACAGTAATCTAAGGTAAAGGTGGTCACATGTGTACCTGAAGAGTTACACCAAAACGTAATTATGTTATCATTTTTGTGATGGCCACCTCCTGGGCCCCTCCCCCCTAGATCAAACAGAAAAAGGATATGCAGCACCCGAAAACACTCTCTCCTGCAGTGATAAGCGTGCATTCAGGTGTTCTTCCTGGCCAACTTGACTGAGGTGGCTGTGGTCAGCAAAACTTGGAATGGACCATCATAACTTGGCTCAAGGATCTCCAGACAGTAGTTGGTGTGTTCCTGTATCTAATTCAGGATCTGGAATGAAAGAAAACACCTGGACATGCATTCAGGTTAATTCTCGTGATAATGTGGTTACATAATTAGTCAACACATCAGACTGTAACTGTAACTGTTGTGGAAAGTAACAACCAAGTCTGGGAGCTGAACCAAACAAAATTTCATAAGGGGATAGGGCATGTTTCCCCTGGGGGTGTGTCTGACACTGAACAGGGCAATGGGCCAACTCATGTTAGTCTCTTGGGCCATCTTTAACATCCTGTTTTTTAGTGTCCCATTCATCCTTTCTACCTTCCCGCTACTTTGAGGGTGGTATGGGATGTGTAGTGCCAACTGAACCCCCAGTGTTGCCCAAATCTCTTTTGTAAGGGTTGTTGTTAGGGCTGGTCCCTGATCTCTCAATATCACCTCTGGGACCCCAAATCTACATACTATCTCACTCAGTAGTTTCTTAGCTGTGGTAGAAGGGAGTCATGACCACTTCCACTAGGGCGTTTTCAAATCTGTCACTTCTTGGCACTTGAGAATGATCAATTTGCATCCTCTGGAATGGGGTATAGGGCTTTTGCCAGGTGCTTCTTCTGTGCATCCTGGGTTACATTTGGTGCAGATAACGCATGATCTGCAGAAGCTGTCGGTCAGTGGAGTAACTCTTAGTGCAACACTTGTTGATAAGAGAGTTCATAAAGTCCATGTGCCCATTGCACCACGGCTGGGTACATACTCCTGAGTAGACAAGGCTTCTTGTTGCACTCGAATAGTCCATTTCTGAGAGTTGCTCCTCTCCGTTTCCAGCTTTCCTTCTTATCCGCACTTGTTGTTTCCTGTAGTTCTTTTAGATAAACTCTGTCCACTGGGAAAGTCTGTAAGGTAAGCACGGGGTGGTCTTCTTCTACCACCCTGCTGTCCACTTCCCGTGGACCACCAGCTGTCTGTTTGGCAGCTGTATTGGCTCGATGATTGCCTTAAGCTTCCTTTGAGTTCAGTTTGTAGTGTGCTTTTACTCATAATAGTCACTTGGGTTGGGAGAAGCAAGGCATCAATCAAGTTTTCACAGGTGTTCCTGCAGCCGTCAGGAATCCTCTGTCCTAGATAACACCATAATGATGGGCAATGTTGAAAGCATATCTTGAGTCCATATGAATGTTGGCTCTTTTTCCCTCTGCCCATTTACGTGCTGTAGTAAGTGCTTACAGCTCTGCCTCCTGTGCAGACATCACTGGTGGTAAGGCTTCAGCTTGTAGAACAGTGTTTTCAGTGGTGACCGCGTGTCCTGTGTGGTCATGGGGTGACGAGCCAAGACTCTACTCCTCCTCCTTTTCCCCCCTCGAGAAGTGGAAGAAGGGTGGTAGGGTTCAGTGTTTGACAACTTAATAGAGTAATGCTGTCTAGTAGGAGGGAACACAGGAGTCTCAAGTGTCTGGTAGTGGACAAGTGTTTCGGCTGGATCTTGGTTGAATATGGCAACAACGTCATGGGGAACAAGCAGAACGAGGCAGTGTCCGAGGACCAAGTTCAAAGTTTTGTCAAGCAAGGCTTGTGTAGCAAATCCAGCTCGCAGACACAATAGGCCTCCTCTTGCTACCGCATCCAGCCGACAGGAATAATATCCTATGGGGCGTAGGCTGATGTCGTGTGATTGGGTGAGTACACCTGCAGCATGTCCCAGACGTTCGGATACAAAGAGCTTGAGCGTTTTGTCGTAGGCTGGGAGCCCTAGCGCCGGGGGTGGCGCACTCAAGGGTTTCAAACTTTAGATATTTCTTCAGGAGACATCTGGAAGGGTCTGATTGCAGAGCATCAGTAGGAAGGCTTCTGGAATCCATGCTCTGCACTAGGAAATTTGTCCAAGGAAGGCATGAAGGAATTTCTGACCTTGTGGCAGTGGGGTGTCAGAGATTACTTGCACCCTGTCTTCAGTGGGGTGTCGTGTCCAAGGAAAATGACAGGTGTTGAGCACCACTGCAATTTGGGCTTTGAGACTTTGCAGCCCTGGTTGGCAAGATAGCACAACAGGCTTTCTGAGGTGACTTCAACAGGGGGTAAGTCAGCTGCACAAAGGAGAAGGTCATCAACATGTTGGAAGAGAATCACTTCCGGGTGTTCCTCTTGTCATGTGTTAAGGATGATAGCCATAGCTTTTGCAAACTGGCTTGGAAAGTTCTGTGCCCCTTGTGGCACAGCTGTTTAGGTATGTTGCCGTTTCTTTCCGTGGATGAATGCAAAAAGGTACCAGCAGGAGGGGTGAGGGTGGACACTGAAGAAAACGTTTGTAAGGTCCACCTCTGTGAGGTACTTTGCAGTCAAAGGCATCCACAGTAGGTACCTGGTTCTCTTTTTAGGATTCTCTTCTTGGGGTTATTGTGGTTTGCGGGGCAATGAAGCGCCCTCTTGACTGAAACTGGTGGCACCTTTAAGTTACCGTTGTCTTCCGGTCCTGTGGACCATAGGCACGCAGGGATTCTGTCAAGTACTTCCTGCAGTATTAAACTTGAAATTTTTGCTTCAGTAAGTGTCATCAGGAGAGACAGAGAACACAAAACAGATTAGTCTTCTAAAGATAGGGGAGTATGTAACTTCACCCCCCCTTCAGGCGTGTCCTGATTGAGGCCTGTAGTCCGGACTACACATCAGCTCCTAGTAGATTCAAGGGACATGTAGAGGACACCACAAATTTGGCAAGCAAATCAGGAAGTGGACTGGAGCGGGGCACCCCATCCATTCCTACGCAGGAAACATCAATAGTGGAAAGGAAAGAATTATCAGGCAGGTCCACAGCCCTCAACACGCTTCTGGCTGTACCCGTCAATGAGGAAAGTGGTAGGTTTTTCGTCTTGGACATCTTGGGGCTCTGCATTCTTTTCTGAAGTGACCCCGTTTCCCACAGTTGTAACAGGTGATCCTTTCCCTGGTATTAAGCAGTGGTGGTGGACTAGTGTTGGCGGGATCTTCGTCATGGGTTACCATGAGGGGCGTTGGTTTTTTACCTTTTTGATTTTCTATACCTCTGGTCACCAACAATAAATCAGACATTGTCATTGAATGGTATTCAGGGCGGGCCACCATCAGGCCTTTTCTGATATCCTCTCTGAGCCCTGAAACAAAAGCAGTTGATAACATGTGTGTGTGTGCCTTTATGAGTCTAGTATGATACTTCTTCACAGACTCCCCTTTATCTTGGGTAATATCTTGGATTGTGGTCTTCTGATCCGTCAACTTCTCCTTTGCCCAGTCGTGGAGTTGTGCACAGAACTCCACGCCTGAGGTGTAGAAAGTGGCACTTGTCAGACAGGCATCATTGAAGGCCATCTGCATGACTGGCCAAAAGACATATCCTGCTTTGATTTGGCATAGGCTGATTAAGTCTCTCCAGGCAGCTGAGTAAGTTTCTTGTATCTGCACTATCCTGTGGTAGAAGGGAATTGGCTGCTTCTCTGGGTCAGGCAGACTTGTCACTAAGGCCGCTGCTTGTGATAGAGTAAAAGCGACATACATCACTGGTGCCCCTTGTGGTAACCGAGACTGTTGTTGGGGCAGGGGCTGACAAGAGGCACTGTTCTTTACGGTTGCCAGCATGTGTTTGAGATCCTCTCGGAACTGAGAGTCTGGAGCCGGATTGGGGGTTAAATCAGTGGGTGGCCTTGCTGCCTGCTGTCGGGCTTCCCACTCAGATGCTTCTTCATCATTAACATATCCAGCCTGGGAATGTGATGCTCCCGTATTGGGCTGGGTACAGGCTGTTTAAGCTTACTGGGTGTACCAAGATGGCCGCCGACAGGAAGTGCACTGGACTGGGTAGAAAGTGAAGGCATGGGTGCACTAAGATGGCCGCCGGGCTGAGTTGTCACAGTGGGTTGTGCTTGGGTAGTGAGAAAGGAGTGGTTGTTAGACGGAGGGCAGTGCTGTCCCTCCCCTCCTTTGTTTAAAGTTCCAACATATCATCAATCTGTGGTAGACATACATAATACAATCGCCATCTTTCTTAACTTCCTTTATCCAATTTTCTTTATCACACAGGATTTTTCTCCCTGTCTCTTCAGCAACATAACTTTCGCCATTTCTTTCAACTTTGTTAACTATTTCAACATCTTCTTCTCTCCTTCTTTACAATATCACTTTCATTACAATATCACTTTCTGTTTCTCGGCTAACGGCTTGAGAGGGGAATACATACAACCAAGGAGTTAATATTTTTCTCAGCGTTCTTATCAGCAAATTCCTTCGGTGGGGGCTTATACTGCGCTCCAAGTTGCTACTGTTTGCTATAACCCTGTAATGTACGGTTAATCTCAGAACAAGAACAAACACATCAGGGGTAGTGAGGAGCAATGGCCCGCAACCCAACAGATCTTTCGGGTAGCCTCGTTCTCTGACTTTCACCAGTCCCCACCCCCTCTCATGTATAGCAAACAATAAACCACAAATACAATCACGACAGGACATTACACCTGCCACTCTTCGAACTGCAAAATTTCAGCAGGCTAAAATAACCGCAAAGGCAGACCACCCTGCAAAATAAACCCGTTTATAGACGTTTTTCTACAGCTCTACACCAAGAGGCCGACAACTCTTCTTGGGGTGAGTCCTCTGTAACGCTTTCAGACTGCAAAGCCCGCAGCTGAGCTAACCCTCAAAGGTTCCTTGAACCTAGAGTACACCCGTCCCATAAACGACTGCCACAAGGGAAACTATCTCATCCCAGAGGCCGACAGCTCGTCTGGAGATGAGACCATACATTCACACATGTAGCACCCTTAGACTGCTGAGTTTCGTAGCCCAAAGAATGGCAGACAGTGAACAAAGAATACAGTCAGCAGAAACCCATTGACAGGTTCGTTAAAACAACCTCAGGCGAGGAAATACCTGCCTCTAAGACAGTCTCAGCATACCGACAGAATCCAGCCGTCAACCGAAAGATAAGAGAGTCGTACAGTGGTAAGAATATCAATCAACTCACCGGTACTGTTAGGGCTGCGCAAGACCCCCTCTGTTATCTTTCAATTAACGCCCGAATGCTTGTCGCGGTATAACTTCGACCGTAGCCTGAGGTCCCGGGTTTCGGCACCATCTGATATGGAAATGATTTAAGAGCTACAATCGAGCTCAAGGTTATCTGCTGCTGTCTCTAATTTGAAAAGTGTTGATATGCATGCATATAAAAGTAAACACTCTGAGACACGCTCAGAACTGCTAACTCATTACACTTGTGATTTATTCAAGGCGGTGTTAATGTTTTATACACACAAATACGTCATTGCTATGTTAGTCTAATAGGTACATCTCATTGGTTAAGATAGAAAAAGAAGATGGATAATTTTCATAACGAGGTTTGGCTCTCTTTGTTCTTATCTCCAGTTCCGCGTTCTTTTGACGTGTGGGAGGTAGGGGGTACACGCCATCTTGAGAAAATATAGGAACAGAGCAAATCTGTATACTTATATAATGAGTAAGGAGAAAAATATGTATACACATAAGAAAATAGACATTTTCAGATTACTATTATTATTATCTACATCACATTCCTTCACAAGACAAATCCTAATTATCCCGTGTCTCACATTTTCGGAACGCCTGTGGCTGCAAACCTATCATTTTCCTGTAGAGATGTGAGCAGCAGATTCTGCTTCTTCTCTTCCTCATCTGATAAGACATCACAATATTGTCACCTGTTTAATGATTTCATCCCCTTCAGAATATTTGATCAAGGACAAGAGAAGTGAAATAATTGCATGCCGGAAATGGAGCGCGGTGACAAACGATGTAATATTCCTTCTGAGACAATCCCATTGTTTTCCCGAAAAATGCAACTATAAATATAGATATTAAAAATGGGAAAATGTGATATGTATGCATACTGTATGTGCATAGAAAAAAATAACACATACAGATGAACCAAAGGCTATCCCAAAATGGCTCCAACCATCTCACTACCTAAATAACAAGGTGTTAAGCCTTTTGCTGCCAGAGCTATTTTTGCATTTTGTTTAGGCCTGAAGATTACTTAAAATCCCCAAACAGTATATATTTTCTGAAGACATCCCGGAAATGTGTGTGCTTGTTAAACTGTAACAAACTTTGGAATCCTATATTTTTCATAGGTGATGCTTTTACCACTTTATGACCATGCTATAGCAGAAAGACGGCTACAGCACGGCTCTCTCGTTCTGGGAGGGTGTCCATGGACATCCTCCCAAAGCCACCCCCCCCTCGCATGCCCCCTGGGGAGCGCTCTGTGATCTCTGCGTCCTTCAAACACAGCTGATCACAGATCGTGGTAAAGGGCCAATCATAGCGGTCCTTTACCATGTGATCAGCTGTGTCCAATCACAGCAGATCACATGTAAACAACGTTTACGGTTATTGGCATTCCTTTCCTCACACGCTGTCATAGCGCGAGGAGAGCCGGTAACTGGCAATTCTGACAGCAAATATTTACACTGATTATCAGGGCACTGGTGATCATTGCCTTGATTATCAGTGCAGCCCTATCAGTCCCAATCATTGCCCATCAGTACCACCTATCAGTGCCCATCAGTACCACCCAGCAGTGCCCATCAGTGCTGCCTATTAGTGCCCATCAGTACCACCTATCAGTGCCCATTAGTACCGCCTATCAGTGCCTATCAGTGCTGCCTATTAGTGCCCATCAGTACCATCTATCAGTGTCCATCAGTACCACCTATCAGTGCCCATTAGTGCCCATCAGTGCTGCCTATCAGTGCCCATCTGTACCACCTATCAGTGCACATTAGTGCTGCCTATCAATGCCCATCAGTACCACCTATCAGTGCCCATTAGTGCCGCCTATCAGTGCCCATTAATGCCGCCTATCAGTGTCCATCAGTGCTGCCTATCAGGACAGCATGATCAGTGCCGAAACATCAGTGCCCATCGATGTTACCTCAGCCTATCAGTGCCCATTAGTGCAGCCTCATCAGTGCACACGAGTGAAGGAGAAAAACTACTTATTTGCAAACATTTTATAATAGAAAACTTTTTTTTTCTGTCTTTTTTTGTTTGTTTAGCAAAAAATTTAAAAAAAACCCCAGTGGTACTTAATTACCAGCAAAAGAAAGCTCTCTCTGTCTTAAAAGTATGATAAAAATGTCATATGAGTACAGTGTAGCATGATCAGGCAATTGTCATGCAAAATGCGACAGAGCTGTTAGAACTAGGGTTACAGGGGGTTAGTGTGAGGGTTACAAGTAGGGTTATTGATAGGGATAAAAGTGTAGCACCCTCCTAGTTTAGAGTAGGCTGCTAGGCCAAATTTAGTTTAGATCCACTGTATTCATTGGAGCAGGGGTTGATTGCTTAGGGCTGCTCAGTGTGCTCTTCTGTTACTTGCCCCTGTTTTCTAGAGATTTCTGGAACATAGTAGGCGGAAGGTCAGACCCTGCAGCCTGAATATTTATGGAACTCTAGCCAATCCCTGAGGAGGTGTGCCCCAGAAGGTGTGGGGGGAGCCCATAAATATTCTAAGGTCTAAACAGCAGGGGAACAGTTCCTAGATCCAGATCTACATGGGGAGACCCCTCCTGGGGGGCTCTGCTGCCTTAGGGTAGAAGCCTGAGGTGAAGCCAGCCTGAAGACACCAAGGTCCCAGCTAGGCTTAGATTTGGGGAGGGGGCTATTTACAAGTCTTGCTCAAGGATCTGACTGGGTCAGGAGAGAGATCATGGGATAGAGCTGGGAGGAAGCTGTAGGAGAGAGCCCAAGTTGTCCATAGGTGGTGTGGGTCTATGTACATCTCCATCACTAGGTAGAGCCTGGTGAATATCGGCAGGAGGCAACTGATGGTCCTGTGGCTAAGTGAGTACAAGACCCCAATGCTGCAAGTGTAGCCGTATGGTACATTGAGACTCTTTGAGGAGTACAGGTCATAGACAGCTTTGTGATCCTTTGAGAGAACAGCCAGAAGTTGTGTAGTTCAGCCAGCAGTTGTGCAAAACCCCCAGGAGTTATGCATAGCACCTAGAACTTAAGCAATCCTCAAGTTGTTCCATTTGTATCATTCTGGGGTATCCCATGCACCCCATCCCTATCCAAGTTCCAATAAAAAACATAAAAGAAACCCCCTAGACTGATATTTGTGCCAGAGGAAGAATGCCAATATGCTGTGTTCTTGGCTGTAAGAGCACTGAGGGGGGAAATAGGACCAAACTACCAGTGACTCCCGTGGGGGGTAGTGCTAAAAGGGAAGGTGAGTGTTAGGCATAAAGAGAGGGTTAATGGTATGGTTAGAGGGAGGGTTAGTGTCAGGGTTACAGGAGGTTAGTGTTATGGACACACGGTCAGATTTTCCAACGGGAAATGTTGGATGTGAGCCCGACCGTGTGTATGCTCCATCGAACATTTGCTGTCAGACTTTCCACCAACAAATGCTTGCTAGCAGGTTCTCAGATTTTCCGCCAACAAAACTTTGTTGTCGGAAAGTCTGATTGTGTGTCCATCGCACAACAGTTCATGCATGCTCAGAATCAAGCAGAAGGAGCCGCACTGGCTATTGAACTTCATTTTTCTCTGCTCATCGTACGTTTTTTACGTCACCGCGTTCCCACACTCGTAATTGTTGGCCAACATTTGTGTGACCGTGTGTATGCAAGACAAGTTTGAGCCAACAACCTTCGAACAAAAATCCACGGTTTTTGTTTGCGGAAAGTCTGATCGTGTGTACGGGGCATTAGGGTTACAGGGAGGGTTATTGTTAGGAATTACCCCTTGGCTCCGGCTGCATGCAAATATGTGGCCTCTCAGGCGGGAGGGCCTTGGCGCCGAGCGGCCGCATATTTGCGTGAATTGGTGTAGATACAGCTGTGCCGTGAGCACACGCCCTGCTCGCTCCCGACACGGTTACCAACCACTAATGGAAATCAGCGATCGGGAGATTTCCGATTATGTGAACGCAATGACAGCCAATCAGGGCGGTCACATGATCAAAACTCCACCTCCTGGAATCCTAAACCTCTTAAAGGGCCGGGAGGCTCCAAGAGATTAAGGGACAGTTGATGTTAGGGTTACACTGAAGGTTTAGGTTCAGGTTACAGAAGGGTTAGTGTTACAGGGAGTTAGTGTGAGGGTTAGTGTTAGGAATTAAAGGACAGTTTATGTTAGGGTTAGAGTGAAGGTTTATGTTAGGGTTGCAGAGGGGTTAGTGTTAGGGTTACAGTGCGGGTTAGAGGTAAAGATACAATGAAGGTTAGTGTTAAGAATTAGGGGCAAATGATGATAGGGTTAGATTGAAGGTATATGTTCAAGTTACAGAGAAGTTAGTGTTAGGTTTACAGGGAGTTAGTTTGAGAGTTACAAGGAGGGTTATTGTTAGAGTTACAATGAGGGTAAGTGTTACGACAGTTGATGTTAGGGTTAGATTGAAGGTTTATGGTCAGGTTACAGAGGGGTTAGTGTTAGGGTAATAGGGAGAGTTAAAGGTAGAGTTACAGGGAGTAAGTGTGAGGGTTACAGAGAAGATTATTATTAGAGAGTTAGTGTGAGGGTTAAAGGCAGATGTCAGAGAACTCACACAGCAAGCACCCGTCTCCGTGCAGCAGCTGCCAATCCTCGTTCCGCTAATGCCAATGTGCATGCACGGAACCGTAGCCAGAGACAAATGAGATCCAGGGGGGGCATGCACAATGGCACCTCCATGCGAACGCGCCCGCGCTAATGCGCACCCATGAGTGCCAAAGCTCTAATGTGCTAACGTGCATGCGCCAATGCTTAGGTGCTAACGCGCATGCGCCAATGTGCTAAGGTGCTAATGCGCATGTGCGTACGCTGGCACGAATCCTGGCACACAGCACCCTATATAAACAGAGAGTCTGCCTAGCATCAGTGCTGGATGGTCTTCAGCTTGTTCCTGTGTTACTGTTGTTACTCCACCTGATTGACCTTGTTCCTGAAAACCCGGCTATCTTCTGACCATTCTCTTGGATCTCCCCTGCCTGCTGAACCTGCCTCTACCTGCAATACTGACCTTGGCTTGGACTTATGATTACGGCTCTGCCTTCTGATTCTGTACCCCGCTGCCTGTCTGTTGCCAACCTCTGCCTGTTTCTGACTATGGTTTTGCCTTCTGATTCGGTACCGCGCTGCCAGCCTGTTGCCGACTCCTGGCTGTTCCTGATTCTGCAGTTGATCCTGATCTGGCTCCCGCTGAACAAGTCTGGTGATCATTTTCCACATCTCATCAGCAGAGGTTCCTGTATCTCCAAGTTCCATCCTCCTGCCTGCGGGCACCTGCACCCTTCTGTTGCCCTCGCACTCCCTGTACCCACCACCAGGGGTGCTTGGACCGGAACCCTGCAAGAGACCACCCTCATCATTTCGGGCTCCGCTGTAAGGTACGTGACAGGAGAGTTATTGTAATGCCCTGTACACACGGTCGGACATTGATCAGACATTCCGACAACAAAATCCATGGATTTTTTCCGACGAATGTTGGCTCAAACTTGTCTTGCATACACACAGTGACACAAAGTTGTCAGAAAATCTGATCATTCTGAACGCGGTGACGTAAAACATGTATGTCGGGACTATAAACGGGGCAGTAGCCAATAGCTTTTGTCTCTTAATTTATTCTGAGCATGCGTGGCACTTTGTGCATCAGATTTGAGTACACACGATCGGAATTTGGAAAATGTGTGATAGGACCTTGTTGTCGCAAATTCCGACCGTGTGTAGGCTCCATCACACATTTTCCATCCGAATTTCCGACACATAAAGTTTGAGAGCAGGCTATAAAATTTTCCGACAACAAAATCTATTGTCAATTTTATAGCAAGCTCTCAAACTTTGTGTGTCGGAAATTTCTATGGAAAATGTGTGATGGAGCCTACACACAATCGGAATTTCTGACAACAAGGTCCTATCACATATTTTCCAAAATCCTATCGTGTGTACAGGGCATAAGAGTTACAATGAGGGTAAGTGTTAAGAATTAAGGGACAGTTGATGTTAGGGTTAGAGTGAAGGTTTATGTTAGGGTTACAGAGGGGTTAGTGTTAGGGTTACAGAGGGGTTAGTGTTCGGGTTACAGAGGGGTTAGTGTTAGGGTTACAGAGAGGGTTATTGTTAGGGAGTTAGTGTGTACAGGGAGTTAGTGTGAGGGTTACAGTGAGGGTTATTGTTAGATTTACAATGAAGGTTAGTGTTAGGAATTAATGGACAGTTGATGTTAGGGTTAAGGTTTATGTTCAGGTTACAGAGGTTTTAGTGTTAGGGTTACAGAGGGGTTAGTGTTAGGGTTACAGGGCAGTTAGAATTACAATGAGCGCTAGGGTTAGGAATTAGGGGACAGTTGATGTTAGGGTTACATAGTAGGTGAGGTTGAAAAAAGACACACGTCCATCAAGTCCAACCTATGTGTGTGATTATGTGTCAGTATTTCATTACATATCCCTGTATGTTGCGGTCATTCAGGTGATTATCTAATAGTTTCTTGAAGCTATCAATGCTCCCCGCTGAGACCACCGCCTGTGGAAGGGAATTCCACATCCTTGCCGCTCTTACAGTAAAGAACCCTCTACGTAGTTTAAGGTTAAACCTCTTTTCTTCTAATTGTAATAAGTGGCCACGAGTCTTATTAAACTCTCTTCTGCGAAAAAGTTTTATCCCTATTGTGGGGTCACCAGTACGGTATTTGTAAATTGAAATCATATCCCCTCTCAAGCGTCTCTTCTCCAGAGAGAATAAGTTCAGTGCTCACAACCTTTCCCCATAACTAAGATCCTCCAGACCCTTTATTAGCTTTGTTGCCCTTCTTTGTACTCCATTTCCAGTACATCCTTCCTGAGGACTGGTGCCCAGAACTGGACAGCATACTCCAGGTGTGGCCGGACCAGAGTCTTGTAGAGCGGGAGAATTATTGTTTTATCTCTGGAGTTGATCCCCTTTTAATGAATGCCAATATTCTGTTTGCTTTATTAGCAGCAGCTTGGCATTGCATGCCATTGCTGAGCCTATCATCTACTAGGACCCCCGGGTCCTTTTCCATCCTAGATTCCCCCAGAGGTTCTCCCCCCAGTGTATAGATTGCATTCATATTTTTGCCACCCAAATGCATTATTTTACATTTTTCTACATTGAACCTCATTTGCCATGTAGTCGCCCACCCCATTAATTTGTTCAGGTTAGAGTGAAGGTTTATGTTAGGGTTACACAGGGGTTAGTGTTAGGGTTACAGAGGGGTTAGTGTTAGGGTTACAGGGCAGTTAGAATTACAATGAGCGTTAGTGTTAGGAATTAGGGGACAGTTGATGTTAGGGTTAGAGTGAAGGTTTATGTTAGGATTACAGAGGGGTTAGCGTTAGGGTTGCAGAGAGGGTTACTGTTAGAATTAGGGGACAGTTGAGGTTAGGGTTAGAGCGAAGGTTTATGTTGAGATTACAGAGGATGTTAGGATTAGGATGTTAGGATTACAGAGGGGTTAGTGTTAGGGTTACAGAGGGAGTTAGAGTGTGAGGGTTATTGTTAGAGTTACAATGAAGGTTAGTGTTAGGAATTAAGGGACAGTTTATGTTATGGTTACAGAGGGATTAGTGTTAGGGTTACAGGGAACGATAGAGTGAGGGTTACAGGGAGGATACCCTGGGAGAATTATAGGGAGGATTAGTGTGATGGGGTCCCCAAGGGAAGGAGGTCTTTGCCTCCCACACTGATCAGTGGCACTACCAGCTTATCAGTAAAATAATTATCTCCTTATTTCCATTATAAGAAAAAGGAAAGACAAGGATGTTATTTTTTTTTCTTTTTAAAAGTAATGTGTCGCATTTGACTTAACAATTCAAAAACACTTTATTTTTGCTTTAATCTAACTTTAACTGCATTTTTTTTTAAGCACATTATCCCTAAAACTTGCATTAAATAATATTCCACCTAGACCCAGAAAGAAAAAAAATCATCTAATAGGGAATAAAGTCAGGACTAAACCAGAGCCAAGATAGATGCCTCCCATAAATTACAAGGGTCATAGATTTGTCTGTCAGGCCGGTATCGGTCGTGGCTGAACACAATATAGCGCGGAATTGAGTTGTGACAAGTGGGCTTGATTGATTTGTAGAGCCGCGGTTTTCATTTTAGCAAAGGAAGCATATTTATTGTTAAAGGCGTCCGTGAAAATGCTGATATGACCTTTTTAGAAAGTTAGCATGAAAGGAAAAAAAAAAAAAACTTCAATGTGAACCATTTCTTTTACAAAATATAGATATATCCCGCCAGTAAATATTACTAGACCTTCCAATGGTCGTCTCGGAATAACCGCTGACTTTGCATTTTGCTTTTACTTATATTTTCATTAAGATCTATGGCCTGTTAACTTTTGCAGCCAACAATAAATTTGCCTCCTAGGAAGAATAGTAGGCTCTTCATAAACAATTTTAAATAGCACATAAAAGGGTATAAAATTCGTACCGTCAGCTACATCCTATTTGGCGATCGTCTCTTGTTCAGATCTTTATTAATCATGGCTTAGGTTTTGCTGTTGTTAAAAGTTTTGAAAAGTTTTGGCTACAAAATAACTCTCTTCAGGGAAAGCGCTGAAGGCATATGATCCCTACAATTCCCTTTCATTTGAAGCTTGCAAAAAGTTTATGTTTTACCGCATTTATAACACGCACCCCAAGTTTAGGAGGGAAGTTTAAGGAAAAAAAACTTTTGAAGTGTGTATCTGCAGCCTTGCCCAGTGTCCATCTGCAGCCTTGTCCAATGTCCATCTGCAGCCTTGTCCAATGTCCATCTGCAGCCTTGTCCAGTGTCCATCTGCAGCCTTGTCCAATGTCCATCTGCAGCCTTGTCCAATGTCCATCTGCAGCCTTGCCCAGTGTCCATCTGCAGCCTTGCCCAGTGTCCATCTGCAGCCTTGCCCAGTGTCCATCTGCAGCCTTGCCCAGTGTCCATCTGCAGCCTTGTCCAGTGTCCATCTGCAGCCTTGTCCAATGTCCATCTGCAGCCTTGCCCAGTGTCCATCTGCAGCCTTGCCCAGTGTCCATCTGCAGCCTTGCCCAGTGTCCATCTGCAGCCTTGTCCAGTGTCCATCTGCAGCCTTGTCCAGTGTCCATCTGCAGCCTTGTCCAGTGTCCATCTGCAGCCTTGCCCAGTGTCCATCTGCAGCCTTGCCCAGTGTCCATCTGCAGCCTTGTCCAATGTCCATCTGCAGCCTTGCCCAGTGTCCATCTGCAGCCTTGCCCAGTGTCCATCTGCAGCCTTGTCCAGTGTCCATCTGCAGCCTTGTCCAGTGTTCATCTGCAGCCTTGTCCAATGTCCATCTGCAGCCTTGTCCAATGTCCATCTGCAGCCTTGCCCAGTGTCCATCTGCAGCCTTGCCCAGTGTCCATCTGCAGCCTTGTCCAGTGTCCATCTGCAGCCTTGCCCAGTGTCCATCTGCAGCCTTGTCCAGTGTCCATCTGCAGCCTTGCCCAAAATTGCAACATTTTCGTTTTTTTAAAGTATTGTGTTGCTGAGATTTTTTTAATTATTGCACCGCCGAGATACGGCTCATCTCGCAGTCCCGCCCCTTGGCTTGGCTGCTATTATGGACACATCACCAGTCCAATGGCGGGACGTAAAGGCTCGGAGGCGGGACTGCGATCGGAGCCGAGCGGAGCCGAGTACACAGTACACTCGGCTCGGTCTTTTTCGGCAGCGCTCGCTCCTCTTCCACTCAGACAGCAGGGAGGCGGGACGGTGTGACTGCGAGCGCGGCTGAGCGCAGCCAAGCTGAGCCAAGTACACAGTACACTTGGCTCTGTCTTTTTCAGCGGCGCTCGCTCCTCTTCCCCTTACAAACAGCGGGGATTGGCGTATAACACGCACTCATAATTTCCCCCTGATTTTAAGGGGAAAAAAGTACGTGTTATACGCCAATAAATACGGTATTTACAATTATGTAATGTGATACCAAAATGGAGAATGGAGTCTAGTTTATGTAGTTTTAAGGATTATCCCGCGTACACACGATCGGATTTTCCGACGGGAAATGTTGGATACGAGCTTGTTGGCGGAAAGTCCGACCGTGTGTATGCTCCATCGGACATTTGTTATCGGACTTTCCGCCAACAAATGTTGGCTAGCATGCTCTCTAATTCTCCGCCAACTAATGTGTGTTGTCAGACTTTCCGATCGTGTGTACACAAGTCCGTCGGACAAAAGTCCAAAGTACAAAAACACATGTTCGGAATCAAGTACAAGCTAGAAGCGTTCGGTCTAATGCCCCGTACACACGGTCGGACTTTGTTCGGACATTCCGACAACAAAATCCTAGGATTTTTTCAGACGGATGTTGGCTCAAACTTGTCTTGCATACACACGATCACACAAAGTTGTCGGAAAATCCGATCGACCTGAACGCAGTGACGTAAAACACGTACATCGGGGCTATAAACGGGGCAGTGGCCAATAGCTTTCATCTCTTTATTTATTCTGAGCATGCGTGGCACTTTGTCGGTCGAATTTGTGTACACACGATCGGAATTTCCGACAACGGATTTTGTTGTCGGAAAATTTTATAGCCTGCTCTCAAACTTTGTGTGTCAGAAAATCCGATGGAAAATGTGTGATGGAGCCCACACACGGTCGGAATTTCCGACAACAAGGTCCTATCACACATTTTCCGTCGGAAAATCCGACCGTGTGTATGGGGCATTAGTGTTCGTAATAGAGATATCACGTACGTCTTCTACGTCACTACGTTCGTAATTGTTGGCCAACATTTGTGTGACCGTGTATATGCAAGACAAGTTGGAGCCAACAACCTTCAAACAAAAATCCACGGTTTTGTTGTTGGAAAGTCCGATCGTGTGTACGGGGCATAAGTAGTCTTCTAGCTGTCCTTGTGTGTGAAGGCTGCAAAAAAATGTAATCATACCTTTATGCAAGAGATACTGTAAGTGTTTTCTCATTCGACTATGGTCTGCAACCGCCCACCTTCAGTCACCTTCTGCTGTACTGCTAAAAAAGATACTCCGAGCTATCACTAGAGGGAGCTCTGGAGAGACGGGTTCATTTTGGCCTCATTCATAGCAGATGTGTTGTCATGTGTTTTGTTATGTTTTCTTAGAGCAAAATAATGGATTTAAAAAAATAATGTTTTCAATAGGACAAGGGTTACCACCTTTGTAGGGCTTAGCTTTCTTTTGATGTGGCCTACAGGGGTGTGGTGTGGGCAAGGCAAGAAAAATCACAGTTAAAACACTTTAAATACCTGTAGCCCCCATGTCCTAAATGGGGGCTACTATGCCAAATTCGTTTTTGGCTGGGCTGTAGTTAGCTCACACTTATTGTATAGTGTTTCGTCCGTTTTTTTGGCTAAAGTTGGCTTGCGATTTCTCACCGTAGAATGTCTCTGGTATCACTGGTTATAGTATGAGATTTCACAAACTGGCTGGGGGAGGGTATAAATATTCAGGACAGGCCATGTGCTGAGGCTTACGGAGCTGCTCCTGGATGGACCTCTGATGTTAGGCCAATAGCCTGGTTTGGGGCCTAACATGTGCTGAAGTGATCCTGAAGCTGTCCTGCCTGGTCTGCAGTAAGCTGTGCCAAGGAGGAGGCCCCTTTGCTGGAGAGACCCGGGAAGAAGGCTGGTCTCTCAGAAGGGCCCGGTGACTCATTTGGAGGAGGCACTGAAATTTGGGAATGTGCTTGCAGTGGTAACGAGTCGGCTTAAAGGTTCTGACACTGTGAAGCAGGACACTGATCTGGATCTGGGGAGTCTGTAAGTCAGAGTTTTTCAATTCCATACCTCAAGGCACACCAACAGGTCATGTTTTCAGGCCTTCCATTATTTTGCACAGGTGATTTGGTTAGTTTCACTGCCTTAGTAAATACCACAGCCGTTTTATCTCAGGGAAATCCTGAAAACATGACCTGTTGGTGCGCCTTGAGGACTGGAATTGAGAAACACTGCTGTATATGATCTGCTAAGATACCTGGGACCCCTAACCCTCACCTCTTTAAATATTCTGCAATAAAACTTTAAAAAGACAAATGTGACTGGCACAATACCCTTTCTCGATACCTCTATTTTAGCCATTGGCTCAGCCCTGGGGTAAATTGCTAGCCCTCCCCTGGCCTCTGGAGGTGCTATCTTGCCTTTGGGGTGTCAGTGAGATGCTACAAACCTTAACACCACATGCCTGACCATCAATGCACAAAACTTTGCTCTTACACCAACATAGTTGGACATTTCTTCACAATGGGATTTATTATGTATAATTTGGATATGAAACAATGTGGTTTATGTATTTTTTTTAATGTTGTTTTTTCTTTTGTAGATAGTATGTCCATATCTTGTTGGTGAGAGCATGTGGACCCTGAAGAAGCTTTGGATCTATGCTATCTAGGCTCTATATGTGTACATCTATTATGTCGATATGGTCTAAATTTTAATACATGAGAATTATTTTATGGACTAATAAAGATAATTCATTTTCTTAATATTAGATTGTTTTTGTGTGTTCTGACACTTTTACATCCCCCAACTCCAATCTCCAGTTTGGAGTTTGAATTTACTGATGTCTATAATCAGAATCTTGTTGACAAAAAGACCCTGAAAAAAGTGTTCTCTAAAGATCTTGCGTAGATGCCTGTAAAGGAGCATAAAGGCGCTTGCAAGTGTCAAATTCTTCTACATTTATAATATTGCAATATACACATATATACACGTGTAAACATATAGGCCTGTAAACACATGTATGCGCGTAAATTGCTGCACTCAGACATAAAAGCTTTTATTTTTGTTTTACAGCTCTGTGCTCTTTGCTCTATTATTCATCTTTACACAGCTGTGTGTGTATGGTTTCATATACAACAATGCACCTACAGTATATTCATATCAGTAAAAAAAAACATGGAAAAGAAGCAACTAAAATGGTAAAAAAAATTTTATAAAATTATTTTTAGGTATGCTGTGTAAATAGGAACACATAAACATATATTGGGGTTTTCTTAAATTTGACAGCAAAGGTAGAATTACACTTTAACCACTTCCAGCCCAGGCCAAATCTGACATTTCTCCCCTACATGTAAAAATCATAATTTTTTGCTAGAAAAGTACTCAGAACTCCCAAACATTATATACCGTATTTATCGGCGTATAACATACACTTTTTTCCCCTTAAAATCAGGGGAAAATCGTGGGTGCGTGTTATACGCCGATCTCTGCCCATCCCCCCCCCCTCCTGCTGATTGTGAGCGGAGCGAGCGCCGGCCGCCGATATACATACATAGCCAAGTGTACTCGGCTAGGCTCGGCTAGTTCCTCTCACAGTCACTCCCAGTCCCGCCCTATGATGGACATAACACAGGGACTGGGCGTGACTGTGAGCAGAGCTAGCCGAACCTAGCTGAGTACACTCGGCTATGTATGTATATGGGCGGCGCTCGGCTCTGCTCACAGTCACGCCCAGTCCCGCCATTGGACCTGTGTTATGTCCATCATAGGGCGGGACTGGGCGGGACTATGAGAGGAGCCGAGAAGAGCCGAGGACTGGCTCTGTGTATCTCGGTGGCGCCATTTTCAAACTGCAGTAGAACTGACAAGTCACTGCAGTTTAACTGCAGCCTGGGCAAGGCTGCAAATGTCACTGACAAGGCTGCAGATGGACACTGATAAGGCTGCAAGACTGCAAATGACACCGGACAAGCATGCAGATGGTCGCTGAGCAAGGCTGCATTGATGGGCATTTAAATGTAAGTTTTTTTCCTTAAAAATTCTCTCCTAAACTTGGGGTGCATGTTATACACCGACGCGTGTTATACGCCGATAAATACGGTATATATGAAAAATTCAGGTGGGTTACTGCAAATGTTCCTCCGGTTCTTAATGTAGAGATCAGTGTCAAGGTGGACTCCCAATATTCCACCAATATCCAGAAGGAAAAAACGACGGGACACGTTCTCCAGTGCAAAATGTATTTATATCAAATGCTCTTCAAGGCATAAAATGTAACCATTTTATGCCTTGAAGAGCATTTGATATACCGGTAAATACATTTTGCATTGGAGAACGTGTCCCGTCGTTTTGATATATATAAGAAAGGGACGATGTTCAGAGGTGGGTAGGAATTGGCAGAAAGGGGCAATGTTCAGAGGTGGGTAGGAGTTGGAAGAAAGGGGTGATGTTCAGAGGTGGTTAGAAGTTGGAAGAAAGGGACGATGCTCAGAGGTGGGTAGGAGTTGGAAGAAAGGGACCATGTTCAGAGGTGGGTAGGAGTTGGAAGAAAGGGACGCTGTTCAGAGGTGGGTAGAAGTTCGAAGAAAGGGACGATGTTCAGAGGTGGGTAGGAGTTGGAAGAAAGGGACGATGTTCAGAGGTGGGTAGGAGTTGGAAGAAAGGGACGATGTTCAGAGGTGGGTAGGAGTTGGAAGAAAGGGAAAAGTTCAGAGGTGGGTAGGGGTTGGAAGAAAGGGACAAAGTTCAGAGGTGGGAAGGGGTTGGAAGAAAGGGACGAAGTTCAGAGGTGGGTAGGGGTTGGAAGAAAGGGATGATGTTAAGAGGTGGGTAGGAGTTGGAAGAAAGGGACGATGTTCAGAGGTGGGTAGGGGTTGGAAGAAAGCAACGATGTTCAGAGGTGGGTAGGGGTTGGAAGAAAGGGACGATGTTCAGAGGTGGGTAGGAGTTGGAAGAAAGGGACGAAGTTCAGAGGTGGGTAGGAGTTGGAAGAAAGGGACGATGTTCAGAGGTGGGTAGGAGTTGGAAGAAAGGGACAATGTTCAGAGGTGGGTAGGGGTTGGAAGAAAGGGATGATGTTCAGAGGTGGGTAGGAGTTGGAAGAAAGGGACGATGTTCAGAGGTGGGTAGGGGTTGGAAGAAAGGGACGATGTTCAGAGGTGGGTAGGGGTTGGAAGAAAGGGACGATGTTCAGAGGTGGGTAGGAGTTGGAAGAAAGGGACGATGTTCAGAGGTGGGTAGGAGTTGGAAGAAAGGGACGATGTTTAGAGGTGGGTAGGGGTTGGAAGAAAGGGATGATGTTCAGAGGTGGGTAGGAGTTGGAAGAAAGGGACGATGTTCAGAGGTGGGTAGGGGTTGGAAGAAAGGGACGATGTTCAGAGGTGGGTAGGAGTTGGAAGAAAGGGACGATGTTCAGAGGTGGGTAGGAGTTGGAAGAAAGGGACGATGTTCAGAGGTGGGTAGGAGTTGGAAGAAAGGGACGCTGTTCAGAGGTGGGTAGGGGGTAGAGACAATGAATGACCCAAAGGGAGGTTTTTCCTGCACCTACTCTTTGAGAAAAAAGCCCTGCAAATAATATAATAACATTACTTTAAATACTACAATTCCGGTATTCGCCGGATGGTCCGCCCTGGCACAATAAAGTGTTAATGATCTCAGGTTCTCTACATATACGCAATCTTTTCATATATCCATTTTGAATGCCGTAATCAGTTCAGCGGCTCTCTAGTGAGTACATCCATTAATATGTCTCCATGAACAGTGAAATACCAATCTCTCCTCCATAATGAGAGCAGATGGATGAACATTGCATTGGATGTCTGTGAAATAGTATTAGCGGCCATTCAATGAGTCAAATTGCATAATTAAAAAATCCATACATTCCTTCCTGCATGAGTGGGCATATTCTTCCTATTAGCAGCCTGTTCAGTTTTGTGGTTGAAGAGACTGTCAGCATACAGGGCCTTATGGTTATTTCTGAGGTGCAGCCACTTTATGATTCATGGGGCTGGAGAGGGCCTACAATGCCCTTCTACTACCAGCTACATTAAGGCCAAACTCCAACCATTTTTTTTTCTCATAAAAAAGGGATATAATCTTCCTTTCTTGTTATCCTCCCACTTCCTGTTCTGGTGACACCTGAACAGGAAATGGAAGAAATTTGCCACTGGTGGCACACGATGCAATAAAAACTCGTCTGAGGCTCTAAACCTTCTCTACGTTATACAGTGATAAAAGTACAGCTCAACCGCAGGGTTTTACCGCCTCCCAAACTCACGAGTGAACGAGCCCTTAGTATTAATTGTTTTGCAATAAGTAACTTTAACAGCTCTGTATTTCAAGTGCTGTGATAACTACGCTGACACATCTTCTTAGGTCACCCTTCTTTAGCAGTAGGAAAAAGGAAAACATTTTAATCAAAGGCATTTGCCTGACTGTCAGACGTGACGTGCGCTGAGGAATGGTTTATCTCTCAGTGGAAGGAATTATTAGAAGCATAAATCCAAAGCAGAGATGGGAACACTTGATGGAAATGTGTTTATGTATGGACAGAACTTCTGATAAATTCCGAGTCTGAAAATAGTATTTTAAATATTGCCATGGTGCTAAGGTTGGGGGGTGCGGAATAAAACCTTAGCAAAACATTTCTAGTAAAATTTTGAAGTGTACCTGTCACTTTTTTTTGCTACAGGGAACCATTTTTTTCAATTTTAATAACATTTAACCTATCAATGTACAGTATGGGGGAGATTTACTAAAACTGGTGCACACAGAATATGGTGCAGCCGTGGATAGTAACCAATCAGCTTCAAATTTTAGCTTATTCAATTAGGCTTTGATGATAAAAACCTAAACGGTGATTGGTTACTATCAGTGGCGGCCACTCATTAGAGCACAGGGACTCCACCCCCCTAATTCATACGCCCGGTCCCTAATCTACATGCAGGGTGCCGGACGCATGGATTTCAATATGTTTTATATTTTTTGTAGCACATGATTAGAGCCTGAGGCTCTATTTTGGCTTAAAACAAGGCTGGGCTTGGGGAGCAGAGCACTGCGCCCCGAGCCCACCCACTTGTGTGAAATTAGCGAACTTTTGTCCTCCTGCTTCTCCTCCTGGCCAATCAGGAATCGGGTCCTGAGACCCGATTGGCCAGGGTGTCTTAGGACTCCCGGGCAATCGGGTTTCAGGACCCACTTCCAGTTCAGCCAGCAATGGCCCCCAGCACCACCTCGTCATCGTCCTCCTCCCTGCACCTCTACCACAGCATAAGGTAAGGCCAAGGATCGCCGTCTTCCCAATTATTTGATTGAGTGGGGAGGGGGTAGTGCGATTGGATCACCAACTTCCCAATCGATCGATTGGCAGGGTGGGAGGGGGGAGGTTAGTGCACCTTTGCAATCATGCTGCTGGCTCTGCAAAGTGGAGTTGGACCTGGACCTATTCAGGCAACCTAGTTACACCACTTGTACCTACAGGTAAACCTATAATAAGGCTTACCTGTAGGTACTGGAAATATCTGCTAAACCTGCACGGTTTAGGAGCTATTTACCATATATGCTTGTACCGACGTCATCGGCGCATGCCCTCTTTTGAAGCCTATTAGAGCCTCCGGGTCTAATCACGTGCTAAAAAAAAAAAAACCCCATTGGAATCCATGCGTCCAGCGCCCCGCATGTAGATTAGGGGGGAGGATGCATGGATAGGGGGGCGGAGCCCCAGCGCCCCTTATGGACGTGTCGTAGCTGTAAGAAAGTAGATTATTCTAAAGACCATATTTTGTGCTGAGAGGGGATCTACCAGTATCTAGTTTGGTCTAAGATGAAGGCTTTATTATAATGTGTAACATTTGGTAAGCCCATACCACCATTATGTCTATGTCTTGCCGTTATAGTAAACAAGCATCTAGGGGTTTGTGTCCCCACACACAGCGGATAAAAAGTCATATTGAAAAGAGGTAAGAAAGCAGAAGTGAGTTAATGACATTTCTAAATAAGTAGACCAATTTGGGAAGTAATAGCATTTTTAAGACTGCAATTCTCCATGCTTTAGAGCAGTGGTTCTCAACTCCTGTCCTCCTGTCCTCCCTCTAACAGGCCAGATTTTAAGTATTACCTTGGGGGGATGCAGACTATATCAGTTATCTTGCAAACCTGGCCTGTTAGTGGGTCCTGAAGACAAGAGTTGAGAAGCACTGTTTAAGAGAGTTTGTGGGCTTGAAGGTGAGTCTGAGGTAAAGACAGCAAAAATGGTTTGTTGCTCTATTCATGATATTTAGAATTTTAACATATATGTAGATAAGGGCTTCTGACTTTTCTACAACTTTCTTAAAATGCTTAATTGTCTTGGGTCAGTGACTTATAAACCAACAAATCTATGAGATAAACATAATAACCAGGTTACTAGCAATTTTTAGAAAGTCAACACAACATGTTCACTAAATTTCTTATATTCATCTTGCCTTCACTCTGTTGCTTCATTGGCCCACCACAGTGATGTAAAGTGCCCAGAACTTTTGGGAAAAAGGGGAGCATGTGATTCAGTGTGGGCAGGATCACTCGCACTTGCATGTGGTTAGATCTACCTCTCCTATCATGTATGCACTTATTAATGTCTGGCACCAGACCGTGCTCACGTGAAAGTCAACATTATGGCAGAACCTCTGTGAGCACACTGTCTCCACACACCTCACTCATTGTATGTTACATTTAGGAGGGACACTGCTGAGCCCATGCCCTCTCCACCAGTCCAACATGTTTCTGCCACTTCGCTGTCAGGTACAAAAGGGGTCCCGGCATGCACCTCGCACAGGCCTCATGCATACACAAAAAAATAACTCGTTCTGCTCTCCTGTACTATGTGGATAGGCATATGGGGTCTCTGTACCATGGGTTTGGTCCCAATTACTTTGGGAGAACCAACCAATGGGGAGGGAGCCAGAGCACCGACCCCCTGGCTACGAGAGGACTCATCACCTACACCAGGTACCACGCTCTTATGACCAGCTGCCATACTTTTCCTCCAGTACATGGCTACCTGTGGCAACTACTAAAGGGTGAGAATATTAAGTGATCATGGTGAAATCACTTTGTGATTTAAGAGGGGATTGAAGGGTGAGAAATAGTTAACAAGAATGAAACATTCTATAAATTGCTGACAGTCAAATATCTTTTGTTTTTAGGGTCTTGTTTGTCGCGATGGTCACAGGTTGAGTGCGTCCTGGAAAGAACTGGTTTTGGAATTATGTTTTCAGACAATATCAACCGTCAGCTAAAATACTAGTTTAAACTATGTCTGAGATGCTACATGTTTATATAGGATTTATGCTTCATGGTATGAACTCTGTCCTCCCTCCCTCATTTTCTTTGTGCAATATTCTTTGTCCATATCTTGTATAAAAGGAACAGCCCATACTACCATTAAATTTGAAGTATTCTTTGAAACGATTCTGCTGTGTTCATTTGAATGTTTTCAGGGGCTCAGAGATTCTCACTGATTGTCCAGGTTTAAGCAGAATTAACCCTAACAGTCACTGGTGGCAGCGTGTGGAATGTGATGATCATCTGAGGTACGTGGAATGTGTCTGCTTTGTTGACGCTGTTCTTTTTGCCTTGGCTCTGACAGTACTGCATCCTTGTATAGTGCAAAATTGCAAACTGCCGTGCTTTTGGCAAGCACATTAAAGCAATAGTCTTTGGGAGACTGATAGTGCAAAATTGTAGAGAGGTTAATTGTAAACTGCCGTGCTTTTGGGAAGCACACGTGCTTTTGGAAAGCACATTAAAGCAATAGTCTTTGGGAGACTGATTTGAAAATAGTAAAATAGAGGCTCTTAAGGAAAGAGCCAAACGGACAATCAGTGGGATTCTACCAAACCTTTTTGCTTCTCTTTCTATCGCTGTATAGAGTA
Source organism: Lithobates clamitans (assembly GCA_037952925.1). Taxonomy (NCBI): domain Eukaryota; kingdom Metazoa; phylum Chordata; class Amphibia; order Anura; family Ranidae; genus Lithobates; species Lithobates clamitans. The sequence continues at coordinate 100,938 of JBBGZY010002827.1, forward strand.
TATGAATATTGTTTAGAGCTTATATTATTGTTGTACATTGCAAGAGAGTCTTGTAAGGTGAGACAACGGCCCTCGGTAAGTTTGTATAAGTTGTTTGTATCCAAATTAAGAAAATGAGTAAGGGAGAAAGTAAAGAATACCCCCACACCTAATCCTAGAGAGACATGTAAAGACTATGTAGTCAGAGTATGTGGAACAGATTTTTTTTTTTGATAAATCCTTTCATAGACAATGTGGCCAGACTGAAAGTATGTACAGTAGCTCACCCTTCCCGCGCACAGGCGCAAATGACCAATTCCATATGGATATGGTCAGAGGACTCTGTTTGGGGGATAAGAAAGCTTTCCCATGGTACACAGGCGACCCCAGGTGGGACATGAAGTACATGAAGGAAACAGGGACCTCCCACCACTCAAATAGGCCAAGGGGAAGCCACCTCTTCCTTAATCCTTAAAAGTGAGTGACTTTGTCACTGGAACTGTACTCTTAAATCATTCATTCAGTAAAACTTTTAGGAAGAGATTTAATAGGAGTCTTAGAAATTTAAATTTTCTTGAAGAGGAGGAGTATATTAAGCATCACCACTGTTCTTTCAAACTGAAGTCCCTCCCCCATTTCCACACGACCACCCCCTCTGGGCTAAAGACAGTCTTGATGTAGGATACATTTCATTCACCCCTTACAAAGCCAGACTAAAACACGAAGTATCCCCAGTTTACCACAAGCAGTATCATCTCTCCAAAGGGAAGGAGGAAAGAACAGACCCATTATTGAGCAATTCCTGAAACAAGGAATTTTAAGACCCATCATATCTCCGTATAACACTTCCATAAACCCAGTCAAAAAGAGTGATGGATCATACAGGTTTGTGAAGGATCTCCGAGCCATAAATAATCTTGTGATTCCAATTACCCCTATTGTACCTGATGTGCCATCTCTCATTACCTCCATACCTGCCTCGGCAGTGTGTTTTTCAGTTATTTATTTAAAGTGGTAGTAAACCCAGCCGTAAAACAGTTTCATTTCTGGCATGTGACGGAAATGCAGCACTCCCATTGATTGTGCTCTCAACCAAACTGTCAAACCATCCAATGGCTGGTGTCATAATTGATCACATGTGCAGCATCATGGCAGTTGTAGATTAAACAGAGGCAAAGATGGCAGCTTCCTTGGCTGAAAACAACAGCAGGGTTTACTCACACTTTAAGTAGTGTTTTTTTTCTCCTTCCCTGTTGACGAAGAGACACAACTACTACTGGCTTGTTCCTATAGAAGGGGGGCCAGATAACCTGGAATTGCTTGCCATGACTATATAGACTCACCTGCAGTCTACTCAATAACTCTCCAGGCCACCTTACAGTCTTGGGCGCCTAGCCATGGTTTCATCCTTCTTCAGTACTTCAATGACCTACTGTTGTGTAGTCCCTCCCAGGAAGCCTGTCAGAAAGATTCTGTATTACTGTTAGAACATTTAGCACAGACAGGTCACAAAGTGCCTAAGAAGAAGCTGGAATGGTGTCAGGAAACTGCTAAGGATCTTGATTTTACTCTGTACCATGGTGAAAGAAGAATCAGTCACAAGAGAGCTGCAGCTCTCATGGGTCTGCCCCGCCCACATACCAAGAAGGAAGTGCTAACTTTCTTAGATATGATTGGTTACTGCCACCAATGGATACCTGATACCTTGCTTCTACTATGATAACTTGCTTAGACAAGCTGCTCTACCTGACAGCCCTGACCTTGTGAAATGGAATGATGAAATGGTTAAAGCTTTTGTGTATCTTAACTATAATACTAGTTTAAACTATATCTGAGATGCTAAATGTTTATATAGGATTTATGCCTCATGTGATGAATTCTGTCTTCCCTCCCTCCTTTTCTTTGTGCAATATTCTTTGTCCATATCCTGTATAAAAGGTACAGCCCATGTTACCATTAAATTTGAAGCATTCTTTGAGTCGATTCTCTTATGTTCATTTGAATGTTTTCCGGGGCTCCGAGATTCTCACTGATTGTCCAGGTCTAAGCAGAATTAACCCTTAGGCCCCTTTCACACTGGGGCGGTTTGCAGGCATTATTGCGCTAAAAATAGCGCCTGCAAACTGACCTAAAACTGCTGCTGCTGTTTTCTTTCTGAAGCGGTGCGCTGGCAGGAGAGAAAAAAACCTCAAACAGCATCTTTGGAGCGGTGAAGGAGCGGTGTATTCACCGCTCCTAAACCGCTCCTACCCATTGAAATCAATGGGGCAGCGCGGCTATACCGCGGCTATACCGCGGCTGTAGCGGCGCTATGCGAGTGGTTTTTAACCCTTTTTCGGCCGCCAGCGGGGGTTAAAACCGCACCGATAGCGGCCGAATACTGCCGCAAAAACGTTAGTAAAGCGGCGCTAAAAATAGCGACGTTTTACCGCCAACGCCCCCACCGCCCCAGTGTGAAAGGGGCCTAACAACTGCCTTTCTGCTCTGATTATTCTGCCAAGTTAACCTTTTGTGGTGGCCTTGCTTGCATACCCGGTGTGTGCATTACAGGCCCTGTTCCTTCCATACACCATGTACCCCCATGCACCTATTGAATGACTACCGACCAGGCTTTCAACGGTTAACAAGTTTACTGTAACACTTGGAGACATTACAATATAAAGTGCAACACAGTCCAACTCCTAACTAACTATTCTGTGGATGCGCAGGCATACCTGCAAAAGTGTGAGTCCATAAATGGTAGTGTCCATAGCGGGAGAATCCCTTGGGGTGGCAAACAAAAGCTATGTCCTTCCAGGTGGCACGGACCTTCTTGCTTCCATGCAGTTCTGCTCAAAAGCTCCTTGAGCCTAGCCTTCCCTCTAATTATATATGGACTGGGAAGGAAGGCGGGACTCAAAAAGATGGGGGAAACTGACATCCTACAGCTAAACCCTTCCCTAACCTGGGCAGTCTAAGCTTGCTTGCTAACATAAAACATTCCCCTTGTAGGCACATGCCTACATCACTCCTCTTTTTTTCCATCATGCAGCAACAGGTTCCCTTAATGGCCAGTCTTCAGGCCTGTTTGCCATCATGTAGGGGCAGGGAGCAAGTCCTTAGCTACTGTATGTGTAAGCTTCATTGGCCCACCGGAGGGGTGTGAAGTGCTCAAAACATCTGGGAAAAGGGGAAGAATAAGACAGTGCTCTTCTTTCCATCATGCAGCAACAGGTTCCCTTAATGACCAATCATCAGGTCTGAGTGCTGTCACCAAAGGGCAGGGAGCAAGTCCTTAGCTATGTGTAATCTCTGACTAGATCAGCTTGGAACATGCACAGGGCTTCTTCATTCTTGCTGGTGAACAGGGTGAACAAAGTGGTGGTGGAGCAAAGAAAAGGTAGAAGTGAGGTCAGCAAGAAACCGAAGCTGTTGTTTGCCTTGTATGCGCAAAGCCCGCGGTCACTTTAAGGAATACACTTGTATAATGCATAAAATATACAGAGGATTTACATCTAAGATTTTTATTCAAAGTTATATAACTTTTCTAAGTAGTGTTTAGTTTGGCCCAAATTAATCAGTTGAGATTTGCTTGATTTTCCTAGTGCTTTTATCCTCATTATACTTCACAGACGGGGAGTACTTTTCATGCTATAGGAAATATGGAAATTAGAAGTGGCTGAGTCTATTACATTATGGATTGCAGAGGGCCCTTCAGTATAAAAGTGTATCTCGCCTGCTGGAAATCAGTCATCTTTTCATAAGTGAACGTCCAGCTGTTATAAATAATGGGACATTTTCGAGGCGAGTTGGAGAGCGGAAAATGTGGTATTATCACTTCATAAAACCAAAGAAGAGATAAAACCAGCCAAATATGATTTAACTTTGCTCAGCTACTCTTCTGATAATTGAAATGAGATACAGATATAAACTTGGAAATTTAATTAAAATAGAAAACATGGAAGTCATGGTTGAAGAAGTTTGAACAGACGTACGCGCCCTGTATTGACTGCGGGGGGCAATCATAATTATTAAATGATTATTTAATGAACCAGGGCATGTGCCTGCTTGTTTTTTTCCATGTTCATCCTTATAGGGCTAGGTGGCCAGTGTTTAGGGCTGAGTGTTGCTGAATGCTAAATAATGAATAAGGCAAATGTGGGGTAAATCTGCACACAAATGTTCAAAAATTGTGGATTTTACAACAGGGGTGCTGCTAGGATTGTAAACCTGGGGCAAATCTAGCAGAGAAATAATGCACCTAACATTGTAAGCAGCTTAAAGGGGCTTGGTTGAATAAAACCTGCTTATACCACTCAAATATGCTTTTTTTTGCTGTGCCACAAGCAAGTCTCACAGACATGTATAAACCTCAGCACAATCATTAAAAAAAAATGAAACACTACCATAACATACTGTATGCTTTAGTGCACACGAAAAATAGTCAGCTAACAATTTGTCTGAGCCTACCTTAAAGAAGAACTTCATTAAAATGGTCAGGGTTTAATTAGCAACCAGTTCTATTGCGACAATAAAACACTTTCGTCAGAAGTATGTCATGTACAATATAGCATTACACCGATACCGATGCCTGTATCTGTGCCGAAAATAACCATTCCCACGAGTACTTGTACTCTTACAAATGCTCTAATACTAAAACTGATACCTTCAAGCATGCCCAGGATGGAGGTGGGGGTCGGGGATAGTGGTGCTGGCTCCCGGTCAGTGCGGTCTATGGAGTTTCCCAGTAATCGGTGCTATACTCAGCTCTCGGTTACTGATGTGGAGCAGCAGATTTGAAGTGAATGGTGGCGGGAAGCTGGCTGTGTCTGTGTCCCGGAGTCCCTCCCCTGTCCCAGGGTCCCTCCCTCTCAGTGCTGGCTAACCCCTCCCAGCCAAGCGGATGTCCAGGCTCCGCTACTGCCCAAATTGTGAGTACCAGCTGCCCCCTTCCTACCTGACTCCCCCAGTTCTGATCAGTACAGAGGGCTCTGATCCGGGGTCCCTCTGATCATTCCCAGCTGTCCAGACTGCCTTCTGCACTCCACTTCTTCCGTGGCCCTGTGTGGGAGTCCTCTCGTCTTCCTGCACCTCCCATCTACCCTGGGACCCTCACCCCATACTGATCTATGGCAATAAGTTTTCATTAGTCTAAAAAAACTGTCACATGACACTAAAAATTGGTAATTGGTATTGGTAACTGGTATTGGCGAGCACTTGAGAAAAAGTATCGGTACTTGTACTCTGTCTTAAAAAAATGGTATTGGAGCATCCTTAGAAGGTATGGGCGAACAGTTCGGCCTGAGCATAACTTACGTTGTTCGGACTTTCCGCGAACATCTGAACAAACGGGGCACTCGACCGTTTGTTCGGCCCCCCGAACTAAGCACAATGCATTGCAGCGCTGAACAATGCATTGCAAGCCCTGATTGGCTGAAGCAGTGAAATCTTCAGCCAATCAGGGCACAGAGCACTGTCAGAGTCATGATTGGACACCATCAAAATCAAGTCATCATGACTTTATCCAATCATGGCTCATTCCCGCCCCACAGTATAAAAATATTCTTTCAATGGCAGCCATTTTCAGTGTGATTTTGGCATGGAGAGAGATAGAACGGGGCTCTGTTCAGTGCTATTAGTTAGTTAGTGTGCTATACTGTGCTATTGCTTCATTTGCTTCAATTGTCAGTGTAGAATATTGGTTTAATGTCAGTCTAGGGATAGTGTGAGTGTAGTGAGGAGGACCATCATTCAGCTTTGCATAGCGTGCAGCTAGAGTAGGGACAGCTCAGATAGTTTCACTGTAGTGTAGTGAGACTGTGTCATTCATACATACATTAGTGTAGAGTAGGGACAGCTCATATAGTTTCAGTGTAGTGTAGTGAGACCGTGTCAGTAATCTTTACATTAGTGTATAGCTAGAGTAGGGACAGTTTAGATCAGCGTCAGTGTAGTGACAGTTGAACACTGTCTATTTGATTGCGTTACTGCCAGTTAAATGCCATTTACATCTGTGTGTGTTACTGCCTGTTTAATGCAATATAGTTCCGGGTGTGTTACTGCCAGTTTAAAGCCATATAGTTTTGTGTGTTATTGCAAGTTTAACGCCATTTACTTCTGTGTGCGTTACTGCAAGTTTAACGCCATATAGTTTTGTGTGCGTTACTGCCAGTTTAACGCCATATAGTTCTGTGTGCGTTACTGCCTGTTTAACTCCATATAGTTTGTTGTGCGTTGCTGCCAGTTTAACGCTATATAGTTCTGTGTGCGTTACTGCCAGTTTAACGGCATAAAGTTTTGTGTGAGTTACTGTCAGTTTAACGCCATATAGCTTTGTGTGCGTTACTGCAAGTTTAACGCCATTTACTCCTGTGCGCGTTACTGCAAGTTTAACGCCATTTTTTTCCAATATTCTTTATTAGAAGTTTTTCACATACATCGTTAATACATGTAGTGGTTCGGCAGATGTTCCAACCGAAGCATAAAGTTAAATTCAACTCGTGTAACATATTCAGAACAATAGTAAATTAGGTTGTAGGGATATGATTACACCTGGAGGTATGAATGAAAATGGCTCCAGAAGGGGTATAGGAGTAGGTTGAAGAAGAGGAGGGGGGGTACCAGCTTATCGATCAAAACACGGTAAAATTCAACAAGAAACATTATACTTTAACAGTGCATGCAAAATGTGATAACCAAGAGGACCATTTGAAGAGGAACTTTTCCATGGTCAAATTCTTTCTGGCTACTATTTTCTCCATCTCGCATTGGAGATTGAGGTCTGCAAGAGTGGACTTCAGGGAAGGGGGATTTTTCCACTGTCTGGTGATATTTATCTTTGCTGCAAGTAACAGATGTATTATCATTATTCTAGATCTGGGCGAAAATTAGGGAAAAGATTTGTCTCCAAAAGCAGCTGAAGGATCTGCAAAACCAGAGGAAGTGTGTTATAGTACCCACGCTGTCGCAAGTCCTTCAACAGGTGTTAGGTGAGTTTGGGTATATTTTTGATAACCTTTAGGGTGTTAGGTACCACCTATGTACAGTTTTCTGATAGTTTTCCCAGTGGTTAGAGCAGTGGGATGCTGCATGGGTGGATTTGAAGGCCTTTTGCCACATAGTGGAGGTCGTCTTGACATTTAGTTCTGCTTCCCATTTTGAAAGGGTGGATATTTGGGAGTATGGTCTTTGGTCATTCAGGGCCTCATATAATGTGGGGATACCATGTTTTGGATATGTGGGTTGGAAGTAAAATCTGTGGAATGGTGTAGGTATGAGGATTGTAGAAGGGAGTTTAGAAGTTTTGAGGAAATGGCTTATCCTTATAAAGTTGTAGGTTTCAGAGATAGGTAGACTGAATTCGTTTTGGAGGGCACTAAATGCTTTCATTAATTGCTGGGATCTGAGGTTGCTTAGGGAATTGATCCCATATTTATGCCAGTGTTGGATTTTAAGATTTGAGATTATACTTTCTAACACTCTGATAGGGATGGGGTAGGCGTGTAATGGTTGGTTAGAAGGGGTAGTAAGGGTATGTTTTTTACAGGCCAACAGTGACGCTCTGATTGCCGGGGAGAGGGGTATTATAGGTAGAGAGGATCCTGCCGTAATGAGAAGGAGGGTATGTAGTAGTCCATTGGTAGTGGGGTGGAAGGATTCCACATCTGACCAAGTTTTGTTGGGGGAAGGGTGCCACCAATAGTACATTTAGTCTAGGATAGCTGTATAGTAATAGGTACATATGATGTGTAGCCCGACTCCGCCTTTGTTGTGGTGTCTCATTAGTATGTGGTGATCACATCTGGGTGGTTTATTATTCCATACAAATCTCGTGATTTGTCTTTGTATTGAAGAGATAAAGGTATGAGGGATCGGTAGTACTACTGTGCGGAAGAGGTATATGAGTTTGGGTAGGATAATCATCTTGAAAGAGGCTATTCTACCCAGTTTGGATAGACCAGAAACTCGAAGATGTTTAAGTAATTGAGGAAGTTGCTTTTGAAAAGTTAGGTAATTCAGATCATAAAGTTGGTCGGGGATCGGGACAGTTTAATCCCTACGTATGAGACATCTTGGTCGGCCCAAGTATAGGGGAGGTTCTTTTTTAAAAGAGATTCTTGCTCGTCAGAGAGGTTTAGTGGGAGGATTTGGAATTTGTTGGAGTTAAGTTTGTAAAGGGATACTGTACTAAATCGGTGGAGAGTTTCCTGAATCGAAGGGAACGATCCAGGTTAGAGATCATAAGAATAATGTCATCCATGAAGAGACTAATCTTATGGTCTGTACTGTTACAAGAAATTCCAGAGATACATTGGTCATTTTTAATTTTGGATGCTAGGGGTTCCATTAGGAGGGCAAAAAAGACAGGGGAGAGAGGACTTGAATAACGATCCTTTAGTCAGCACTCTAGCAGAGGAAGTATTGCTTCTTGGAACCATCCCTGTATGCGGAATTTAGAGAGTACCGCCTTTAAAAATCCCCAATGCACTCTGTCAAACACCTTCTCTGCATCTAGAGAGAGAAGCAGAGAAGGTGTTCGTGTTTGGTTAGTCTGTTGGATAAGATTGATGACCCTCCTCATCGCATCGGGAGCTTGTCTATTGGGTACAAACCCGACTTGGCCTGGGTGGACCAAGATTGGAAGGAGGGGCATCAATCTGGATGCTACCACTTTGGCGTATAACTATGGACATGGCGCACGGCATCTCCAAATCAATATTAACAGAAGATGGAGGTGCCAATATTATGGGGAGATATGAGGAAGTTTAGTAACAACTGCCCAAGTAACCAATATGCCCAAAATAGAATGAGAGTGTAACTTTTTCAGAGAAAGCCTGCTGTGCCCGCAAGTACGTTTAGAACTGCGTGAGATCAATGTAAGCAGTGCACATGCGCAATCGGCGCTAGTTTACATGCGTTTGTTCACTGCGTGGCCAAAATCTTAGTATATGTCAAGCAACGTACATGCAATTGTGTGGGATGAACCTGCGCACCTCAAAACTTGACACATTTTTTTATACGCTGGTTCACCTGTATGTATTTTTTTAAGGAGATTTGCACACAGGTCATGTTAGTATGACTCTCGCTCCTCTAGCTCCTCCTAAAAAGGCATTTAACCTTCCCCCTCTAATGCATATGATTTCCTTGGGCTAGCTTTTGCTTTTAAAGGGGAACTCCATACTCCATTCTACAATGCTCTTGTCTCCCCCTCTAACCCCTTGGATTTCCATGGGCTAACTTTTGCTTTTAAAAGGGAACTCCACACTCCACTCTATTCTCCAAAGGCTGTGAGCTGCCTTCACCAATCCAAACCACATCTTTTTTCAGAGCATACAACATGGCCAGCTAGGAAAGGGACGAGAAGAGCGATTGCCCAACCCCCTCCTGAACCATACAAGGCCACATGCACTCAACATAGCTGGCTGCCTTTGGGGCATGTTGGGCTCTGCCCAATACCAACTACAAAGCACCTTGTACCCACTAGTTTAAAAGGGTTTTCCACATTCCACAAAGCCCCCTGTCTGCAGCCCCCCACAACCCCAGCCTAGGGTTGTGTGGAAGAGGCCCTTGTCCCCCTGAATATGGGAACAAGGTGGTTGACTTTTGGGGTGCCCGAGCCCCTTCTTCCCCCAAGCATCAACCCCCTTTCATGGGCTGGCTTGCTGTGCGTTTGTCTAGGGGTTTGTTAGTGTGTGGGAAGGGCACAATATTTTTTTAGTTCGGGGTGGTATTTTTCACGTGGGGGTTCTCATTTTAAGCCTTAACAGACCCAAATGGCCTTGTATGTATTGGTGGGCAGGCTATTTTTTGTCTTGGGTTAAAATCTTGCAGCTGCAATGTAGATTTGTAAGTTTTCTCTAAAGCCGTACATGTTTGAAGCAGCCTTTTGGATACGTGCTACAGATGCACCACTTTACAGGCAGAGTAACCCCCCCTCCCAAGTTACTAGCTTTTAAGCAATTTTGCATTTATTAAAGGCACTTCTCCTTGTTTCATTTTAGTTGTTGTCCAAATTGGTGACATTGATATATATCCCTCAGGGTGGGACCTGGGCCCCCATACCCATTTTAAGGCCAATAACTAGAATATAAGCCAGTCAAGTGGGGACTAACAAAATTAACAAGTCAGTTCCCATAGACTGCAATGGTATTTGTTGTATAACCACTTCCCGACCGCCGCACGACGATGTATGTCCTAAGTTTGAACGGGGATATCGTTGTTATGGCAGCAGCTAGCTGCCATAACCCCGGTATCCCTGTTTTCGTGCGGCTGCCAGCTTTCAGATAAAAGTGGTCCCTGCGGCGGATTCGCCGCGAGATCACTTTTATCGGTGGCGGGAGAGGGGCCCCCCCCTCCCGGCGCGATCCGGTGCCCTCCGCCGCTTACCGGAGCCGTCGGTAGCGGCGGAGGTGATCGCGTCCTGTGCCGTGGTGTGTCTGGAGACGAGTGAGGCCAAGATGGCGCTCACTCGTCTCCATGACACTGCTGGGTGGAAGCGACGTCAAAACGTCACTTCCGTCCACGCCTCTTAAAGGCATATTTTTTCAAATGTCATTTTTCTAAATGACTTTTTTTTTTTTATTGCATTTTAGTGTAAATATGAGATCTGAGGTCTTTTTGACCCCAGATCTCATATTTAAGAGGTCCTGCCATGCTTTTTTCTATTACAAGGGATGTTTACATTCCTTGTAATAGGAATAAAAGTGACACAATTTTTTTTTTTTTAAACAGTGTAAAAATGAATAAAATATTGTAAAATAAATAATAAAAATAAAAAAAAAATTTTTTAAAACCCCCCTGTCCCGACGAGCTCACGCGCAGAAGCGAACGCATACGCGAGTAGCGCCTGCATATGAAAACGGTGGTCAAACCACACATGTGAGGTATCGCCACGACCGGTAGAGCGAGAGCAATAATTCTAGCCCTAGACCTCCTCTGTAACGCAAAATATGCAACCTGTAGAATTTTTTAAACGTCGCCTATGGAGATTTTTGAGGGTAAAAGTTTGACGCCATTCCACGAGCGGGCGAAATTTTCAAGCATGACATGTTGGGTATCAATTTACCTGGCGTAACATTATATTTCACAATATAAAAAAAAATTGGGAAAACTTTACTGTTGTTTTATTTTTTTATTCAAAAAAGTGAATTTTTTCCAAAAAAAGTGCGCTTATAAGACCGCTGCGCAAATACGGTGCAAAAAAAAGTATTGCAATGACCGCCATTGTATTCTCTAGGGTGTTAGAAGAAAAACCATATATAATGTTTGGGGGTTCTAAGTAATTTTCTAGCAGAAAAAACCTGTTTTAAACATGTAAACACCTAAAATCCAAAACGAGGCTGGTCCTTAAGTGGATAAATTTTGCCCATGTTAGGCTCTTTGTTTGCCCCCCTGGACCAGGGGGTGTTTGCACCATCTGTAATTGGCTTATTTTGTGCTAGCTGCATTTGGGTTGGTCTGGGCATGCTCAGGGACTTTGTTTTTTTGCTGTGGCTTTTGGTGTGTGAAATGCATTTGTGTTGGACTTGGCATGCTCAGGGACTTTGTTTTTTTTTTTGGTGTGTGTGTCAAGAGAGTACATTTGGGTGTTTTTATAGAGTTTGTAACGCATGCATTTTCTCTTTGTTTTTTGTTTGTTATATCTTTGCAAGACAGATGTGTTTTAGAGCAAGTATTTTTTTTAATATATATTTTTTTGGAGTGGGGAGGGAGATTTTTCACTGAAATATTTTCCTCCCCACATCTGATAACCCCCTCTGAGAAATTGGAGAAACCTGTGAAAGATGAAGGAAAACCTGAAAACATGGCCTCTTGGGGGTACTTGAGGACAGGGTTGAGAATAGGTTTGCCACCTTTTCTTCAAGTAAAACCGAAACGCTTTAGCAGCGCACAGAAATTTTTTTTATAGTATAAACTATACATATATTTTGCAATTAAATAACATTTCTAATCATATGAAGTTAATTACAAGAGTCCCCCTTTACATCAGAGTCCAATGAGTTCCCCTTTTACATCTGAATCTGCAGAGTTTCCCTTTTACATCTGAACTCTCAGAGTTCCCGTACACTGTAAGGCGGAACTCTGCAGACTCTGATGTAAGGGAGAACTCTGGGGACTCTTACATAAGGGATGCTCTGGGAACCCTGATTTAAGGGGGGGACACTGAGTACTCTGATGCACAGAAAGGACTCTGATGTAAGGGGGAACACTGTGGCCTCTGGTGAAAAGGGGAACTCTGATGTAAGGGGTGCTCTGAGAACCCTGATTTACCTTAGTGTACTCACTCAGAGGCAGGAGAGAGAAGGGGGGAGACTTTAATCACAGACAGGGAAGGATGGTGAGCTCACTCACCTCTTGGCAGTCAGCACCTTTCAACCAGATGTATCTGAGGCCCCCACTTTCCTTTTTTGTGGCATAGTGCTGGGGATTGGAGTGTGGGCAGACACAGAGAGGTAGGGGTGGGAGAAAGAGGAACAGATCGAGCCCTCTCTCCTCTCCCACCTGTATGTGGGGGGATTGTTAGTGTTGGCTTTGGGCAGTGTGAAAGAGAGTGTAACAGACACTCTCAGCTTAGACAACTGGAGCCAGCAACCCTGCTGGAAGGCCATAGTCCAGTCTGAATAATGTGTCCGAGTTTCAGGCAGTTGGAAACCCGGACATGTGATTCCAAACCCGAACTGTCCGGGTGAATCCCGGACAGATGGCAACCCTAGTTGAGAACCACTGATTTAGAGCACTGAGCTAAAATATAGCTCAAGACAATCCTATTCTAATTGTGGGCATTTGAGGGAAACGAAGTGAGTGATGGAACCCCTGCTTGTCTTTTTTAGTTTGGGCTTTGTGTCCCTTTTCTGAAAATTGGCTTCACATCTTGTCACAGCCAAACAGGAAGTGAGGGTAAAACCCCACCAATGTCTTTCCTTGGGGACACACAGGTCAATCTAACTAGTGTCCCCATTAGGCAAATTGCACTCTAGCAATTTGCTACCTCTTGGAATGTACATTGCTTCTAAGCAGTTAAAGTGGAATTTCAGTCATTTTTTCAACTTTCCATCTAATATATGTTCTTCCCTTGTTGTTTTAACTTTGGAGATCATAACATTTGTTTCTGCCGGTAAATACCTTATACAGCCCACTTCCTGTTTCTTCTCTGGTCATTAGCCTAGGCTTATGACATCATGCACAGATCTCCCTCTCACTCTCGTGAGAGTTTGCCAGGAAGGGAGGAGGAATGCATCATAGGAGAGCCAATGAGAGCTGCAGAGCTGGAGGTGTGCCTCTGTGTGTCTGTGTAAATCCAAGAAGTGAACAGGCAGCAGCTTCAGCTGACCACAGTTAAAATGGTTGCAGCCAGACTCAGTGGAGGGAGATTTCTGCAGCATATTTGGCAAGTACAGAATCACAGTACACAGGATCTCACAAAACTGAGTACACCCCTTCAGATAATACTTTGGTCAGAAGCTGAGGCTAAAGGTGATGGACTGGCCAAGCATGTCTCCACACCTAAGTCACATAACACCGGGGAGGGATAATGGCTAATTGGGTCCCATTTGGACATTTTCAATTAGGGGTGTACTCACTTTTGTTGCCAGTGGTTTAGTGTTGAGTTATTTTGAGGGGACAGCAAATTTACACTGTTATACAAGCTGTACACTCACTACTTTACATTGTAGCAAAGTGTCATTTCTTCACTGTTGTCACATGAAAAGATATAATAAAATATTTACTAAAATGTGAGGGGTGTACTCACTTTTGTGAGATACTGTATATAAAATAATACGCAAAGTGGTTGGAGGGAAGCTTCAGAATGGCAAAGATGTTTTTATTACAAATTATGTGAGCAGACTGCAGTTCTTCTTTAACTATCTTATAAAGTCAATCTTTGTTTTCTGCTGGGAGGTGCGAGATTAACCTTTGTGATGACCCCTCCGAAGAGCTAACAGTCAGAGAGAAATTTCATAAGATTGGATTAGACCTCACAATCTCTTCATAAAATCACCCAAGTCTTGATATGGCAATGTGTATTTGGGTAGCTGTTGCAGCAGAAACCCCACCAGTAATACGAGAGACAGTGGACTGCCTGCTTTGCTTAGACATATCACTTATATAACAAGTTGTCCCAAACAGAAGGGGACCAAAAAAGAAAAGCGGGGCTCACGGGAAGGCACACTTAAAGTATGGTGAATATATGCGTATTTATTGGTACAAAATCGGTGTACATGGAGATATGTGCACAAACATGATCAGAAAAGGTATCGTATACTGCCCTCATAAAATTGATCAAAAAGCTATTTTTGGTCAAATATATTACATATACAGACTAGGGAAACATAAAACATGTATACATATAAATGACAAGACAGATGCGTCCGGACGTCTTGGCTATTGATGTCTGCACAAAACACCTATGGAAGTGTACAGCAATTGCTGAATACGGTGTATAGTGCAGACATCAATTCCCCGGGGAAGGGGCTGCGATGAAAGGGGGGGGGGGGGAGGGGGGAGGGGGGAGAGGATGGGTGGAGGGAAGAAGGGAGGGGGGGAGGGGGGGGGGGGGAGAGGGAAAGGAAAAGAGGAGGGGAAAAGGGAGGGGGAGGGAAGGAGTAGGGGGGATGGGAACCCTGGGGGAGATGGTCTGCCGTGGGGTAGGGTGCAGGTATGGGGTCTGTGGTCAACTGAGCAGCTGGTCCTGAATAGGACTGAGATGTAGATCATATGACTATATAAAGCCGTGGAATCACTGTCCTCGTATTCCGGAGTATAAGGTAAGCATATATGCCGTTCTAATAGTGGGTGATCTCAGTGCAAAAAGCGCTGTAATGAAATCGTGTGGTTGCAGGTATAGGAAAGGAAACAACAGAGGTTGCCTAGTACATTACCAATCCCGGGTCCCGTGCGGGGCTGCTGCTATTAGAACGGCATATATGCTTACCTTATACTCCGGAATACGAGGACAGTGATTCCACGGCTTTATATAGTCATATGATCTACATCTCAGTCCTATTCAGGACCAGCTGCTCAGTTGACCACAGACCCCATACCTGCACCCTACCCCACGGCAGACCATCTCCCCCAGGGTTCCCATCCCCCCTACTCCTTCCCTCCCCCTCCCTTTTCCCCTCCTCTTTTCCTTTCCCTCTCTCCCACCCCCCCCCTCCCCCCCTCCCCTCCCCCCCTCCCTTCTTCCCTCCACCCATCCTCTCCCCCCTCCCCCCTCCCCCCCCCCCCCCTTTCATCGCAGCCCCTTCCCCGGGGAATTGATGTCTGCACTATACACCGTATTCAGCAATTGCTGTACACTTCCATAGGTGTTTTGTGCAGACATCAATAGCCAAGACGTCCGGACGCATCTGTCTTGTCATTTATATGTATACATGTTTTATGTTTCCCTAGTCTGTATATGTAATATATTTGACTAAAAATAGCTTTTTGATCAATTTTATGAGGGCAGTATACGATACCTTTTCTGATCATGTTTGTGCACATATCTCCATGTACACCGATTTTGTACCAATAAATACGCATATATTCACCATACTTTAAGTGTGCCTTCCCGTGAGCCCCGCTTTTCTTTTTTGGTCCCCTTCTGTTTGGGACAACTTGTTATATAGGATATGGGGGTTGGAAGGCAATCATAGTGTGATGGTACCGAATCCATTTACATGGTAAAAACAAGCCTCATCATATTCTATTCTTTGTTTTATGTTAGACATATCACTGCCAGATGCAGCCATCGCGCCTTTCTATCACCATTGGTTGACATGTTCAATCCTTTTCACAGATGTGTAACAGAGCTGGAGATCGACCAATTTATGAGACATAGGTTAATGGTAACTTGAAGTTTAATAAATAGATACAGAGTTGGATTAAGAATGCAAACTGGGTCAGAAGAGCAAAGAGTATACACACAGCATGGAACGAATGTGCGAATAGGAGTTCCTCAAAGCAATGTCTCTACAGCTCAGTCAGGGCACTAAGAGGCAGCACAGCGCACAGCATATTCTCTATAAAGCTTTATAGAACAGCAACTACTTCATTATACAGTACAGTACACAAACAGTTACTTCTGCCTATTCTTAGCATATCTCACAGTAAGGTTCAGGCTAGGTTTGGTAACACAGGTGAACAGAGGGATCCCAGGGCTGGTAACACAGGCAAGTAGAAGGAGGATCCTCAGAGCTGGTAACACAGGCAAGTGGCTAGAGGTGCAGGGCTATCTCACTTGAAGCACAGTACTCTGGTAGTTATTTGGAGAGGTCCTCTCTATAGTAGCTTGGTCTTCCATGGAAGGTGCATACTGTTGGGCTCCTGCCTGGCTGCCTGCATGCCAGGACTAACAATGGAGAACTGTACACCTGGC
Source organism: Lithobates clamitans (assembly GCA_037952925.1). Classification (NCBI taxonomy): domain Eukaryota; kingdom Metazoa; phylum Chordata; class Amphibia; order Anura; family Ranidae; genus Lithobates; species Lithobates clamitans. The sequence goes on from JBBGZY010002827.1 coordinate 117,256, forward strand.
TGCAGATCACATATCCAGCTGATGATGGGAAGAAGGGACATTTATATTCCCTATCATTTGTATGGACTGCAAGGCAATGGGCAAGCACAATACACATATTACCCATTACAAAGTGCATGTTGGTTTGCTGTACAAGCGAACTATACTATATTTATCATTAATTAGTACCGTTGTGTGACTGACTAGTTGGAGGGAATTGTTAACCCCTCATTATGGGAAAAAAGGTTGTATATGACATCTCAAGTTCCACTTCTTTCAGAATGTACCCCATGGGAGGGCTTTTGTGTTTTGCGGATTATACAGCTTAATATAATTACTTGGATTTGGAAATATGGCTATATATTAACACATGGAGTTATCCGTAAAGAGTTCTACCCTGAGACGTTATAGAGTGGTGATTAACTTTTGGTATTGGGATTATTAATAAGACATCTTGAATTCTCATTTTATTTATCCTGGATCATCGGAGATGTGAGACTTGGATTGTCTTTGAGGAGTTAATGGTATGCAACAGCATGCATGGTCTCATTGTGGGGGTGCCCTGGTAGAGTATTTCATTACATAGATTGGGTGATGGGTTGCTATGTGGTGAATTTTGATGTTTCTTATTTTCTTAAAGCAGAACTAAACTCTTTCAATCAATATGAACTATTTTTAATCCATATGCTGCTAGACTTAGTATATAAATGCTGTAGAAAGGTATATTATATTTACTATTTATTTGCTTTAAACTTTTTTCACTTCTTCAGTTGCTTCCTGGTTTGTGACCTAAGCTAAAATTAAGTCATACATAGAAGGAGTCTTCATGGGATTTTTTTTATTTGATCATCTTGCATGGAAAGAAGAAAGAAATGGCTGCACATCCGGAACTTCCAATTGCCTTTTATTTTGTTTGCCTTTTATTTTGTTTCAAAAAGATAACACCAAAGACACCAAACTGTGGTCATGCGTTTCACACATACATCTTGTGCTTAATCAGATGGATTCAAGTACGTAAATAATTGTAAAGGAGCAGCGCTGTGACAAACCATGTGATATAAGGGCATTCAATAAAGAATCTCAAAAGTTCATTATTTATATAATAAACACAGTGTAAAGAGGTGTAGAAAGTCCCATTCAAAGGATCCTAGACAGTAGATACGTGGGTAGGTAGATGGCAATTAATTCTTAGTCCTTCACCGCACCACTGTGATAATAGTAGTACAAATGCGCGCTTACCAAACAGCAAGCTTAGGAAGCTTGTGACCTTAACCCGGTCGGGGCCTTTCCAGGAGGAACCATCAAAGAAGAAACAGATCCCCTTCACTTGGAATAAGCACGCTGTTCAGCAGTTATCACTAATTGGGAAATACCCCTGGCTAGGGATGAGCCTCAGGAGAAGTATTGCAAGAAAAGAAGGAGGGCAACATAGCGTAATCCTGCTTTCAATGTTTAATAAAATCAAATGGAAATACACTTACATTTGGATGATAAAAACAAGCACATAAGCCGGCCGGCTAGAAACAATCGCCCGTCCTACAGACGGTAATGCAGCACGTCAGCACGTCAGCACGCCCGACGTACGTTTCGTCACACTCTGACGTCGTCTGGGGCACGGGCGACGCACTGACGTGTCGCATTAATATAGTAAACAACATACCAAGCCTCGTAATGAGGACGGGACCGGAAATCACCTTGCGTTCCACTAGTTCCGGGCGGATACCAGAGAAACGCCATCTTGAGTATGGGATTAAACTTAACATACTGTGCACAATATTGATAACGAACCAACATACGATGCCGGACATAAATTGGCACCGTACATAGGCTGGTCGCACACTTGCCAGGAAATCAAATGTTAGTAAAGGTTAATAAAGAAGGAATAAAAATAGGAGTGGAATAAAATTAAAGATTAATTAAAACTAACAATTGAAGGGCATCCTTCGACAGTAAAGCCCTAGAGGAAAAGGAGATGGTAAATGTCCCCTTTCTTTATATGCATAATAAGCTGCATAGGATGGTTCATAGAGGCAAAAAAGAATTATTAGGTATATGGAGGTATTCTCAAAGCCTTTCATGGCTGAATAAAATTCTAAGGGGCACATAAAACGGGAAACAACATACCATATTGGCCATTATGGGGTGGTAGGTCCTAGGGGAAAGAAAGGTGATTTATTCCCAAGTGTAAGAACCATTAAAAACATCATAACATAAACCACAAAGCACATACCAAACCAGGACAAATACATAAGACAATTAACTAGTCCCAAACCTAGGGTATCAAATCTACACAGGGGAAATACCCCATACGTGAACGTAAACTACAATAGTACAATGGGAACAATGGGGCATATACCCCTCAGGGTGGTATAAATCTGGTATTAACCATTTAATACATGTAGGGGATAATCCTTATGGGTAGGCCAGGACTCTAGGTGAATAGATGGTAACTCAAACTAGAAATCAAGGGATAGAGTTATTCTCATGAGTTATCTATGAAGGCGTTGGTGTCAGTATCAATATTAAGCCCATATGGGGCATAGCACTTGATTTTATGTATCCAGAGCATCTCAAGCTTCGAGATGCTCCTCACCAGAGAGCTGCCCCTCCAATGGGGCCGATACCTATCAATTCCTAGAAAAAGTGTTTTGGAGGGATCTTTATTATGAGCAGTCAGATAATGCTTTGAGACAGAATGCTTAGGAAAGCCATTCAAGATGTTAGTGATATGTTCGTTTAGACGAACGGAGAGGGGTCGCCTGGTCCTGCCCACATACTGCAGACCACAAGGGCACTGTAGCAAGTAGACGACCCCCTCCGTTGTGCAGGTAATGAAGGGCCTAATGTCATGTTCCTCATGGGTGCTGTGGGAGGTGAACTTCTGAGTTCGCCTAGATGTCGCGGAATTGAGCTTACAAACACGACACCTCCCACATTTGTAGTACCCTTTCAAATTATCAAAAAGGCCCTGGATGCCTCCGATAGGGGGGGGGTCAAGGACATTAGGGGCTAATTTGTTCCTAAGTGACGATGCTCCCTTAAAAATCACTTGTGGTTTGTCTGGAATAACCGTTCGCAAGATCGGATCATTCCCCAGTAGGTGCCAATGTTTGTTAAGTAGGCTTTTGATATTGCTGTGCTGTATTGAGTAGGTGGTAATAAAGGGGAGAGTGACAGAATTCTCTCTGGGGGGTGCCCCTTGATTAAGTAGCTGTTCTCTATCCATACCCTTAACAACGTCCATGGTCTGAGTAAGGAACTCCCTATTATACCCTTTTTCAACAAACCGGTGCATCAAGACCTCGGCCTGTTGCATGAACTGAGAGTTGTCAGTACAGTTACGTTTAAGTCGTAAGAATTGACTCTTGGGAACAGACCGAAGCCATGATCTATGGTGACAGCTATTCAGGGGGATATACGAGTTGCGGTCTGTTTTCTTAAAATAGGTGGAAGTTACAAACCGATCCCCTTGTATATCGATATTAAGATCCAAAAAATGAATATTGGACTGGCTAGCTTCAAAATTAAGTACAATGCCCCTATTGTTAGAATTAAGTTCCTCCATAAAGAGGTCAAGATCACTGCGATCGCCATCCCACAGGAGGAGGATGTCGTCAATGTACCTAGCCCACAGTTTTAGCTGGGGCCTTTGGCAAACATGGACGACATCCTCCTCCCACAGGGCCATAAACAGGTTTGCAAGACTGGGGGCATATTTAGCCCCCATTGCAACTCCGCGGTCCTGTCGGTAGAAACATCTGTTGAACCAAAAGTAATTGTGGGACGCGGCGTACCTTAGAAGTGCCAGGATAAAGTTAATTTGCTCATCATACAGCCCAGAGTCCCTTCTAAGATAATATTCAACCGCATAAAAAGTACGTAAATGCTACCTGAACCATCTGCCCTTACTCAAGATGTTAGTAGGTAGAACTGTTAGGTGGGTGTTTTTCAAAGTGATTTTTCAACAAAATAAAGCAAGGGTTTTAAGGGGAACCCATCGTTTCCAGACCCCCTCAACCACATCCCAGGGTTGTGGGAAAGAGGCCATTGTCCCCACCAATGGGGGAAAGCTGCTTTCTGGTGGGGGGCACCCCCTCATGTTCAGGGCATGTGGCCTGGAATGTTTCAGGAGGAGGGGGAACTCACTTGCCCCCCCTTTCCTGGCCTGCAGGGCTGCATGCTCAGATAAGGGTCTGGTATGGATATTGGGGGGATCCCACACCATTTTTTACATTTATTTTGGCATGGGGCTCCCCTTAAAATCCATACCAGACCAGACGAAGGGCCTCCTGGTATGGATTGGGGGGGAACTACATGCTGTTCTTTTTGACAGCTGACAGATGACAGCTGATGAGTCATCGGTTGTTAAGGACGCTGTGGCCGGCTTCCCGGCCCACTCCTTAAAAACCAGCTATTCTTCACACAGAATTCAAATCCGTCGATTATTTTTCGACCAATCTGAATTAGAATCCTTCCCAAAATTTTGAATTTATTAGAAAATTAATAAATGAAATTAAACGAAACAAAAGGAGTTCTGAAATGAATCAATGAAACAAAATTAGTAACATAACAAATCTATCCGAAACAAAACAAATTATTTAATTATAGCTAAAAAAATTGTCTGAATTGAGTGAAACTAATTGCACATGTCATAGTGCTCAGACACAGTTTAGTTCCACTTTAAGGGTCCTATTTTGTTATAATAATATATAGAGTTCTTTTTTTCCTTTTTTTTGGAATTGATAGTGGAAATAAGGAATCTTGCCAATACTGATGAAAATTCTTTTAATAAAATAATAATAATTATAACCTATATTTTATATACCAACTTTCAGGCTGGGTTCACACTATTGCGAATAGGATGCAGGTCTCTTCACATCCAATTCGCATTGCAGGAGATTGTGACCGGCTCTCTATATAGCCAGTTCATATATCTCTGCAGCGGCTCTGGTGTGAATTGCATTGGAGTCCTGTGCATCTTTTGCTCCATTTCAGGTGCAAATTCAGCCCAAAAATTCGGGCTGAAATCGGACCTGAAATGGTGAATGGAGACGCACTGGACTCCTGCTGTGAGCCACTGCGTACTCCAGTGTGAACCCAGCCTAAAGGTAGCTTCTCAAAGCGCTTTACAAACAAAACACAAGAAATGCACAGGATAAAACAAAGGCAAAAAGGGACACTTATATAAAAGATTGTCTAAGGAAAAAGGTTTTAGATTTGATTTGAATGACTTTAGAGAAGATGACTCTCTGATTTTCTTTGGAAGTGAATTCCAGAGTTTTGGAGCATAGCAAGAGATCGCTCGGTCTCCCATCGATTGTAAGTAGGTGAGTAGGGGACACACACAGGAGACCAGAATTTAAAGGAGCGGAGGTTACGAAGTGGAGAGAAGGTTGATAAAAGTTCAGACAGATATTGGAGTGCCAAGCCATGAAGAGCCTTGGAGGTGAGAAAAAGGATTTTAACCACTTCAATACTGGACACTTTCACCCCCTTCCTGCCCAGACAAATTTTCAGCTTTTAGCGCTTTCACACTTTAAATGATAATTGCGCGGTCATGCAACACTGTACCCATAGGAAATTTTTATAATTTATTTTTTAGACAGATAGAGATTTCTTTTGGTGGTATTTAAACACCGCTGGCTTTTTAATTTTTTGGTAAACATATATAAAAAGACCGAAAATAAAAAAAAAATAAAAAATTACTTTTTCTTAGTTTCTGTTATGTAAATTTGAAAATATGTCACTTTTCTTCTTCACTGATGGGCACTGATGAAGCTGCACTGATGGGCACTGATGAAGAGGCTGCACTGATAAGGCGGCACTGATGGGCACTGATAGGCGGCACTGATAGGCGGCACTGATATGCTGCTTTGATGGACACTGATTGGCACTGATGGGACTGCACTGATAATTAGGGCACTGTCCCCTGTCACAGGAAGGCCAGTTATCGGCTTCCCTTTCCTCAGACAGTGACAGCCCTGAGGACAGGAAATGCCGATAACTGGCATTTGTTTACATGTAATCAGTTGTGATTGGACACAGCTGATCACAAGGTAAAGAGGGAACATCATTGGCTCTTTACCCTGAACGGTGATGCGCTGTGTTCGAGGGACACAGCTCACTACCGATCACCGCGCTGTGCTCCCCTGGGGACGCGCATGCGTGGCAAGAATGGGAGGACATCATATGACTTCCTCCCAGATCAAGAGCAGTCCCAACCAGCCGTCAATCTACAAGAGGCCGGGTGGGAACTGGCTAAAGTCTATGTAAAACCTGAAGGGTAGCCAGTGCAAGGACTCCAGGATAGGGGTAATATGGTCACTTGTACCACACCTAGTGAGGATTCTGACTGCAAAAGTGTGTACATATTGTAGTCAATTAATAGTGGATTTAGGTACACCAGCGAGTACACAGACTTAAGATCTGCATCCAGCTTGGCAGTGATCTTAGCCTTTATTGGAGGCTTTGGATCAGCGTTATGCTGGATAGGGACAGGGCCGGTGCTACCACTAGGCAAACTAGGCAGCCGCCTAGGGCGCCTGGCCACTGGTGTTCCTACTCTCTTCTCACTGCAGCAAGCAACTAAATCTCAGCATCAGGCAGCCACTGCTCCATTCGCACATAGCATCAGGGGTGCTGCAGTGGTGGAGAACTGTGTCTGTGTCCCGACTCTCGAAATAATGGAAGCAAGCGAACATTTATTGATGGGCGCTGGTGAGACTGCATTTGATGGGAACTGGTGATGCTGCATTTGATGTGCGCTGGTGAGGCTGCATTGATGGGCGCTGGTGAGGCTGCATTTGATGGGCGCTGGTGAGGCTGCATTTGATGGGCGCTGGTGAGGCCGCATTTTATGGGCGCTGGTGAGGCCGCATTTTATGGGAACTGGTGAGGCTGCATTTGATGGGAATTTCGTTAAAAAGGTGGGGTATACATGGGCAGGGTAAAGAGGGTGGGGTTCAGGGGTGGAGCCAAGGGGGGGTGGCAAAATTAGGTTTCGCCTAGGGTGTCAAAAATCCTTGCACCAGCCCTGGGTAGGGATGAGCTTCGAGTTCGATTTGAACTCATGTTTGACTCGAACATCGGCTGTTCGCAATTTCGCTGAACAGCGAACAATTTGGGGTGTTCCACGGCTTTCGAATTTGCCACGAACACCCCAAATTGTTCGCTGTTCGGCGAACTTGCGAACAGCCGATGTTCGAGTCAAACATGAGTTCGACTCAAACTCAAAGCTTATCGCTACCCAGCATAACGCTGATCCAAAGGCTCCAATAAAGGCTAAGATCACTGCCAAGCTGGATGCAGAACTGAAGTCTGTGTAGTCGCTGGTGTACCTGAATCCACTATTAATTGACTACAATATGTACACACTTTAAAAGTCTATGGGAGAAATCAAAAGTGCTAATTTTAAAGGCTTATATGCAAGTTATTGTCATAAAAAGTGTTTGGGGACCTGGGTCCTGCCCCAGGGGACATGGATCAATGCAAAAAAAAGTTTTAAAAACAGCCGTTTTTTCGGGAGCAGTGATTTTAATATTGCTTAAAGTGAAACAATAAAAGTGTAATATTCCTTTAAATTTCGTACCTGGGTGGTGTCTATAGTATGCCTGTAAAGGGGCGCATATTTCCCGTGTTTAGAACAGTCTGACAGCAAAGTGACATTTCAAAGGAAAAAAAGTCATTTAAAACTACTCGCGGCTATATGAATTGTCGGTCCGACAAAACCGACAATTTCATTGATAAAAGTTCAGTTCATTGATAAAAGTTTCAGTTCATTGATAAAAATAGCATGGGATTTCCCAATTTAATTTTTTTATTAAAAAACAAAATGGCGTGGGGGTCCCCCTAAATTCCATACCAGGCCCTCCAGGTCTGGTATGGATATTAAGGGGAACCCCGTGCCAAAATTTAAAAAAAAAAAGGCGTGGGGGTCCCCCTCAAAATCCATACCAGACACTTCAGGTCTGGTATGGATTTTAAGGGGAACCCCGCACCAAATTTTTTTTAAAAATGGCGTGGGGTCCCCCTAAAAATCCATACCAGACCCTTATCCGAGCACGCAACCTGGCAGGCCGCAGGAAAAGAGGGGGGGATGAGAGAGCGCCCCCCCTCCTGGACCGTACCAGGCCACATGCCCTCAACATTGGGAGGGTGCTTTGGGGTCCCCCCCAAAGCACCTTGTCCCCATGTTGATGAGGACAAGGGCCTTATCCCCACAACCCTTGCCCGGTGGTTGTGGGGGTCTTCGGGCGGGCGGCTTATCGGAATCTGGAAGCCCCCTTTAACAAGGGCACCCCCAGATCCCGCTCCCCCCTGTGTGAAATGGTAAGGGGGTACTGCCCCTACCATTTGACAAAAAAGTGTCAAAATTGTTAAAAATGACAGTTTTTGATAATTCCTTTACTTAAATGCTTCTTCTTTCCATCTTCTTTCTTCTATCTTCTTTCTTCTGTCTTCTATCTTCTTTCTTCCTTCGGTTTCTTCCTCCATCTTCTTCTTCTTCTTCCTCCGATCCTCTGCTTCTTGCTCCGGTGTTCTCGTCCGGCATCTTCCTCCACAGCGTCTTCTTCCCTTCTTCGTTCTTGGCCCGCTCCACATCCATGATGGGAGGCTCCTGCTGTGTGTCGCTTCTCGTCTTCTGACGGTTCTTAAATAACGGAGACCCCGCCCCCTCTGACGCACGGGGACTTCCCAGATGCTTTCCCCGTGACGACAGAGGGGACAGACAGGTAAGTCTCCGTGCGTCAGAGGATGCCGCGGAGGAAGATGCCGGACGAGAACACCGGAGCAAGAAGCAGAGGATCGGAGGAAGAAGAAGAAGAAGATAAAGGAAGAAACCGAAGGAAGATAGAAGAAAGAAGATAGAAGAAAGAAGAGGGAAATAAGAAGCATTTAAATAAAGGAATTGTCAAAAACTGTCTCTTATCATTTTTAACATTTTTGACACTTTTTTTGTGAAATGGTAGGGGTACAAAAGTACCCCCTTACCATTTCACACAGGGGGGAAGGGCTGTGATCTGGGGGTCCCCTTGTTAAAGGGGGCTTCCAGATTCCGATAAGCTCCCTGCCTGCAGACCCCCACAACCACTGGGCAAGGGTTGTGGGGATGAGGCCCTTGTCCTCATCAACATGGGGACAAGGTGCTTTGAGGGGGACCTCAAAGCACCCTCCCAATGTTGAGGGCATGTGGCCTGGTATGGTTCAGGAGTGGGGGGGTGCTCTCTCGTCCCCCCCTCTTTTCTTGCGGCCTGCCCGGTTGCTTGCTCGTATAAGGGTCTGGTATCGATTTTTGGGGGGACCCCACGCCATTTTTTTTATTTTGGCGCAGGGTTCCCCTTAAAATCCATACCAGACCTGAAGGGTCTGGTATGGATTTTGAGGGGGACCCCCACGCTTTTTTTTTTTAATTTTGGCATGGGGTTCCCCTTAATATCCATACCAGACCTGAAGGGCCTGGTATAGAATTTAGGGGGACCCGCACGCCATTTTTAAAAAAAAATTTGGTTCGGGGTTCCCCTGTGGGGAATTCCCATGACGTTTTTATCAATGAACTTTTATGTGTATTGTCGGATCGACAATTCATATAGCCGCGAGTACTTTTAAATGACTTTTTTTACTTTGAAAAGTCATTTTGCTGTCAGACTGTTCTAAACACAGGAAACATGCGCCCCTTTACAGGCATACTATAGACACCCCCCAGGTATGAAATTTAAAGGAATATTACACTTTTATTGTTTCACTTTAAGCATTATTAAAATCACTGCTCCCGAAAAACGGCCATTTTTAAAACTTTTTTTGCATTGATTCATGTCCTCTGGTGCAGGACCCAGGTCCCCAAACACTTTTTATGACAATAACTTGCATATAAGCCTTTAAAATTAGCACTTTTGATTATTCATGTTCGAGTCCCATAGACTTTAACGATGTTCGCGTGTTCGAACAAATTTTTTGCCTGTTGCGAACCAAACAGGGGGGTGTTCGGCTCATCCCTGATGCTGGGCAACTGGCTTCCAGTTCGGTAATGAAAGTTCCTAGTATTTTCTACAGGATTCCTTCAGAGGAGTCTGAGTCACAGTAAAGTTCTTCAAGTTTAGCACCATGGACAGCATACATAGGATTTTGCAGTGACTGTCCCTTATACAAAAACTCGATATGCTGCATGTGAAACACTGAATTTATTACTGTTTGTACAATTTGTTAGGAATTTATTTCTTTCATTGATAAAAAATTTGAACAATAGAACTGGGAGGAGGACCTTGCTGGAGGAAAGAGCTTGGAAAATGCTGGTTTTCCCGCAGGGACCTGATGACCTACTTGGAAGGATGCACAGAGGTTTAGGAGGATGCACAGAGGAATGGAAACAATCCCAGAGAAGTCTGCTAACTAGCCAGATGTTCTATTTATAATGTTGTTGGTGTTGGCTTACAGGTCCTTTACGCTGTACAAGCTGGATGCGGATCTGGAGTCTGTAAGTGTTACTTGGGGTATCTGCAGCCCTTATCCTTCTCTCCGTGTGCGGTAAATAATAAAATCTCTTAAAGGACACTTAAAGGACATGTAAAGACAGACTCAGATGGTTTATCATCTTAATGCATAGAATGTAGACATGTGCAATTCGTTTAGTTCCGAAATTTCCGAATTTCCAAATTTTTCAAATTCCGAAATTCGAGATTTCAGAAATTGAAACATTTCGGAAATTCTAAAAAATTTGAAAATTCTAAATTAGAAAATTTGAATATTCAAAATTTCATAAATTTAAAGATTCTAAAATTTGGAAATGTGAAAATCCAAAAATAAGGATGAAAATCTGAAAATTCAAAAGAATGAAAATTTGAAAACCCAAAAATCTGAAATAATAACTAATAATAAATATTAAATTATAGGTATTGGAATTTCCTTTCAAATTTGGCTGTCAGTGAACATAATGAATACAAATTTATCCAAAGTTACGAATTATTGGAAAATTATTCGAAAATTCGGGATTATGGAAATTCAGAAATCCGAAAATTCGGAAATTCTGAGATTTGAAATTTCAAAATCCGAATTTTCAGTTTTCCGAATTTCAAAATTTCCGAAAAAAGCAAAGAAACTAATAAAATGAAAATGAAAACGAACACATTTTTTGTCAGTGCAAGTCTAATAGAATGCATTCTGTGTGCAGCAGCCCCCCTCAGCCCCCCTAATACTTATCTGAGCTCCATCTCTGTCCAGCGATGTCCACTAGTATCTCGGCCGTCTGAGACTCTCCCTCCTGATCGGCTGAGAAACAGCAACTGCGCCATTGGCTCCCACTGCTGTCAATCAAAGTCAGTTAGCCAATCTGGAGAGAGAGGGGATGGGGCCACGGCTCTGTATCTGAATGGACACAGGTAGCAGTGACTCGGCTCGGGTGCCTCCATAGTAAGCTGCTTGCTGTGGGGGCGCTCGACAAGAGGGAGGGGCCAGGAGCAGCAAAGAGGGACCCGAGAAGAGGAGGATATGGGCTGCTCTGTGTAAATCCACTGCACAGAGGAGGTTTGTATGACACGTTTGTTATTTTTATAGAAAAAAAAACAGAGACTTTACAATCACTTTACAGTGACTGGTGTTTCTCAATGTTTTTTAGCCATGGATATTTAGCCCTAGGCTAAATGTCAGCTCATCCTGTCACTGGGGGTCCCTGACATGCCTCCGGGGGTCAGGGGGTGCTACACTTTGAAGTTCAGGGAAGCAGTACTGAGAGAGCAGGAGCCAGCAGCATTGAAAGCTGTAAACTGCAAGCACTGCAGTAGGAATTTTACCAAATAGTTTGCTGGAGAATGTTTACTTTATTGTGCTTAATGTGCTAAAAAAATGCAGAGGATTTATTACTACTTTAGTATTGAGAAATAGCCATACTTTTTCTTTTTTGAGTATAGAGTTGTATATACTTTATGGGCTTTTTTTTTAATTGGCTGAACTGGAGCTACTTGTGTCTTTATTTATGTTTATAACCTATGCAATTCTGTAAATATAATATAATATATTATAATCAGGGATTTTTTTCTCAATGGGTGCAGGAACTCGCCCCTATCCACCCGCTGCACCATTCCTTGTTTCCGCCCCCTACCCACCTCCCAGTACTGCCCCTTTTAGAGAACACAGAACCAAGTAACAATGAGGGGAACTAAATGGAATTTGTTTAAATGATAATAAGAAAAGCATTAATATAAATCCCATGCAGCCAGCAACAATAGACCCCCAGCAACAATGGGCCACCCGCAACAAAATACTCCCACCCCCAGCATCAACAGATCTCCATGCAAGCAGCATCAATAGACCCCTCCCTCAAAATTAGATCCCTCCCAGCAACAATAGATCCCCCACCAACAGCAAAAGACCACCCCAGCAGCAATAGATCCCTCCCTTAAAGCTAGATCCCTCCCAGCAACAATAGATCTCCCCTCAAAATTAGATTCCTCCCAGCAACAATAGATCTCCCACCAGCAGCAAAAGACCACCCCAGCAGCAATAGACCCCTCCCTCAAAATGAGATCCCTCCCAGCAACAATAGATCCCCCACCAGCAGCAAAAGACCACCCCAGCAGCAATAGATCCCTCCCTTAAAGCTAGAACCCCCCCAGGAACAATAGATCCCCCACCCGCAGCAATAGACCCCCTCCCAAACACTGATTCCCTGCAGCAACAATAGATCTTCTAGCAGCTAACATCAACAGACCCTGCACTCCTTGTCATTACATACATTCATTGCTGGAGGTGCTGGAACTGCGCACCCCCCCCCCCCCCCCCCCGTGTTCCCGCTGAAAAAAGCCCTGATTATAATATGTAATATAGAGCAGATATTGAATCTGCTATAATCATCCTCCTCAAAAACACAAGCTGGAAGGTGCTATCTAAGTGCAGCATTAAAACATTTGTAGTATGATAAAAACAAATTGGCAACCCACATGAAGTAAGTGTGTAGAGGCATACAGAGCATAAGAAATCAGGACATCCAGGGAACCCAGTAGCAGAGACATCCAGTCCAGGGATCATGCAGCACTGCTGCTGGCCAGATAGGCATAGGAAGCTCAGTGCACCTCCCAGTCAGGAGCAGACTCAAGAGGAACCCAATGCATGAAGTCAGATGCCGAAGGATGTCCTGTGAGGGTGGCTACGCATTTCAAGGTGTTCCTTCCTCTTTGTCAAGCCTGACAGCTTGTGGAGGTTTGACAAAGAGGAAGGAATGCCTTGAAACACATAGCCACGTTTCCAGGATATCCTCCGCCATCTGACATCATCCATTGGGTTCCTCTGGAGTCTCTACCTGTCCAGGAAAAGCTCTGAGCTTCCTATGTCTATCTGGCTGGCAGCAGTACTGCATGATCCTTGGACTGGATGCATTTGCTTTAGGGTTCCCTGGATGTCTTAATTTTTTTGCTCTACAGGCCTCCACACATTTACTTCATGTGAGTTGCCAATTAGTTATTATGATGCAATAAATGTTTTAGTGCTTCACTTAGATGGCGCACTCCACTGTGTGTGTTTTTATGTCTTCATTAAAAGGTTTCTTCTGTCTCTCTGGAGGAGCTCTATCTTGTGAAAGGAAGCTTACCAGCGTCTACCCCTGATATGTCTTATAAAGACTGGTTTATTGGCCTCATGGTTATGCAGATACACAGGAAAGTCACCCAAGCTCTACTGCAGTGTTAGGAGATATATGAGGTGAGTACCGGGGCTCAGGCTGTCAAGTCCATAAGGTCAAAAAGCCGGCAACACGAATGCTTCTCATTATGAAACTTTCAAGCACTACAGCAGTTGTAAATATCAACATCATAAAAATGCTAACGTAGAAAGTATATAATTAAATTATATGTGATCTTGCGCATAAATATCAGTTTAGCAGTGAATGGTTGAGAAAGGTGCTAAAAATAATCGTGTGTGCGGCACAGTCACCAACCAATAATAAAACTTTCCACCAATAAACTCATATACAAAAATTGTGCTCACATGTGTAACAGAATGAGAATGATCAATACATAACACAATACATGTGGAAGCTATAAACATCAAGAAAGGGGTGTATATAATGAATGTTCATAAAAAAAGTGCTCAAAAATTATGTGCAAAACCCCCCAATGTATCCAGTGAAAATACTAAATAAAGGTCCAATAAAAAATTCAAATAAATTTTTTTTTAAAAAAATACTGGGCTGGAGGAGATATTCACCTATTGCATCAAGAATCCAACCTCTATCCAAATTGAGTGTGGGCTCCAACACCGAGGTGATTGTCCTAGGAATGGTTCAAGGCATTTGATCCATGCCCACAAGGTAAGAGCAATGGGAGCACAATGAAGGCATATCATTTGAACCACGGTCAACACATTATTTATGTTCCATCTGCTGGTGAAGACTCTTGAAAGTTTTACACATTGGAATTTTTTTATTTGAATTTTTTATTCTTTCTTGATGTTTATAGCTTGCACATGTATTGTGTTATGTATTGATCATTCTCGTTCTGTTACACATGTGAGCACAATTTTTGTATATGAGTTTATTGGTGGAAAGTTTTATTATTGGTTGGTGACTGTGCCGCACACACGATTATTTTTAGCACCTTTTTTCAACCATTCACTGCTAACTGAGATTTATGCACAAGATCACATATCATTTAATTATATACTTTCTACTGTATTTAGGTAACTAGTGATCACTATATTGATTTTGCAGCATCTCCACGTTCTTTGTATATATATTTTGTATTTTGTATTCACCTTTTCAGATTCATAGTAGCGCAGAGGTCCCGTATCTTTATTTATAAAAATGCTAACGTGTTTCGGCCAAATATCTAGCCATAGACAAATACCAAGGTTTCGCTCCTGATGATATGCTATAAGGCCTTGAAACGCGTAGAGCTAACACCAAACGATGTGTATACGTTTATGAATTACTTTGTATGGCCGTTCCTTTTCAATTTAATTTGTTCCCTATTCCAGCCTCATTTTGGTGGTATTTCCATCGTTATGATTTATATAGTTATTTTTGCCCATATAATTACCATATTTATCGGCATATAACACGCACAGGCATATAACACGCACATTCATTTTAAGAGGGAAGCTTCAGGAAAAAACTTAAATTTTAAATAAGGAACTTTGAAGCAAAATAAGAGTCAGTGCCCATCTGCAGCCTCACCATTGCCATCAATGCAGCCTGATTAATGCTCATCTGCAGCCTCACCATTGCCATCAATGCAGCCTGATTAATGCCCACCTGCAGCCTCACAAGTGCCATCAATGCAGCCTTATTAGTCCACATCAATGCAGCCTCACCATTGCCATCAATGCAGCAGCCTCACCATTGCCATAAATGCAGCAGCCTCGCCATTGCCATCTATTGACTTCCTATTACAGAGGCCGCCAAGTAAACAGGAGATTCTCACTGTATGTAATCTGACGGCACTCATCCCCCCCCCCCCACCCCCCCGTTGCCTCCGAGGCAGCTGAAATTGAAGTATTGGCGTATAACACGCACACGCTATTTGCACCCGATTTTCATGGTGAAAAAGTGAGTGTTATACGCCAATAAATACAGTATGTCTTATTTTATGTATCCTATAATCTGTACCAACTCATTGTTGGAATGTTTATTTATGTGCGATACTTGGTTCTGATGAATTGTAATAAAATATACAGATATTTATATATATAGCAAAATGCATTAAATGTTTTGATATGAAAATTTATGATAATTTGAACCAGTTAAAAACAATTTTATCTATTTAATTTTTTCTTGCTCCCGTGTGCTTCGTTAAAGTCCCACCAATCCTTCTCTTATTATATGCAATTACCCGGGATGGAGGTGGGGACTTGAACTTAACCTCATTTAAAGTCCGAAATTTCTCCATTTTAAATCCTCTTTCGGCAGAATATGTTTATGCTATGAGTAAGGCTTCGGCCAAAACACGTTAGCATTTTTTATGATGTTGCAACTGCTGTAGTGCTTGAATAAAGTTTCATAACTAGAAGCATTCGTGTTGCCGGCTTTTTGGTCTTATGGTCATGATTATGCACCCCAGTGTCTCTGCTATAAGGAGCTTACCCATACACTACTTGTCCCATAAAGACATTTCTATTTATGTTATATTCTATCTGTCCATCACTTTGACTTCTTCTAAAGCAATCAAACTCTCTCACCAAGGAAGCCCAATTTATTACATTTTGATACGAGGTCATGTGCAAAGTATTTTGGTTTTCCAAACCCTCAAAATAAAAATTCAAAAGATCCTGCAGCCCACTCTCATGCAGGAAGAATATAAGCACTGAAAACAGCTTAGTTTTAGGGAGGATTTACTATCATAGAAGCTGTAGGATTAATAAAACATTGCTTTGTAAATATCAAGCAGTTCAGGCGGGATAAATCTACAGGTAAACTAGAAAATCCTTTAAGCTTTAGACCCGAACACTTCCTATTCCCACCGGGGCCCCCGCGTTCTGTTCCCACACCGCTCAAGTCATCTGAACTTCTCCCTTCATCTGTTTCCAGCGGCAAGTCATAGCGGAGGAGACGCGCGGAATGAGAATTGCACCGACTGTAATTAAGAGAAGTGGAATATGAGGGAGCGAGGGGAGAAATGAGGATTTAATTGCTTTGCAGCAGTTAATTAGAGAACAGCAAAGCGAAGATAAGGGAGGTCATAGAGGAAATCGCTTTAATAAAATATAACCTCAAAAGCAGAGAATAGTTTGTTTTTAATTATTCAGCACGCCATTCCGATGCTATAGGTTTTCCGAGAATTCTCTATGATACCATAAGAAAATCAGCACAGAGGAACAGACTGCAAAACCCCTCCAGAGTCATTGTGCCAAGGTTACCGGTGGTTTGTGGAATCGATTCTTTCTCAGGCTGAAGACAAGCGGGAGATTTCTGTGCCGCGTCGGACTTTGTTGGGAAGCGTGGAGTTTAGACTGTCACCACTGCTGTTCTAGAAGGACTTCTTTATTGGGTCAAAATGACACATAGAATTACAGATAATGTTCTATGAGTATAATAATGTTCTACAGATAATGTTCTATGAGTATAATAATGTTCTACAGATAATGTTCTACAGATAATGTTCTAAGAGTACATAGGTGTGCGCAGCCTATTGCATTAGGGTGTGCACCCCAAAGCTCAAACACACATGAACGCCACCTGCTGTCACAGGGAGGAGGCTCTAATGGTGGGAAACAGTTGATTGGGAGCATATTACCTTACATCCTAAGTATAGGTGTAATGTGTTTCTAGTTGAACCTAGCCTTTAATATAATGGGGGCATTTACACTGGCCACTGGCACATCAACCACCCACCTGGTGCCACCCCTGGATAATGCTAATGCACATGGGGTGATTAGGGTGTGCCCAGGCACACCTGGCACACCCTGTGCGCACGCCTATGTAAGAGTATAATAACGTTCTACAGATAATGTTCTACAGATAATGTTCTAAGAGTATAATAATGTTCTACAGATAATGTTCTAAGAGTATAATAATGTTCTACAGATAATGTTCTAAGAGTATAATAATGTTCTACAGATAATGTTCTAAAGAGTATAATAATGTTCTACAGATAATGTTCTAAGAGTATAATAATGTTCTACAGATAATGTTCTAAAGAGTATAATAATGTTCTACAGATAATGTTCTAAGAGTATAATAATGTTCTACAGATAATGTTCTAAAGAGTATAATAATGTTCTACAGATAATGTTCTAAAGAGTATAATAATGTTCTACAGATAATGTTCTACAGCTAATGTACTAAGAGTATAATAATGTTCTACAGATAATGTTCTAAGAGTATAATAATGTTCTACAGATAATGTTCTGTATCTGTGCACCCCCCTTTGATGGTGGATGTCTTTGGACGCCCATGCGTCACTGCCCGTACATGACGCTGGGGGCGTAGCCTTCGGGGTCTTGTGGGTATATCTGGACGTTCAGCACGGCTGGGATTCTGATTCACTACTTGGCAATTGGATAGAGCGGTCACATCTCTAAGAACAAACTGACAACCATTGGATGTTATTCACTCCATTGAGACATTTTCCAGACACAATTTTAAGGGGCTAAGTGGAGACCGCAGTGAGAAATACCCCTATCCAGACCGTGCTGATCCTCCGGATGTTCCCCTATTGTGGCCTTTGTTTTGTTCCGCCTCCTCAGCTCCCGAGCTGGATGCATCACACTGCTGCCATCTTGATATCCAGCGTTTGGCGATTTATCTCAGACTTCGATACAACATTCATGCATCCGCCCCTGAAGAAGCGAGCAGGGTCTCGCGAAATGTATAGGGCTTTATTGATGCTTGTTTTATGCCGGTACATGCTGGGTATTATTGATGTCTGCATTATGTTCATACTTCTCTGTCCACATGTATGTACATTTTATCATCTTATTTTGTATGTGTACTTACTGACCCAGCAACTTTCAAGTTTTATTGTTGCTCATTGATGTATAACATTTGTAATAAATCTTTGTATATTTATGTTCATCTGTGTTGTGTACATTGGCTATTATGCCTGGTAACTCACAATCATTGTTGTTACCGCTCCGTTACATAACATTTTGAAATGAATAAATTGATTTTGTCTCAGTGTTCGCTGTGGACATTGGATAAACATCTCTCTCCTCATCTAAAGTCCGAGGGCTATTTTTCTTGTTTTTTTGTACAGATAATGTTCTAAGAGTATAATAATGTTCTACAGATAATGTTCTACAGATAATGTTCTACAGATAATGTTCTAAGAGTATAATAATGTTCTAATGCCCTGTACACAGGATCGGACTTTCCGGCAACAAAATCCATCGGATTTTTTCAGACGGATGTTGGCTCAAATTTGTCTTGCATACACACGGTCACACAAAGTAGGTCGGAAATTCCGAACGTCAAGAACGCGGTGACGTACAACACGTACGACGAGCCGAGAAAAATGAAGTTCAATAGCCAGTGCGGCTCTTCTGCTTGATCACCGAGCATGTGTGGAACTTTTTGCGTCGGAATTGTCTACACACGATCGGAATTTACGCAAACGGATTTTGTTGTCGGAAAATTTTAGAGCCTGCTCTCAAACTTTGTGTGTCGGAAATTCCGATGGAAAAAGTCCGATGGAGCCTACACACGGTGGGAATTTCCGACAACAAGGTCCTATCGCACATTTTCCGTCGGAAAGTCTGACCGTGTGTACGGGGCATTAGAGTATAATAATGTTCTACAGATAATGTTCTAAGAGTAAACGTAACCACTCTCGGCACTGTAGCTCAGAAGTAAGGATGAGCTCCGGCGTGTTCTCATGCTGCACATGCCGAGCCCGCCAGGAAGTCGGCACGGCGCAGCGCTAATCACAAGCAGTGAGACATTTCCCGATCTCTGCAGCCGCACATCGGGAAATGTCTCACTGCTTGTGATTAGCGCTGCGCCGTGCCGACTTCCTGGCGGGCTCGGCATGTGCAGCATGCGAAAACGCCGGAGCTCATCCTTACTCAGAAGTAGACATGTGCGGTTCATTTAGTTCTGAATCGAAATTCAGACACATTTTGCACAGTCTATTTGCCTTTAGTAAATCGACCCTGAAGAGCTAGTTTACACTTGCTTCAAAACAAGGCTTCGGACAGGCTTTGTTAAAGCTCTCTCAACGCTAGTCAAAGCTCCTGTCACTAAATAAAATTGTTAGCTTACAGTCCTGTTTACACCTTGCTTTTGCTTCGGTGGGCTTTGATGAGGCTTCGGTGGGGCTTTGGTGGAGCTTCCATGGGGCTTCGATGAGCCTTTGGTGGGACTTTGGTGGGGCTTTGGTGGGGCTTCGATGAGGCTTCAGTGGGGCTTCGATGAAGCTTCGTTGGGACTTCTATGAAGGCTTTGAAGATGCTTTGAAGCACTACTTAAGTGACATGGGGTATAATTTTTGAAGCAAAGCTGAAGCAAAGCAAAAGCAATTTGTAAACAGGACTGAAGGCTAACCATTTTATTTAGTGACAGGAGCTTTGACTGGCGTTCAGAGAGCTTTAACAAAGCCTGTCCAAAGCCTTGTTCTGAAGCAAGTGTAAACTAACCCTTAATGTGTGTTGAAGCCAAAGCAAGTTGAAATGAGCCTTAAGTGTAATTTCTGTCTGCTGCTTCATTCTTCTGCTATCAGCCCAAATCACATGTGACAAGTTTTCCCGACACCAAGAAAAAAAAGGTGATGGAGAGGGACTTCCAGCAACTAGCCTGTGTAGCCTGTGATTTACAGCCTCAGCTCTGTTCCTGAGTGCTGTGTGGAGGGGGATGTGTCCTTTTCCTCCAATCAGCCTTCAGAGCTCTCCTCACTAAGCTCTGCAGAGAGTAACTTCAGCTCTCCACCCCCCTTTTTTTTTAAGGGCTTAGCCAAGCTGTATAGTTTCTGGAATTTGAACAGATGTGGAGAAGAGAAGACTGTAGATAAGCAGTTACAACTTATTTAGGAGGATTCACTTCACATTCACTTCACTGGGTATATGTAGGGGTTTACAATCACTTTAATGCATTATACTGTTTGTAAAACTTTTTTTTTGTTTTTAAATAAAAATTACAAACTTTTCTCTACTTACCTGATCTGTGCAATCATTTTGCACAGAGCAGTCCTGATCCTCTTCTTCTGGGATGCCGCAGCTCCTGGCCCCTTCTCTTTATTGGGTGCCCCCATCCATGAAGATTTACTTTCCATGATGGGGGCACCTGTGCAGGCTGGCTCCTGAGTCTCACTGCTGCATCCATTGACACAGACAGCAGGACTCAGTCCAGCCCCACGCTCCCATGTCACTGGATTGGATTGACAGAAGCAGGACCTGATGGCTCCTGCTGCTATCGATCTGTCCAATGAGGAGAGACAGCAGAGACAGCAGCTGTAGCCGCTGCACTCCAGGCACATCACTGGATTGGATCAGGCTCAGGTAAGAAAAAGGGGGGCTCTGGGGGGGGGGGGGGTAGCTACAAAGGTTTTTCACCTTAATGTATTGAATGCATTACAACCACTTTAAGGTAAAAAAAACCCTGTTGCTGAGGATCCCCACATCCACCTCTTATACTTACCTGAGCCAGATCTTGATCCAAGGCTGTGCACGAGAACATCGGCTCTTCTGGTTCTGTCCCTCGTCCACGGCAGATTAGTAGCAGGGGAAGTCATGGACTTCCTCTCCTGTCAATCAAATCATATGACAAGGGAGCGGGGGGGCGGGGCTGAGTCACATTGTGTGTCATAGATGCAGACAGGGCGGTCCTTGGGAGTGAGCCCCCAAAAGTGTCCCCATAGAAAGCAGCACTCGGTGGGGTAGAAAACCCAAAAGCAGCAATAGGGGACTCCAGAAGAGGAGGATCAGAGCCGCTCTGTTCAAAACTTTTGCACACTTCTGGTTCCGGCGCCACATGAGGAGGAGATAGATAGCTCCAGCTCCCGTAGCGCTTCTCAATAATCTGCCTTCCAAGCCGGCTACAGCTCTGAGGAGACCCCCCCCGCACTACTGACACATAGCGGGCTCCCATGGATCACTTTGTGGAGCGATCGTACGCCCGGGCGGTGACATCTACGATCCCCACCGGAGGAGACACAGCCGCGGACACAGCCAAGATGGCGGCCGCCCCAGGCATGATGGAGCAGGCACACACGCAGCCTCAGCAGAAGACACAGCTCCCCTCAGCTCCAGACATGACAGGTATGGACCCTACCTCCCTGCTGGAATTGCACAAGCAGTAGTTACACTGCTGGGCCCCACTCTCACAGCTACTGTTGATGCAGCAGTCCATAGAGGGTTAGAGCAGCTGCACATTGACTTACAAGCACAGGCACAGAGAATCAACCAGGTGGAAGATAGGATATCCTCCCTGGAAGATGAACTCACAGCCTCATCTGCAGCAGTGGCACGTCTCACAGCTACTAACAGGGACATTTGGGACAAACTCGACGATCTCGAAAATCGTTCGAGGAGAAACAATCTACGCATCATTGGTTTGCCTGAATCTGTATCCACACCACAGCTAACAAATATATGTGCAAAAATCATCCCAGAACAATTGGGCCTTCGTCAATTCTCAGAAGCCCGCGCCAAACCCCGCCATGTTATTGTAAAGTAACTCAACTACGCGGACAAGAATGCCATAATGCAAAAGTTTCGCCGTTCACGTTCTTTAATGGTTGATGGCGCTAAACTCCTACTTTTCGCAGATTATTCCATGGAGGTGATAAAACAACGTAAAGCATTTTCATCGATCTGCTCCACCCTTCATCATAACCAAATCCGGTTCTCCTTAGCCTACCCAGCTATCTTCCGCATCCAAACGCATGAAGGAGAACACCTCACGTTCCACACACCTGAGGAGGCGGAACATTTTCTCACCACTCGAGGAACCGAAATGGAGCATAGCAACACTGAAGAAAACTCACCATTGTCATCGCCATCGACAGCAAAGACACCACCCAAACATCAACACAGTCCCACTAAACCTCCATACAAGTGCAGCCGCTTCACCAACCAGGAGGACCGCTCTCAAAATCGCTGAAGGACTCCAGGAACTTTAGCTAACCAATTGTGTTTCCACGGATGGGTAATATTGCCCCCATTATCTCTAACCTGGTCTCTCCTTATTATACTTGTTAGCCTGTTTATTTGTAGTGTTACATACGGTTGCTTTTAATCATTAGCTCAAGATCCTGTTATAATGCTTCCCAGCCTGGTTTACAACCCCCCAGCATCCACATTCTGTCTGCCCAAAGGGTCAACCTAGTAACTTAGGTGATGTTCACGGCTATTGACCCCTCACTGGTCAGACCCTTTGACTAAGGCCCCTTTCATTATCTTAGCTGAGCCTACTTTATGGCACGGATACAAGCGGCCATCTCCCTGACCCTCCTTCCCTTGTCTAACCCCTTCTACCAACCCCTACCTACCCCCCTCCCTCCCCTCCTTCCCCCCCTTCCCCCTTCTCTTCCTTCCTCCCTCCACTCCTCTTAGCCAACATCATGCTCATATTTGAGGAGCGAGCGGGTCACTGAGAGGCATTATGGTTAGTTGAAACCCATGTGGAAAAAAGTGAAGTACACTGTTTGTAGTTTGTTTTGCTTTAACTGAAACGATGTCTTATTACAGCTCATTTCCTATTGCTTAATAGTTATTCAATTCATGTTTGCCTTTTTAGTACCTTTCCTTTTATGTGACCTACAACATTTGGGTGATTCCAGTATGGTTGACACTGTACATATCAGGAGGCTCCTTGACAAGCCTCCCACTCACTATCATTATTATCTCCAGTCATGTCTCTTTCAACTGACGGGAGTCACCTGAAATTTATTTCGTGGAATGTTAAGGGGCTCCGATCCCCAAATAAACGTATGTCCATTCTTAGACATCTACGACGTCTCCGGACAGATGTGGCTCTATTACAGGAGACACACCCGTCCGCAGACGATTTAGCACGCCTTCAAAAAATGTGGGTGGGATCTGTGTACGGATCTCCTGCCATGGGTCGCAAAGCTGATGTAGCTATTTTAATACATAAAAACCTACGACACTCTATCAGAGAGGTGAGGGCTGACTCCCTAGGCCGCAAACTTACATATGACCATAGGAGACAAAGCAGTGGCTATCACCAATATCTATGCTCCCAACTCTCCAGACGCTTCCTTCTTCCAAGACATGGTACAATGGGTTCTCACTGCCCCTGAGGTTCTACATCTAGTGGGCGGGGACTTCAATTCTGTCATGTCTACACTGGCAGATCGCACATATCGCCCTACGCAAAGGACACGTCCCGATATCCCCCATGCACCAGTCTCTACCCCCTTAGCGCACTCCATTGACTCTATGCATTTCGTCGACATCTGGTGCCTGAGGCATCCAACGGACAGAGAGTATACCTTCTTCTCGCCCCCACATAATACCTTCTCTCGTATAGACTACTTTTTTGCTTCCCCAGCCCTAGTCTCTGTAATAGACACCCCAGACATTTATGATGCCAGAATCTCAGACCACAGCCCCATCACAGTTCATATGACTCAGACCACGCCCTCAACTCCCTCCCCTACCTGGCGTTTCCCTTCATATTTGGCGGATAATGAGGACTTCCGACACGTCCTGCACCAAACATGGGAAGAATATGTCTCCACAAACGGAGCACATATTTGTGACCCAAACCTCTTCTGGGAAGCGGGTAAAGCCTTCCTGCGGGGTAAAATCATCTCATACACCGTTCAATTTAAAAAGCACGCCCGACAACAATATATGCAAGCAAGTGAAGCCTTACGTGTAGCCCACGAAAAACTAACACTAAACCGCACCTTAGCCAACATACAGGAATGGAGGCAAGCCAAGTGCGCCTTTGATCTCTGGGCAGAACATAGCGAAGCTGCTAAAACTTCATACTCTACTCTGCACTTTCACAAGTTTGGCAACAAGGCAGGCAGACTGCTTGCCAGATTATGTTCAGGACCAAGACGTCCTACACATATCCCAACCTTGAGAAATGCCTCCGGCTCGCTAGTTACCTCGCCTGCCGAAGTCAGCAAATTACTTGCAGACTATTATACTGATTTGTACCGAGCAGACCCATCAGATCAAATTGCCACGGAAGCTCTATTAGCCAAGATACGTCTGCCCAGACTTCAAACTACGCACCTGGAGGCACTAAATGCACCTATCACTTTAGAAGACATACAACGCACGATCAAATCTATGGCCTCTGCTAAAGCTCCAGGTCCCGACGGATACACTGCGGAATTCTTCAAACTAACGACTGACTTTATTCCCAACACCCTGAAGCATGTATATGCAGCCATGTGGGACGCAGGTCCATACCTCCCCACAGGAACACAGGCCCATATCAAATTAATTTCTAAGAAAGGGAAAGATCCCTTACTTCCAGGATCCTACCGTCCAATCTCATTAATAAATGTGGATGTAAAAATCATGTCTAAAATAGTAGCATCACGCTTAGCTCTCTTGCTCCCGTCCCTCCTACACCCAGCCCAATCTGGCTTTGTCTCAGGACGATCAGCTACATTAAACATCCGTAAGGTCTTAATGGCTCTAGACTATGCTAAAACCCACCCCGATCAAGACGTCACAATCATGTCCCTAGACGCGGAAAAAGCCTTTGACAACATTGGTTTCTCATGGCTTTTCACGGTAATGGAAAAATTTGGCTTTTCGGGTTAAATTACAAGTTTCCTATCACAAAGGTATGCCTCACCAACGGCACGCCTTGTCACCCCGGACTTCATTTCGGACACCATCCCCTTAGCGCAAGGAACGCGACAGGGCTGCCCCCTATCCCCGTTGTTATTCAACATTGCGATTAAACCCTTATCTAGAATCCTCAATTCAACCGAGGGAGTTAGTGGCATCACTATGGGAAACCAAACACTCCGCTCTGCACTATTTGCGGACGATATTTTATTGTTTTCTACTGACCCCGTATCAGACTTTGATAGACTTAAACAACTCTTTGCGGCCTTCCGACTCTGCTCTGGCTTTCGTATAAACTTTGATAAGAGTGAAATCTTAGCACTACACCCACGCCTATCTACTAAATGGGCACATATGTCCCCGCTGACCATTGCATCTCAATATATTACATACTTAGGAATAAAAATAGGACGTGACCCATCCTCTTTGTATGTACTTAACTACCCTCCCTTGGTTACCAAAATTGTCAGGGAATTGGAGGCTTGGGGTGCCCTTCCCCTCTCGCTCTTTGGGAGATGCCACCTTTTTAAAATGGTCTCATTTGCACGCCTGCTCTATCCCATACCTCTATTACTGAGGCACTCAGATGTACAAAAACTTCAGAAGGCACTGACAGCTTTCCTATGGTCTAGCAAAAAACCACGCATTGCGCTTCAAAAATGATGTCTCCCGAAGGGCGAGGGCGGGGCAGGACTCCCCAACATTCGTTTTTATAACCTAGCCTGCCTACTTAGACAGGGCCTAGATTGGTTAACAGGAGGATCCAAATATTCCAACTACGACCTAGAAGACTCCTCCACTCTAACCCTAACAACCTGCCGCATCACCTCAAAACTAGCGTACTTTTCAGAGATACTGTCATCGCATGGAGGGAGGTCAGAAAACTGCTTGGACTCCCCTCTAGCATCTCTAAACATCTAAAAATACAAGGCGACCCTATGTTCATACCCTCCACTCTACATAAAGCCTTTACCCAATGGCAATCGAGGGGCCTTATAAAGATAACTTCGATATACCAAGATAAGCCATGTACATTCAAACCGTACCAAACCTTGATGCGGGAATTCTCCCTGCCACCAACTCACAGATTCTTCTATCACCAACTCACAGATTTTTTGAGATCCTGCTGTGGTCCTGAGTCTGACCCTTTTAAACCATCCTTTATTGATAACATACTACAGAGCAAGGACTACTCTATTTCCACCATCTATTCTCACCTCATTCAACACCAATCGCGGAAGTACTGCCTCACGCCCTTCCAAAAATGGTCCCATCTCCTGGGGGATGAAGACCTACCCAACAAAATCCTTGACGGATATAGGCTTATCCGGAAACTCACAATATCTGAAACATGGCGTGATACTCAATTTAAGATTATCCACAGAGCATAATTCCCATTTCGCTTTAACAAAGAAGACCCGTCTCAAGCGTTATGCCCATGGTGCTCACTGTCACGTCCCACACTGCTACACAGGCTCTGGGAGTGTCCTGCTGTTACCAGCTACTGGAATGATGTGATAGCCTACATCAACAAAATCAGCCATACCAACCTACACGGAGACTGCCTACTATGCTTGTTTAGCATTACACCTTCAGCCTCCTCCTCGTCCTCACTGGACTTACCTAACATACCACACTGGGCTCATATCTGTCTTCTTGTGTCCCACTGGATTACGACATCACCGCCTAGCCTACCTGCGGTTATAAAAGCTTTGACATCATTATTCTATTTGGAAAGATTGGACCTCCTTACGTCAAATCTCCGCTTTACCCCACGACTTTTCAAACGCTGGAGACTGTTTCTGGAAGCCACATTCCCTCAACAGACCATCCAAGACATAATGCATCCATTTCGGTACACAGAATGGTACCTGACGAGAGATATTTCTAACTCACTTGGAAAACTTAAAATACCTCCAGTGTCTGACCCTTCCTCATTTAAACCACCATAAGCTGTCTACAATCGCCTAAAGCTCCTTAGGATCCACCAACTTCATATATCCTACCCTGGGACTCTTTTCACCCGAACAAATTGTTTTCACCAAAACATAATGTAGATTATCTAGTTAGACATGTTCAAAAGTAGCCTCCATTCCCTAAAGGTACAAAAAATTTATGATAAACCCTGTTTGGCAATTTCTTGCCCAATGTTAGTGACAAGCTGGTAAATGTGAATTGCTTACCCCCCTCCCCCTTCCCTCCCCCCTCCCTCTCCCCTGTGTTCCCTATAACTGTGTTTAGGTATGACATGCAATATGTACCAAGAATAATTGTATATCTATGCCTTACAATTGCTTTGTACAATGTTTTCTATGGATATATTTTGAAAAAATCAATAAATATTTTTCAAAAAAAAAAAAAACTTTTGCACAAAGCAAGTAAGTATGACATGTTGATCATTTTACTTTTAAAAATGGTTGTAATATAATCACATTAATCCAACGCCGTTTTACTTTTTAAAATGCAGCACATAGATACTCACTGGTCAAATCAAAGTATAAAAAGACAATAATCTTCTAAGCCTTGTGCTTAGACTCAAGACTAAACCAATCAGCCCTAACATACAGGTAAACTGGAATATGCCACTTTAGAAATACAGCAATAAGAAGTTGTAGTTACACAGAATTACCACTGGATGTCAGCACAAATATTTTTATGCATTACATAATGAAATTCAATGCAAAGGGGATGAATACACGATGAGTGTTCCAGAACAATGCATATACCAAACCTGTAAAAGCTGGAAATCGCTGTAGTAGACACCTCTACTCTGGTGCTCTCTGCAAGCTTTCAAGTGCCAAGGGGCCCCGCTATTGCATTGTAAACACAGGAGGTTGGCTACTTGGCGCTAGGGTTGCCACCTGTCCGGTTTTCTCCCAGACAGTCTGGTTTTTGAATGCTGTGTACGGGTTTTCATCTGCCCCAGACACATCATTCACACGGACTGCACCAAGACTGACATCTGATGTCTCCCCCCTCCCTGATGCAAGCCTGGTTCAGCAGAGCAGAGCAGAGTGTCAGTGAATCAAAGCTCCTCCCCTCCTCCTCCTCCGCTCTGTATACACACACACATGAGGCAGAGGAGGAGAGGGGAGCAGGAACGTGCTGATCTCAGGTCTGTAAAAAGTTTTCTATACTGTGTAGATGGACAGGGGGAAGGGGAGAGAGCGGCTGGAAAGGAAGACAAGGTAGAAAATATGTGGAGTGATCGAGGGATTAGGAGGATATGTGCTGGGCAGGGGGAAGACAATGCTAGAAGTGTGGATTGGATTTGAAATCTGATAACCCCTCCTAGCACTATCTCTCTCCCCTCCCAAAGCACCCCCAGCACATATCCTACCCCTCCCCCTTGCACTGGCACTCTTCTCTCACAAACTGCCCCCCTCCCCATCACATATCTGACTCCCCCCCCCCCCAAACGCCCCCAGCACATATGGACACAGGCTGCACATGATGGACACAGGCTACATATGATGGGCACAGGCTGCATATGATGGGCACAGGCTGCACATGATGGACACAGGCTGCATATGATGGACACAGGCTGCATATGATGGGCACAGGCTGCATATGATGGGCACAGGCTGCATATGGTGGACACAGGCTGCATATGATGGACACAGGCTGCATATGATGGGCACAGGCTACATATGATGGGCACAGGCTGCATATGATGGACACAGGCTGCAAATGATGGGCACAGGCTACATATGATGGGCACAGGCTGCATTTGATGGACACAGGCTGCACACATGGACACAGGCTACATATGATGGACACAGGCTGCATATGATGGGCACAGGCTACATATGATGGGCACAGGCTGCATTTGATGGACACAGGCTGCACACATGGACACAGGCTACATATGATGGACACAGGCTGCATTTGATGGACACAGGCTGCACACATGGACACAGGCTACATATGATGGACACAGGCTGCATATGATGGGCACAGGCTACATATGATGGGCACAGGCTGCATATGATGGGCACAGGCTACATATGGTGGGCACAGGCTGCATGATTGGCACAGGCTGCATATGATGGGCACAGTGGCTGCATATGATGGGGCATAGTGGATGCATTTTATGGGGCACAGTGGCTGCATTTTACTGGGCACAGTGGTTGCATTTTATGGGGCACAGTGGTTGCATTTGACGGGGCACAGTGGCTGCAATTGATGGCACACTGAGGCTGCAATTGATGGGGTTTTTTTTCAGAATTTTTCAGTTTGTTTGCGCCCCCCAAAAAATTTTGAGCACCAGCCGCCACTGCCCCCCAGCACATATCTAACTCTCCCCACCCCCCCTGCTAGCACTAGCCCTCTCCACAGGACAAATCTGACCCCTGCATTCTATGCAGAACACTCACAATTCAGCCACGCGCAGTTTGCTGTGGCGAACTATGCGCCTCATTACTACTCTTTTTTAAGGCCACCAAAAGTGTCCCAGGTCTATTACAATCTTATAGCGTATACCCCCCCCCCCCCAAAAAAAAAAAAAAAAAATGCCGCCGCTAAAGTGTTTGGGTTTGGCTTGAAGAAAAGGTGGCAGATTGACAAAACTGGAAATGACGCGTGAGCAATGGCCTCGCGTTTTTTTAAATACAAGCTGATACTATCTTGGGTATTTTAGCACAATCCAGCACCCTTTGACCGGGTTTGGTGCGAGGAATCATCACCAGTTGATTATGGGGAACCCCTGAAAAGGTTATTCTGATGTTATGCCATTTACCGCTGGAAGGTTGCTGGAATCCTCACCAATGGCATTCAGGTGAGTGTGCATTGGTGAGGGGGACGGCACTGGAGGCACCTTTCTGCATGGAAGCACTTTTTCACACTTTATAGGGTGTATTAGCACTTGAGAACATATTTTCATTTAGAGTGTATTACTATTTGTTAACATACTTTCAGTGGATGATTTCCACATCTTTTGGACACTTATTCCACTTTATGGACTATTTGGGATCGTTTTAAGGTCACATACTGCATTCATGAAATCTTCTTTTATATACAGTATATTTATGTAACTTTGTTTATATATATATGGCACTTTTATATGATTTATTATGATTATATGATTGATATATTGTAGTGCTGCACTTTTTTACAACGGATTTGCATTTAAGGTTGGTCACCTTTGTGCTAGCGGCTCACTGTGTTTACATTTGCTTAACCACTTCAGCTCCAGAAGGATTACCCCCCTTCATGACCAGGCCATTTTTTGCGATACAGCACTGTGTTACTATAACTGACAGTTGCGCGGTAGTGCAACGCTGTACCCAAATAACATTGATGTCCTTTTTTTCCCCACAAACAGAGCTTTCTTTTGGTGGTATTTGATCACCTCGGCGGTTTTTATTTTTTGCGCTATAAACATAAAAAGTGCAACAATTTTGAAAAAAAAAAACTATGTATTTTACTTTCTGCTCTAAAACATATCCAATAAAAAAGTGTACAAAAATCGAATTTCTTCATCAATTTAGTCCAATATGTACTCTGCTAGATGTTTTTGGTAAAAAAAAATCCCAATAAGCGTGTACCGATTGGTTTGTGCAACAGTTATCGTATCTACAAACTATGGGATAGATTTATGTCATTTTTATTTTTTTTTTACTAGTAATGGCGTCGATCAGCAATTTTTAGCAGGACTCCAGCATTGCGGCGGACAAATCTGGCACTAAGTGACACTTTTTGGGGACCAGTGACACCAATACCGTGATCAGTGCTAAAAATATGCACTGTCACTGTACTAATGACACTGGCAGGGAAGGGAGTAACATCAGGGGCAATCAAAGGGTTAAATGTGTTCCCTGGGAGTGATTACTAACTGTGGGGGGGGGGTGTGCTTTGACTGGGGGAAGACAGAGATCCATGTTCCTGCTTAGCAGAAACACAAAATCTCTATCTACACTTCTGACAGAACGGCGATCTGCCTTGTTTACATGGGCAGACCGCCGTTCTGTAGGCCTTGGGAATGATCGGCGTGTCCTGGCAGACATCGGGTCCGTGGGACCCGCTGATTGGCTCCCGCTGTGTCCCACAATGTCTAGCCTGCTGGATTCTGTAGAAATCTTCACTTCAGGGCTATCTTAATACACTTTTATTAAATACTTGATGTTGAGAGATTCAGGAAGTCTGTGAGCTGACCAGCAGGCTTACCCATCATGGAATATGCTGTATCATTTTAGGTTGATTTTAAAGTGGTTCTAAAGGCAGAAGGTTTTTTACCTTAATTCATTCTATGCATTAAAAAAAACATTTGTGTGTTTCGCCCCCCCCCCCTAATACTTATCTGAGCCCCATCGCAATCCAGTGATGTGCATGAGAGCCTCGGCTCTTTGGAAACTCTACCTCCTCATTGGCTGAGACAGCAGTGGGAGCCATTGGCTCTCGCCGCTGTCAATCACAGCCAGTGAGCCAACGAGGAGAGAGAGGGGGCAGGCCCGAGCCACGGCTCTGTGTGTGAATGGACACGCACAGGAGTTGCTCGAGAGCAATCCTGTCTGGGTGCCCGCATAGCAAGCTGAATGCTATGGGGGCACTTGGCAGGGGGGAGGGGCCAGGAGCGCTGGTGGGGGACCTGAGAAGAGGAGGATCGGGGCTGCTCTGTGCAAAGCTATTACACAGAGCAGGTAAGTATAACCTGCTTTTTATAAAATAAATAAAAAAAACAAAAAACAAAAAAAAACACATTGCCTTTAATATCACTTTATTATTATTATTATTATACACGATTTATATAGCGCCAACAGTTTACGCAGTGCTTTACAATGTAGAGGGAGGACAGCACAATTACAGTACAATACAGAAGGTACAGGAGGGCCCGGCTCGTAGAGCTTCCATTCTAAAGGGAGGGAGTGGTGGTACAAAAGGTAGTAGATGCGGGGAATGATTTGATGGGGGTGGCTCGGGGACAGTTGTTAGGTGGGTGTGGAATAGGCTTCCCTGAATAAGTGAGTTTTCAGGGATCTCCTAAAGGTGGACAGGTTAGGGGCTGATCATATATACCGGGGCAGGGAGTTTAAGATATTAATTTGATTTTATGGAAGTGTAGCACTACCTTCGTAATAGTTGCAGATGTAGGGTTTCCACGCTTCTGCACAGCCAGTCACACAGCA
Source organism: Lithobates clamitans (assembly GCA_037952925.1). Classification (NCBI taxonomy): domain Eukaryota; kingdom Metazoa; phylum Chordata; class Amphibia; order Anura; family Ranidae; genus Lithobates; species Lithobates clamitans. Next base: position 149,553 of record JBBGZY010002827.1, read on the forward strand.
TTTCCTTCTTGCATCCAGACACAGAAAGTCCTTTTTTTAACTTGTAAGCAACGAGTTTAAGAAATAGGCTTGGTCCAGAAGTGGTTAATTAGGGATGTGTTGTCCCTGGGTCCTCTCTTGCCCATCCTCTACAAACAACAAAGGTTTGGTCCAAACCTAGGTTCAGACTGAACTGTTGGCTCACCCCTACTGTAGTTTGGTCCAAACCTAGTTTCAGACTGAACTGTTGGCTCATTCCTACTGTAGTTTGGTCCAAACCTAGGTTCAGACTGAACTGTTGGCTCATTCCTATTGTAGTTTGGTCCAAACCTAGGTTCAGACTGAACTGTTGGCTTATCCCTACTGTAGTTTGGTCCAAACCTAGTTTCAGAATGAACTGTTGGCTCATTCCTACTGTAGTTTGGTCCAAACCTAGTTTCAGACTGAACTGTTGGCTCATTCCTACTGTAGTTTGGTCCAAACCTAGGTTCAGACTGAACTGTTGGCTCATTCCTATTGTAGTTTGGTCCAAACCTAGGTTCAGACTGAACTGTTGGCTCATCCCTACTGTAGTTTGGTCCAAACCTAGTTTCAGAATGAACTGTTGGCTCATTCCTACTGTAGTTTGGTCCAAACCTAGTTTCAGACTGAACTGTTGGCTCATTCCTACTGTAGTTTGGTCCAAACCTAGGTTCAGACTGAACTGTTGACTCATTCCTATTGTAGTTTGGTCCAAACCTAGGTTCAGACTGAACTGTTGGCTCATCCCTACTGTAGTTTGGTCCAAACCTAGTTTCAGACTGAACTGTTGGCTCATTCCTACTGTAGTTTGGTCCAAACCTAGGTTCAGACTGAACTGTTGGCTCATCCCTACTGTCCTATGGAGACCTTATGAACTCCCGCACTCAACCATGAACTGCCTGTTTTCTATAGTTGCCCTTTGGGAATTCACACTTCTCATCCTCTGTACCAGTCAAAATTTCTGTGTTTGTATTTTGCCTGGAAAACCCCATTTATAATTATTCTGTTCTTCCCCTCTGGAAAAGATAGATTCTCAGGCTGAGCGGTGATTGATCGGGAAGAGGAAGTAATTCATTATCTGATGTGCCTTGCGCTGAGACTTTATTATAGATCTCAGATGGGTAAGTCTGCTGGTCAGATCTCGGACTTCCTGCATCTCTCAACATCAAGTGTTTAATAAAAGCGTATTAAGATGGCCCTAGGCAGTAAACCTGTATGAGCGGGATCTATTATTTATATCAGGTACGCTCTCTTTACTGCCGGTATTATAGTCAAGTTAATAGAGGAGGCGGATGCACATGCATATTATATTTATAGGGACTGTCTGGGGAAAAACTTAAAATATTGTTGGGTTAAGAAAGCCGGCATTTGTTGTCATGTCTAAGTGCGGTTTACTTTTGTGGGAGCTTTAGCGCCAGAAATCTTGGCGTGCAAATTGTTGGTGCTAATAGCTTTTATTGTATGTGTGCTTTACTGTATACCTTTATATTCATTTATCACACACAAAGAAGTTAAGCTGTAGAATTTATGTTCTACAGCCTAAAGTTATGGATCATCTCTGATTGTGAGTAACCCCTTGTTCATCTGTTGTTTACAAAATGCAGAGATGACTGATGTGTTCTACCTCACCATTATCTATAAAGGTAGGTAAACATGAGCACCCAATAGCCAATGAAATGCAGATTGGAATTTATGATCGTTTTATTGAAAGTAGTGACAGTTGATCAAGCCTTTCCGGAGAACGAAGACTCCCCCTTCCTCAGGGCTCATTTCAAATGGGGCCGGTTCCAGTTTGAAATGAGCCCTGAGGAAGGGGGAGTCTTTGTTCCCTCAAAACATGTTGGCTTCATCACCTGTCACTACTTTCAATAAAACAATCATAAATTCACCTTTCAATCTGCATTTCATTGGATGCTGGGCAGGGCTCTCCTTTTTACCTACAGTGAATCCGGAAAGCTGTTCACTTTTTCCACATTTTGTTATGTTACAGCCTTATTCCAAAATTAAATGAATTCATAATTTTCCTAAAAATTCTACAAACAATACCCCATAATGAGAATGTGAAAGAAGTTTGTTTGAAATCTTTGCTAATTTATTAAAAATAAAAAAATAAAAAAGCATATGTACACAATTATTCAATACTTTGTTGAAGCACCTTTGGCACCAATTACAGCCTCAAGTCTTTCTGAGTATGATGCTACAAGCTTGGCACACCTATGTTTTGGCAGTTTCTAACATTCTTCTTTGCAGGACCTCTCAAGCTCCATCAGGTTGGATGGGGAGTGTTGGTGCACAGCCATTTTCAGATCTCTCCAGAGATGTTCAATCGGGTTCAAGTCTTGGCTCTGGCTGGGCTACTCAAGGACATTCACAGAGTTGTCCCGTAGCCAATCCTTATGATCTTGGCTGTGTGCTTAGGGTTGTTGTCCTGTTGGAAGATGAACCTTCACCCTAGTCTTGTCCAGAGTGCTGCCACCACCATGCTTCTCTGTAGGGATAGTATAGGTCAGGGGATGACCGGTGCTTGTTTTCCTCCAGACATGATGCTTGCCATTCAGGCCAAAGAGTTCAATCTTTGTTTTATCAGACCAGAGAATTTTGTTTCTCATGGTCTGAGAGTGCTTCAAGTGCCTTTTGGCAAACTCCAGGTGGGCTGTATTGTGCCTTTTACTGAGGAGTGGCTTACGTCTGGCCACTCTACCATACAGGCCTGATTGGTGGAGTGCTGCAGAGATGGTTGTTCTTCTGGAAAGTTCTCCTCTCTCCACAGAAAAATGCTGGAGCTCCGTCAGAGTGACTATTGAGTTCTTGGTCACCTGCCTGACTAAGGCCCTTCTCCCCGATCACTTGGTTTGGCTGGGCGGGCGGCTGTAGGAAGAGTCCTGGTTGTTCCAAACGTCTTCCATTTACAGATGATGGCGGCCACTGTGCTCATTGGGACCTGCTGCAGAAACTATTCTGTACCCTTCCCCAGATCTGTGCCTCGATACAATCCTGTCTCGGAGGTCTACAGACAATTCCTTGGACGTCATGGCTTGGTTTGTACTTTGGTTTGTACTCTGACATGCACCGATAACTGTGGGATCTTATATAGACAGGTGTGTGCCTTCCCAAATCATGTCCAATCAACTGAATTTACCACAGGTGGGCTCCAAACAAGTTGTAGAAACATCTCAAGGATGATCAGTGGAAACAGGATGCACCTGAACTAAATTTTGAGTGTCATGGCAAAGTCTGTGAATACTTATCTACATGGGATTTTTCCGTTTTGTTTTTTTTAATATATTTGCAAATATTTCAAAAAAACTTCTTTCATGTTGTCATTATGGAGCATTGTTTGTAAAATTTTGAGGAAAATAATGAATTGAATCCATTTTGGAATAAGGCTGTAACATAACAAAATGTGGAAAAAGTGAAGCGCTGTGAATACTTTCCAGATTCACTGTACCTTTACAAATACTTGTGAAAGCAACCTTGAGGCCATACCCAAAGGTAGCAGCCCAAGCCCCCAGAAAGGGCATACTGCCACCTTTATTTTAAATCGGGCAGAAATCATTAGTAGAGAACTCTTTCAATCCAACCCCACCAATACCCACCCATAGACCCACAACAGAGTGAGTCAGTCCAGCGTGGTCTCCAACCCTAAAGAACCTCACCATTATCTGGAAAGGTAATTACCATCTTACGGACTGTTGCTATATTAGCATTGAAAGTAACTACTTTGCAACAAGAAACCTGTGTAATGTTCTAACAGAAGTATTACGTTAAAGTGGTTTTAAACGTCAGACATGAAATATGAACAAATCATATCTCTCTATAGCAGTGGTCTCCAAACTGTGGCCCAAGGGCCAGATGCTTGCCACAATGCGGCTCTTAGGGTACTATTTCTCCCACTGATAAAAGGCACTATTCCTCTCACTGACACAAATGACGGGACACCATTCCTCCCACTGACTTCAGTGATGGGGCACTAATCCCCCCCCCACTGACACCATCAAAGGGGCACTATTCCTCTCACTGACATCAATGATGGGGCACTAATCCCCCCCACTGACACCATCAAAGGGGCACTATTCCTCCCACTGACATCAATGATGGGGCACTAATCCCCCCCACTGACACCATCAAAGGGGCACTATGCCTCCCACTGACTTCAATGATGGGGCACTAATCCCCCCCACTGACACCATCAAAGGGGCACTATTCCTCCCACTGACATCAATGATGGGGCACTAATCCCCCCACTGACACCATCAAAGGGGCACTAATCCCCCCACTGACACCATCAAAGGGGCAGTATTCCTCTCACTAATACCAATGATAGGACATTGACTTCCTTTTCCTCCTTACTCCCTCTCACATCGGACACTTTGTACTCTCACTGGCCACAGTCCCCCCTCCCAAAGTCTGAAGGACAGCAAATTGGCCCTTTGTTTAGAAAGATTGGAGACCCCTGCTCTATAGTGTGTACTTGTTACAATCGAGAGCACTAAGTGTAATTTCTGTCCGCTGCCTCCTTCCTCCGCTATCTGAATGAATCACTTTTTTCCTGACACCAAGAGAAAAAAGGTGACAGGGGAGGGAGCACCAGCACATTGCCTGTAATTGACTGCCTCAGCTCTGTTCCTGTGTTCTGTGCGAAGGGGGGGTGTATCTTTCCTCCTCTTTCCTTCAGCTCTCGCATCTAAACAAATGGAACGGAACAAATTAATAATAAATAATAAAACGTTTTTATTATTATTATTTTTATTAGTATTTATTATTATTATTTCATTACGTTCCATTTGTTTAGATATGTTATTTTGGATAATTCGTAACTTCAAATAAATTTTTTATTCGTTACGATACCAACTGCACTCCACCTCTTATCCCAGCTAGAGGTCTCCAGAGTGGTGCCAGCAGCAGGAAAGAAGAGATCTTCAGGTCAGTGTGAAGCTATACCCCGGGCATAATAGTATAGGCCTGCTTTCACACTGATGTGCTGTGGTTTACCCACACCGCGGGTGCAGTGCAGTGTACCTGCGGGTTTGCTGCACTTAGCCATAGACTTCAAATATATCCTGCAGGTTTGGTGCACTTTCTGAATGTAGGAATTTGGTGAGCTTTCAGAAAGACTTTTTTTTTACCTCCCCCAAACGCACCCTTTTTAGCTGCAGTGGCCAGGGGTGTACACATGTTGCAGCCGCAGCAAGAGTTATATTGTACACCCTATCATGGTTGGTGGGTGTAGTACCTGCCAGCGGCAGCTGGTGCTCAAAGTTTTTTTGGGGCGCAAACAAACTGAAAAAAAAAATAAACTTCAACTGCAGCCACTGTGCCCATCAAATGCAGCCACTGTGCCCATCGTATGCAGCCACTGTGTCCATCAACTGCAGCCACTGTGCCCATCATATGCAGCCACTATGCCCATCAAATGCAGCCACTGTGCCCATCAAATGCAGCCACTGTGCCCATCAAATGCAGTCACTGTGCCCATCAAATGCAGCCACTGTGCCCATCATATGCAGCCACTGTGCCCATCAAATGCAGACTCTGTGCCCATCAAATTCAGCCACTGCGACTCCCCTGGCGGCAGTTAACCAGCACCCCCCCCCCGCCCGCTTGTTGTCTGACCGGCACTTACCCCATCTTGGTGGCGGGTCAGGCAGCGGGTGATGGCAGCGAGCTGTGTGACAGGCAGCGGGTCAGGCGGCGGCTCCTGTGTCCTCCATGCTTTTCCTCCTGCTAGGCGTCCAATAGTAGCACCTGTCCTTTCAGACCCGCGCTTCCTGATTGGCGGAGAGGCGGTTCAGTGTTAGAAAAGCGAATATTCATTTGCTTTTCTAACACAGCTGGGTGGGTTCATGGCGCAATGCTCTGCACTCCGAGTCCACCCCATTTTGAAGCCTATTAGATGCCTCTAATAAGGTGCGTCAAAAAAATCTCTGTCTCTGTAATCTTGTCTCTGTAATTCAGACGCCTGGTGTCCTAAAAGGGGCCGGATGCCTGAATAGGGGGTGGCCTCGGCGGCCATGGATAGATTCATGCTAAGCATGAATCTATCCATTAAGCATATAGAGGGTGGCGTGATAGAAGGGGCGGTGCCCGGGTGCCCCTAATGGACAGCCTGCCCCTGGTACCCGCCAAGCTTGACCTATTGAAGTGAATGAGGCCACTCTGCAGATGTCTTGCAACCTTGTGCAGTGCGATCCGAGTGTGTTTGACAGGTAGTGAGGAGGAGATATGTTGCTTCCTCACCACCTCATTTAAACCTATGATTACCATGCAATGCAAGCGATTGCGACGTGATGGTATGGCAATTAGAGGTTCAAATCAGGTGTGAGTAGGCGACACTGTGCCCGGTGATCTGTGACATCTCTCATGTTGTTCAGGTAGATCAACGTCGGTGTATAACATGCACCCCAAGTTTAGGAGGGAATTTTAAGGAAAAAAACTTACATTTAAATGCCCATCAATGCAGCCTTATCAGTGTCATTTGCAGCATTTGCAGCCTTGTCAGTGTCCATCTGCAGCCTTGCCCAGGCTGCAGTTAAAGTGCAGTGACATGTCAGTGTCACTGCAGTTTGAAAATGGCGCTGCCAAGATACACAGAGCCCGTCCTGTGTATCGGCTCTTCTCGGCTCTTCTCGGCTCCTCTCGTAGTCCCGCCCAGTCCCGCCCTATGATGGACATAACACAGGTCCAATGGCGGGACTGGGTGTGACTGTGAGCAGAGCCGTGCGCCGCCCATATACATACATAGCCGAGTGTACTCGGCTAGGCTCGGATAGCTCCGCTCACAGTCACGCCCAGTCCCTGTGTTATGTCAGTCATAGGGCAGGACTGGGGGTGACTGTGAGCGGAACTAGCCGAGGATAGCCGAGTACACTCGCCTATGTATAGATATCGGCGGCACTCGCTCCTCTGCTCACAATCAGCGGGGGATCAGCGGGGATTGACGTATAACACGCACCCACGATTTTCCCCTGATTTTAAGGGGAAAAAAGTGCGTGTTATACGCCGATAAATACGGTATATACTGGTAGATCAAATTGTAACATCTATAGATGACAATCGATAATGCTTAAAGGGCAAAGAACATGGGATGAGTGTTTTGCATTGTATGTACAGGGCTCAACATTTCAAGTCCTAAACTACTAGCCAGGGCTTAAGGGTTACTCGCTGCCAGTTGCCTCACCCAACCCCACCCTGCCTGCACCTAATTCCGCCCCTAAACATAAATTACACTTAAATATGTTTTATGCAGAATTAAGTTCAAAAAATTATATTAACAACAACAACTATCAGTGCCCATCAATGCAGCCTCACCAGTGCCCATCTATGCATCCTCACCTGTGCCCATCTATGCAGCCTCACCTGTGCCCATCTATGCAGCCTCACCTGTGCCCATCATTGCAGCGTGAACTGTGCCCACCAATGCAGCCTCACCTGTGCCCATCATTGCAGTGTGAACTGTGCCCACCAATGCAGCCTCACCTGTGCCCATCATTGCAGCGTGACCAGTACCCAGCAATGCAGCCTCACCTGTGCCCTACATTGCAGCGTGACCAGTTCTCACCAATGCAGCCTTGACTGTGCCCATGATTTCAGCTTGACCAGTGCAGAGTAAGAGAGAGGGCAGCCAGATCATCACAGAGCGGGGATAGCTACTGTAACAGTTTACATTAGAATTGCCGTCTACTCACGGTCACACACAGTCCCGCCTCCTGACCCGGCACCTGTGACAGACAGAACACATCCTGGCATTGAACTGGCATTCTGTCTGTCACAGGCGCTGGGTCAGGAGGCGGGGCTGTGTGTGACCGCGAGCGGATGGCAATTCCCTGGTCTGTACTCCGGCCCGCTCTTCTCTTTCTCTTCACTTCCTCCACGCTCTTTTCTCCCTGGGCAGCTCATATTCAACCCGTCTTCTCAAAAAATTGAAAGCACAAAAACACAATACACAACCTATTTTTTGGTAAAATATAAAAGATGATGTTACGCAGAGTAAATAGATAGCAAACATTTCACGCTTTAAAATTGCGTAGGCCCGTGCAACAGCGACAAACGATGTCAATTTTACTATCCATAGGCGGCGCTTTAAAAGCCTTTACAGGGTATCACTTTAGATTTACAGAGGAGGTCTGGTGCTAAAATGACTGCCCATGATCTGATGTTCGCGGCGATGCCTCACATGTGTCGGACAATCAATGTTTGCATGCGTGCGAGACCAACGCGTGCATTCGCCTTTGCGCACTAGCATGGGTGGGACGGGGGCACTTACTTTTTTTTTTTTTTTCATTATTAATTTATTTTATTATTTTTTTTCTGTATTTTTAGACTGTTGCTTTCCTAAAGAAAAAAAATGGTACCGTTGACATCCAGGTAAACTGGAAGTAATGTCATGTCATCGCTTCTGGGTTACGATCAAAGCCAATCCTGGTTTTGTTTGGCTGTCCGGCCAGCCTGCAGACATGCCGGCTGGTCGCTCGGGTCTACCGGTGGGACAGGAAAGCCCAAGCAACTGCGGGAGGGGGGTGCAACCCCGCTTGCTGCTTGTGATAGCAATTGTGTAGGTAGTTAGGTGCTCTACAAATACTATTACAAGCGAGCCGATTGCCGGCTCTAAAAAGTAGTACTGGGATGATGCCTGCAGTGTATATATCCACCGAAGGTCCAGCAACGTATGAATACATCACTGGTCATTAAGTGCTTCAGTCATAGGCTTTGCCTAGGCTGATATGATGTCATTAGACATGTGCATTTCGTTGTGTTCCAAATAAGTTTTTTAACGAATTGCGACAAATTCATTAATTCGTTAATATCCTAATTACCGAAAAACCGTTAAACCCATTTTTCCGAATATTCGTAAATTCGAGAATTCGCTAATTCGTAAATTCGAAATTCGAAAATCCGAAAACCCCAAAAATGAGAAAATCTGAAGTAATAGCTAACTAATAATTACTTAAAGAGGAAAATAACCCCGGATTGTTTCTTTTTTGTTAAATATTATAATTAAGCAATGTGTATAAATGCCTTGCACATTAAAATGTCATTAAAACAAGGTTTGTAAATACATTTTTTTACTTTTATAAAATATACCTTCTTCCAGGAATCAGCAGCTCCATCTTTACTACTGATCTTTGTATCTTGTGCAGACATCATTTCCGGCCTTCCTTTGCTCCCCTGTCTAAATCTGGTGCATGCGCGTGTAAGCTAAGACTCCATCTTAATCACCGCTCTCGATCGCCGAGAACCAGGAAGCAGAGGAGGGCACACCATTGCGAGGCTTCCTTTGTGTGCCGTTCACTGTGGAAAGAATTAACCCAGCGTCCTGCGTATATAGAAACGGCACGCCGTTAACGAAACTATGGACTGCGCATGCGCCGGTGACGTCATTTACCATAGCAGGACGGATTCTGAGGAAACTGTACAAGTAAGTGAAGTTGCACAGAATGAGCTAATGTGTAAAATGAGAGTTTACAACCGCTTTAAGTATTACTTAATAACTACTTAATTACTTAACTATTACCAACTATTAAATTAAAGGTATTGGAATTTCTTTTCAAATTTGGCTGTCAGTGAACGTAACGAATACGAAAATTATCCAAAGTTACGAATTATCCAAAATAACGAATGCCGTATCTAAACGAATGGAATGTAACAAATTAATAATAATAAATAACAATAATAATAATAAATCCTTTTTATTATTATTATTTGTTATAAATTCGTTCCATTCCATTTGTTTAGATGCTGTAATCGTTATTTCGGATAATTTGTAACTTTGGATAAATTCGTATTCATTACGTTCACTAACTTTTAAAGGAAATTCCAATACTTATAATTTAATAGATAGTTATTATTAGTTAGTTAGCTAGTTATTCTTTAGAATTTTTGGGTTTACTTTCTTATTTTCGGATTTTCGAATTTACAAATTTTCCAAATTTTCCAATCACTTTGCAGTGATTTTTTAAAAACTTTTTTCAGCATTTTTCAACGTTTTTGCAAAAGCGTTTTTTAGCGTTTCTGAGCATTTTTTCGCATTAGCGTTTTTTAGCGTTTTTTTTCAAAAATTTTTTTTTTTTCAATGGACCAAAAAACGTTGGTGAATGACGTTTTTTAGCGTTTTTGAGCGTTTATCAGCGTTAGAGCGTTTTTACAGCTGAAAAACGTCTCTCAGAACCCACTAGTCCTGGGTTTTTTTTACAGCTTAAAAACGCCTATGACATCTGCAGCTCAAAAACGCCTAGGTGGGCATGAAGCCATAGACTAACATAGACAGGCCTTTTTAAGCTGGAAAAAAAAAGCTCAAAAAAGCAGCTGTAAAAACGTCCATATGCATATGGCCTGAATGACCCGAAAAACAAAAACACAAAACAAAAAACGAATGAAACGTAAATGAAAACAAACTAATTTTTCACAGTGCACATGTCTAGATGTCATCAGTCTGCTGCACAGGGCTGCTGATAAGGGGGTACCACCAGTCCTCCTGTATGGGGCCCGGGCACACAGGGGGGGGGTCCAGTCAACAGGGGGAATTAGATGTAGGCAGAAAAGGGAGGATAATCAGTGTGGTGGGGGTGCAATTACAGGAACCCTGTGTGTGTATCCCTGCAGCAGCTGAAAGCTGGTTCCCCCCTCACCTTTCAGCCTGCTTTCAGCTGCTGAAGGGAGAGACACACAGGGTTATGCTTCCTATAATCTCACCCCTGCTGCACCAATCATTCTCTCTGTCCTGTCCATATCTGATTTCCCCTGCTGTGTGCCCTTTCCCTCTCCTGCCGCCTTCTGCGGGCACACAGGGGTGAGATGTTCAGGATGGAGAGCTGGGCAAAGGGCCAGTAAATATGTCATTTACCATCCCCTTCCTTTTCTGAATGAACACAGAGAGTGATCGGTACTGTGTTGCTTCATAACTGAAGCATAATACACACAGAATTTTATTAACTCAATACAATTGTATCTTTTTAAGAAAAAGTGTGTAGCGCCAAGTAAATGAACAGAGATGAAATGTGAATGCTGTGTTATAAATGAACAGCACCTTGAAATAAAGTCCAAAAAAAGTGTTAAAAGTGAAAAAATCCTAAAGTGAAAAAAAATAAATATATATATATATATATAGAAGTCCAATCATTGGATGGAAATCAACAATAAAAAAAACAATATAGTGAAAAATATAGATTTAAATGCACAGTCCCATGATAGAATCAGCAATATAAACTTATAGGGGAAAGCACAATAGTTCAGTGCAAAGATGTGCACAAAAATTTGGTGGTGACTTGAAAAGTGAAGAGGTGATCCAGTACAGTGCTCCAGAATCATCCACTGCACCCCTGTGAAATGAACACTCACTGAAAAACCTGGCTGCCGTTACAGCAGCAAACGCGCACTCCATGTAGATCCGCCATCTGTTGTGGGGAAGGCTGTTCAGCAACTCGCATCATCCAGATGTAGCTGGAGTAAATAAAGCTCACCGGGAGCCAGATGAAGTCTCCATAGTGTAGTATCTATTGGATTTGTATGTTAAAAGCCAAAATAAAATGAATCATAAAAACATAACAATGGGTGCCACTGCCGACCTAGTATCAGACAGTGGCCTGACGTCAGCAGTAGTGTCTCCTCTCCAAAGTGTTTCGTCCAATAGGACGTTATCAAGGTGTCAGACATCAAACTAGTTTATATAGCCTATTTATCTTTTTGATTTAGCAGGAATTGTGTAAAATATGTTATGTGTGTGTCCGCTAATAATGATTTTAGTGTATTTTTGGTGAAAATATTGGCTTGACATTTTTTAGGGGGGCTTTGTCAGGTAGGCTGTACTGGGCCCCGTGATTTCTAACAACAGCCTTGCTGCTGCAGGCAGGATGAAACATTTCCTCGTTCTCTCTTCCCCCGACGGCCAGATGACACCTGTAAGATGGATGTACTAAAGGCAAACAGACTGTGCACTTTGCAAGTACAGTTCCCCCAGAAGCTTAGTAAATGAGGGGACGCTCTGCTGACTTCCATCATCCAATCATGTGCAAGCAACAATATTGTTTTTACTTTTTTCCTTGCATATGATTGGATATTCTTTGCTAAGAGAAGCTTCGTCTCATTTGCTCTGGAGCAACTGCGCTTGCAAAGTTCACAGTCTATTTGCCTTTAGTAAATCAACCCCATTGCAGTGGTGGCCAGTGGTAATTTTTTTTTGGGGGGGGCAGCCAACAGTAACACACCACCCCCCCTCCAGTCGGCGGCCCCATCTATGTAGCGCTTCAACGGTGGCTTCCCTTGCTCCTCGGTGGCGGCGACGGCCCTTCCTTCCCCTGCTCTCCATGGGCATTGGCGGCTTCCATTTCCGCCCAATTGGGACTCTTCCCTTTTTGGCAAATTGGAAAACGGGTCTCAATCCTGCTTCTGATAGGCCAGATTGAGGATCAGTGTTACAACAGCGAATAACCATCCGTTGTTGTAACACCTGTGTGGGATCATGGCACAATGCTCTGCGCTTCGAGCCCACCCTATTTTGAAGCCTATTAGAGCCTCTGGCTCTAATCAGGTGCTTCAAACCCCCCCCACTGTAATTCAGGCGCCCAGCGTCCTGAAAGGGGTCGGACGCCTGAATTGAGGGTGGCCGTGGAAAGATTCATGCTATGCATGAATCTATCTATTATTCATATAGGGGGTGGCGTGGAGAGAGGGGGCGGTGCTCGGGCACCCCTAATGGATGGGCCGCCACTGCCCCATTGTAACTTTGTCGCAAAGGTAAATTGCTACAGCAGAGGTTGATCTGTGTCATGCATTAGTGAACACAGCCCAGAACTGCACAGCCATCAGCATTTACATGAATGTGTCATCTCTGAGCCACTATACCAGTCCAGGAAGTAGATGGTGACCCTGGACGATGCCTGAACAAATATGGCCCCCTTCCTGGAGCAAAAAAATAAAAAGCAGATGAAGCTATTGAGTACTATGATCTCTTTGACAGGTAAAATTAAATACCTGAATTACCCTGACACATTACCTAACATAATATAAAGTATATCTGGTGCTAGGTCTGCTTTAACCACTTGCCGGGCAGTCGCTGCAGCTTTACTGCGGCAATATGGCACGGCTGGGCGAAATGACGTTATGTAGTGTCCCTTTGCCCTGTGGCCACTACCGGCGCGCTCGTGCCTGTCGCCGGAATTGCGCACCCGCTCCTTGCCCCTTAGGGCTGATGCGAGTGCCCGGCAGTCGCAATCACAGCCGGGCTCCCACGATCGCTGGTGACACACCGAGAACCGGGATCACACAGCTTCCGGTTCTCTAAGGGGAAAAGAGACTGATCGTCTGTTCATACAAAGTATGAACAGCGATCTGTCATCTCCCCTAGACAGTACCCTCCCCTCTTCAGTTAGAACACAGAGGGGGTACACATTTAACCCCTTGATTGCCCCCTAGCGGTTAACCCCTTCCCTGCCAGTGACATTTTTACAGTAATCAGTGCCTTTTTATAGCACTGATCGCTGTATAAATGACAATGGTCCCAAAAATGTGTCAAAAGTGTCCGATGTGTCCACCATAATGTCACAGTCCTGATAAAAATCGCAGATCGCCGTCATTACTAAAAAAATATAAAATAATATTAAAAATGCCATAAAACTATCCCCTATTTTGTAGGCGCTATAACTTTTGCGCAAACCAATCAATATACACTTATTGCGATTTTTTTTTTAACCAAAAATATGTAGAAGAATACATATCAACCTGAACTGAGAAAAAAAAAAAGTTTTTTTTTATATATTTCTGGGGATATTTATTACAGCAAAAAGTAAAAAAAATTAAGTTTTTTTAAAACTGTCGCTCTTTTTTGTTTATAGCGCAAAAAATAAAAACCGCAGAGGTGAAGAAATATCACCAAAAGAAAGCTCTATTTGTGGGGAAAAAAGGACGTCAATTTTGTTTGGGTGCAACGTCACATGACCGCGCAATTGTCAGTTAAAGCGACGCAGTGCCGAATCGCAAAAAAGTGCTCTGGTCAGGAAGGGGGTAAAATCTTCCGGGGCTGAAGCGGTTAAGAACATCCTTACATTTTGTGGGTATTATTGCGGTGTGTGGAGGGAAATTTTTCCATCATTCAGAATGGAAAAGTGCTGCTTGCGGGTGATTAGCATTAAATAGATCTTTTTAATCTGCAGAACCTTAAGTTAGTGCCCACTTTGCGATAATCTCATTTGCATTCACAACTGGGAAAGTTTATCCATATTTCACCCATCCGGCGATCATTTTCTTGATGAGTTGCACAGCTATCTCGCCGGCTGCCAGAATAGACCATTAACCAAAGTTGTTTGAAGATCAGGTGGATGCGAATGTGGGATTAATAGCCCATCCTTCACCGTGACATGACAGCGTGGGATATGGAGAGGAAGACGTTACATTTTCATGACACATCGTCGGGATTCGTCGCAGTCTATCCCATCATTAAAGGAACGAACCTGCACCCAACCTTAGACAACGCACTCAGAGATGATTACTTTGCTTCCTTTCTTCTACAATGAAGTCACTTTAAGGGCTCATTTACACTTCTGCTTCATAGTAATGGGCAGTAATGCGCATAACATGTGTCAGCGGTGGTGAATGGCACCCCGGCCCACCTGCGTTAGAGTACGCCACAATACGTGGTGGTGTACTGCCTTACAAAAAAGGGGGCATTTACAAGTTTTGCCACGTAGGGTGCGTTGGCAACTTTTTAATGGGCTGACATAACCGAATACACATTCAAGTGTGGAACTAAATGACCCTAAAAATGAGAGAACTATGTGTGAGCCGGTCCGGAAGTGGTTAATGAATTCTATACATTAAGATAAAAAAAACCTTCAGTGTGCAGCAGCCCCCCTAACACTTACCCTGAGCCCCATCTCAATCCAGCGATGTCCACGTGTGCCTCGGCCATCCGGGACTCTCCCTCCTGATTGGCTGAGACACAGAAGTGGCGCCATTGGCTCCCGCTGCTGTCAATCAAAGTCAGTTAGCCAATGAAGAGAGAGAGGGGGTGGGGGTGAACTGGGGCTCCGTGTCTGAATAGATACAGAGAGCTGCAAATCGACTCGGGTGCCCCCATAGCAAACTGCTTGCTTTGGGGGCACTCAACAGGACGGAGGAGCCAGGAGCTTCAGCCAGGGACCCAAGAAGAGGAGGGTCTTTGCTGCTCTGTGCAAAACCATTGTACAGAGCAGGTAAGTATAACACGTTTGTTATTTTTATAGTAAAAAAAAAGAGACTTTTCAATCACTGTAACTGAAACAGAAATAGCTGTGTAGAAGGATTTAAACTGGGCGAGGAAGAGCCAAACTCTGCTACTAAGGTGAGGTTGTTGTCACAGGTCATACTCCATGGCAATACTGAGCACAGCAACAAGACACAAGGTAGTTATACTGCATCAGCAAGGTCTCTCCCAGGCAAAGATTTCAAAGCAGACTGGGGTTTCAAGATGCGCTATTCAAGCTCTTTTGAAGAAACACAAACAAACAGGCAACGTTGAGGACTGTAGATGCATTGGTCAGCCAAGGAAGCTTAATGCAGCAGAAAGAAACATCATGCTTATTTCCCTTCCACATCGGAAGATGTCCAGCAGTGCCATCAGCACAAAACTTGCGTGGACCAGTGGGACCCAGGTACACTCAACTACTGTCCGGAGAAGTCTGGCCAGAAGTGGTCTTCATGGAAGAATTGTGGCCAAAAAAGCCATACCTCCGACATGGAAACAAGGCCAAGTGACTCAATTATGTATGAAAACATAGTAAATGGGTGCAGAAAAATAGCAGTAGGTGCTCTGGACTGATGAAAAAATGTGAAATATTTGGCTGTAACAGTTTGTTGATGAAGGGCTGGAGAGCGGTACAATAATGAATGTCTGCAGGCAACAGTGAAGCATGGCAGAGGTTTCTTGCAATTATGGGGCTGCATTTCTGCAAATGGCATTGGAGATTTGGTCTGGATCAATGGTGTCCTCAATGCTGAGAATTACAGTCTGATACTTATCCATCATACCATACCATCAGGGAGGCGTGTGATTGCCCCCGAATTTATTCTGCAGCATGGCAATGACTCCAAACATACAAAGAAAAACTCTTGAAGAAGAGTCCTGGAAGTGATGGTTTGGCTCCCACAGAGCCCTGATGTCAACATAATGGGTTCTGTCTGGGATTACATGAAGAGACAGAAGGATTTGAGGCAGCCTACATCCACGAAGATCTGTAGTTAGTTCTCCAAGATGTTTGGAACAACCTACCTGCCTTGTTCCTTCAAAAACTGTGTGCAAGTGTACCTAGAAGGTAGACATCTCTCCGCTATGAGACCACCTCCAAGAAAGGCTGATGATAAGCAAACAGACTCCACCAAGGGCACAAAGAAGAGCTATTATATTGTAGTAAGCTTTATTAAAAACGGTTTAAAAATTAACAAGAGATGCACTCACATGTGACTGTGCTATTCGCAGCACCAAGGTGTCTACAGCATGTGCGGGTTGGTATATCAGAATCGCGGTGGCGTGCGATCCACTACTCCTTCTGGATAGACTGGATGTCACATACAGGACCCGGAAGTTAGGAGTGGACACCTTAGTGCTGGGAATAGCACAGTCACTGCAATCTTTGTTCATTTTTAAACCATTTTTAATAAAACTTACTACACTATAAGAACTCTCCTTTGTGGAGTCTGTTCCCTTATCCTAAGCCTTTCTTGGAGGGGTTCTTATAGTGGAGAGATGTCTACCTAGGATCCACCTGGTCCATTCAATCAAAGCGCAATTTGACCTACTGTAAAAAGTGGTCAAACACCTCTAGTGAGTTTCCATCTACCACCTGAGCACTCGTGGTGAAGCTTGTATTTTAAGGAACATCAAACAAGAAGATTTTATATGTATATGGTGTTGGGATTGTCACTTTGGACTTTATTAGTTTGCTTTTTTGCACATGGTACACTTATACCAATTCATATGTTGTATTAATTCATTATAGCGCCTTCACCTTTGCTCATTCACCCATGAAGTACAACCTGTTCCCCCACCGCCAGGGCCTCCATCAACTGCCACCATCACTTCTTCCACTGTCATCAGGCTGCTACTCCTTCAGATTCTCATTACGCACTCAGTTGCTCATAACCTCAAGGGTTAACCAGGATACACTTGTTAGTTACCACAAACCTCAGTCTTTGTAACGGAGAGGGTTAAATGTGGACTCCCTCTTCTTCTTAACCCGAAGGAATAAATGTAGCTTCACTCCTAGTTCTTTCTGATACACCCTGACTACACATTGCGATAAATCATTAATCTCTTCTTTCCCAGTAATAGACACGGACAATTTGATCAAAAACTCCTTTTACTGAAAAGTTATTTAAATTACATTTGAGGTAGTACATTACAGTGCAGAACATCCTCTCCCCATACATATTATCCCATTACTTTCAATTGGCTGTGCATATTTCTGGCTGTGCTGTTGCCTAATGGTACTGCTGACTGGTGGTGTTGTTCATACCTGAAAGTTTAGGAAGTCCATAGAATAAATGTCATTTTCATGGTTACCCTAAGTAATGGTTCCAATTGGAGGGGTCATGGAATCAGATCACATAGTACACTGGTCCTCACTGCACAGCTCCAATAGCTATGAGTAAGCACTCAGTTTCGAGTGTGAAACGCGTCAGCTGATCCTGTACATCTTGCATGATTGTCTTGTACTTTTGATGGTCCTATTTCTACAATAAAGACAAGTTTTCTACTTCATCCAGTGTGCGGCATCCAGATCTTTCTATCCAATACCCAAAAAATAAACCTTACTGGGGTTATAACCCTCCCTTTCTCTATCCAAAATGAAACGCAAAAAAAAACTTTGGCTTATAGTTCTACTTTAACAAACATCTCATCCTTGTGTCCTTCAATCCCAGCAGCACACTGAGGCAGAAGCTTGTCCATCCAAAAGACCCAACATCCAAACGCAAACAAAGCAATTTGGTATATACAGTGCACTTTAAAGTCAAGACCTGTGGTGGAATGAGATTCCATCAAGGGTATTGGTTGGAGGAAAATCTTCCAGTTTTCATATGTAGTTCTCAGAATTATGTTGGGATTTGCCAGTTCAGTCTTGTAATGGTGGAGAGACACAGATTGCTCCGTCCAGCAACTTTTTATCTTTTCTTCTGTTAAATATATATATATTCTTCTGTCAGCCTACAGCAGTGGCCTCCAAACGGTGGCCCATGGGCCAAAAGCTGCCCTTAGTGCACTGTTCCTCACACTGATACAAGGCACAATTCCTCCCACAGACACTAATTTTGGGGGTTGTTCCTTCCCCTAACACCAAAGGTGGGGCATTTTTCCTTCCAACTGACACCAGTGATGATGCACTGAATCTCCAGTTAACACCAATGATGAGCACCATTCCTCCCACTGACACCAATGATGGGGCACTATTCCTTTTCCTACTGACCACAGGCGCTATATAATTTTTTTACTCCCACTGACCACCAAGTCTGAGATCTTGTCTACGCCCAATGACACTGGGGAATTTTCTACTCCAACTGGCCGCAGCCCGGCCCTCCTAAAATGTGATGGACTGGCCCTTTGTTTAGAAGGTTTGGAGAGCTTTGGTCTACAGAAACCTGTAGAAGAAGACATTCGCTGCCTGCTATAGCCAACCTCTTTGGAAAATGCTTTTTTGGCTGTCATGCTAACCCAAAATAAAGAAATATAAAATCACTGACCCAGAATAATTTTAAAACCACAGAAATAAATGTAAAATCCGAACTCCTTGAATGCAAAATGATCCCATATAATATCAGTTCAATTCAATGGATCAGCATAGCAGCTAGCATTTCTAAAAGGAGGTTAATAATGGCAACCCCTGTAATTCTCGCATATAAAAGTTTCCTTTATGCCGTGTACACACGACCGGACTTTCCGGTAGCAAAGGTCCAACGGAACTAATCCGTCGGACATTCCGATCGTGTGTGGGCTTCATCGGACCTTTTCTGTTGAAAAATCTGACGGAGCTTAGAAATAGAACATGTTTCAAATCTTTCCAACAGGCTCGATTCCTATAGAAAAAAACAATTGTCTGTATGCTAGTCCGACGGACCGAAAACAACTCAAGGGCAGCTATTGGCTACTGGCTATTGAACTTCCTTTTCTAGTCCAGTCGTACGTCATCACGTTCGAAGCAATCGGACTTTGGTGGGATCGTGTGTAGGCAAGTCCGTTTCGTCTGAACTCCATCGAAAAGTCCTTCGGAGTTCAGTCCGACGAGAAGTCCGCTCGTGTGTACGCGGCATTAGAAGGAGGTAAAACAAAGTCTATGGTTGCATGCTAGAAAAACAAACTAAAACTTTCCTTTAAAAAATTGCCTTTGGGAACTGACCTTTTAAATGAAAAAAAAAAATCAAAAATCTAAATTGGAAGGCAGAGTTATTCCCTAAATGAAAAGCCATTTCAGTGTGCGAAGCCTTCGATTATGTAGCGGCTAAATGAGTCAAAATATGTAATGTATTCCTCGGCTGACTGGTTATCAGTACACAATATGGAGTTCAATAAGCGCTGCAGCTTGAGTTAAAGAAATTAAAATTTGTAAAGAAGTATTTTCTGTACCAGCGCTCAACTGGGTATATCCTTCATAGTACAGTAATGTCAGCTGGAAAACATGCCATCTTTGGAGAACCTGGACAAAGGAAATGCTTTCTTGCAGATTGTGGGCTCAAGTGAATATATTGCCAACTATCTTATACTGACCCCCAATACCTGATAGCTGCTTTTAACCACTTCAGCTCTGGAAGGTTTACCCCCCTTCCTGACCAGGCCATTTTTTTGCAATACAGCACTGCATTGCTTTAACTGACACTGTACCCAAATAACATTTATGTCCTTTTTTTCCCCCCACAAATAGAGCTTTCTTTTGGTGATATTTAATCACCTCTGTGTTTTTTATTTTTTGCGCTATAAACAAAAGAAGAGGTACGTGATTTTGTGTTTAAGGGCTGCCCTGCCGCAATATAAGTATGTGGGGCGGTCCTTTACTACCTCAATACTGGGCACTTTCACCCCCTTCCTGCCCAGGCCATTTTTCAGCTTTCAGTGCTGTCACTCTTTGAATGACAATCGCACGGTCATGCTACACTGTAACTATGTGACATTTTTATAATTTCCTTCACACAAATCGAGATTTCTTTTGGTGGTATTTAATTCCTGCTGGGTTTTTTACAAAAAACAAGACCGAAAATTTTGAAAAAAAAAAAAAAAGTTTGTCTTAGTTTCTGTCAGTAAACTTTGTAAATAGATAATTTTTCTCCTTCACTGATGGGCGCTGATGAGGCAGCACTGATGGGCACTGATAGGCTTCACTGATGGGCACTGATGAGGTGGCACTTATGGGCACTGACAAGGCAGCACTTATGGGTACTGATTATATGACACTGATGAGGAGGCACTAATATGCCACACTTATGGGCACTGATATGTGGCACTGCTGAGCACTGATAGGTGGCACTGATGGGCACGGATATGCGGCACTGATGGACATTAATGGGTGGCACTGATGGGCGACATTGATAGGCAGCACTTATAGGCAGGACTGATAGCCAGCACTGACTGGCATCACTAATGGGCACTGATTGGTGGCACTTGTGGGCACAGATTGCTGGCACTGATGGGCACTGAATGCTGGCACTGGTGGGTACTGGTGGGCACTGATTTCTGGTACTGATTGCTGGCACTTCTGGCGCTATATTGTAATCAGGACACTGAGTTTGATACCCCTGCTCTAAGGGGTATGAGAGCATTTGTTCTACCAGAAAAATGTATCAAGTGGTTTTCACTTAAAACCCAAAGATGTTACAGAAAATCTGAATGTAAGCTGCGATTGTGCATTTTTTGAGTAATCTAATTTTTTCATTTGTCATTGGATTGCTTTGTAAAAATCCTGACAGATATGCCCCTTATTTGTCGGAAATGAAAGCCGTCGGCCATGTTGTGGCTTCCAACAGAGGAAAACAATCAACTTTCTGCTAAAAGTTGAAGAGCCCCGGGGCAGGAGCCGCCGATGTGAAGTGCACTGCTGAGATGAACTGACGTGGAAAACAGGAAATATCTGTTTACATTGTTTAACGTACAATATGCGGAGCATCTAATTACATCTGTGGATGAAGCTTAGTCTCGCAGATACAAGTGCATATTATAATACCGTTCTGTGACAGATACAGAGTGACTGCCTAATCATATGATTTTAAACATCTATAATAGCCCTTGGTCCAAAAAAATCATATATGTTGTTACCAATTTCTTTCATTTATATTGCATTGTCATATTCCGTGGCCCATTACTGAGTACAAAGCCTGTTCTTATCAAACTGCTTCTAAATAGTCTAATTCAGCCATGCTCAACCTTTTTACTATGGAGGAAACCTTGAAATGATCTTCAGATCTCAAAGAACCACTGCTAAAAAGATTATATCTACAAGTCCTAGTACAACATGGGTGGCCAGTTAATAAAGCCCCGCTTATACTGATGGTCAATGGAGAACTTACCCTGTTACACTGGTGGTCAGTGAAGTGTCCCCAAACATTGGAGGATAGTGCGAAGAATGCTCCTTACAATGATGGTCAGTGGGAGCAATGTTCCTTCTAACATGGTCATTGGTATTAGAGGAGAAGCTCCACTAGTCCAATCCCATTGGTTTTTTAAAGTGGCATTGGAGGCCAGAATTTTTCAGACACGAGGTATGGGGATCAATTGACCACTGCTTTAAGCTCAAGGAACCCCAAGCAACCCCAAGCAACCTCTGGAGGAACCCAAGGGTTCTTTGGAACCCTGGTTAAGAAAGGCTGGTCTAGTGTCTCCTATAGGGATGAGCAAATCAAGAAAAATATACATCAAACAGTCATTACGATAGACAAATATAGAGTAGGGTGACCAGACGTCCGCTTTTAGGGGGCTGTCCCTGGGAAAAAAAATGTCCTTTATTTTTTCCCGTTAAAAGCAAATGTCCCCAATTTTTTTCCAGCTTTAATAATGGCATCCCGGCCCAAGCGGATGCAGTGTAATCCATCTTAGCAAAATTGATGTGATTGGTCTGGAGCACGAGGAGATAGGAAAGGGGTGTGTCTGCTCTCAGCTGTGTCCAAGGTTCTTGATGATGTCACATGCCGATATTATTTGGCCTTCTTTGACCCTACCCTCTTGGCTTGCGCAGACTTCATTGCAAGAGGTAAGAATATAGATTTGCCACATTGCTCTTGGTTGTGGGCCTGAACTCTTGACCTAGAGCACATTAGGCTCAGGGGATATTATACCATACGCCTTTAAGCCCCTCCCGCTTTCAGCACAATTTGGCCACCTTTTGGTGTGGCACACTTTTTCATGTCGTTACTATCTCCACTCCCTGCTCCGCCTCCTGCCCCAAAAAAAGTCAATAGGGTGTCCCAGGATTTAATATTGAAAATCTGGTCACCTTAATAGAATCCATCCACTAAAATGTAATATTGTAGTTATACTGTAGGTAGATCTTGGTGGGCTCAGTCAGCCCCTAATTTTCTTTATGTCTTGAATATTGCAACAGTGCGATCTTTTTGCCATAATTTCTGGCACTGTTCCTGTCCACCTGGAAGTTTGCGTGTTCCCACTGACCTTTGTGTGTTCCAGTTCTGGCTTTTACATTCTCTAAAGTATGAAATAAATAAAATAAAAATCTAGCAGGGATGGTGAGGGGACCTAAGTTGCCACAGCAGGTGTACAAACACAGGAACCTAGGGACATCACCAACAAAGTCCACAAGAGGTAGAAGAGATGATATGGTGGTAACGTGATACACCAATTTCTATGGTGGCCAGTGCTGTAACTTCTTGCCAGCTACCTACAGTAGTTTGTATGATTATCATTGCCTCGCTACTACTGACCCAGATTGTTTAACCCTGCTTGTACATCCTGCCCCTGTTGCTGACTCGTTCCTGTTATTCTCTTGCCTGCCATATTTCTAGACCTCTACATGTACACTGAGTACTCTCTTGCCCGCTGCCTGCCTCAACCTCTGTCTGAACACCGACTTCTTGCAATATCACTATTCTGTCTCCACAGCATAGCCATTCTGTTCCTGTGACCCCTTAGTGGGGTGACCTTGAAGGCCACGATCTACAGAAAAGTAGCCCTGGGGGCACTAGGGTCACCAGCCCATTACTTCTTGCAGGGTGCTCTGGTGAAGACCAAGTTGTCACTTTGTCTCCGCAGCTCGGGTAAGTCTGTGTCATCCGTCAGGGGTGCCAACCATACAAAGAACAAAGCAAGAGCCATGCTACCTTGCCACCTCAGAACCCTAACAGAGTGAAGCTTCCATATATGACAAGCTATAGCTCCCAACTGTCCCTGATTTCAGGGGAATGTCCCTCATTCGGAGCAAAGTCCCTCTGTTCCTCTTTCCTCCTCATTTGTCCCTCATTTTGGTCTGATCTATATAGTTGTATATAAAAGGTACTACTTACCTATCCAAACATGTTTTCCAGTGCTAATCCTTTCATCTAATCAATACATTGCGGCATTTGTAAAATCCAAAAGCCAATATAAAGGAATAGTAATGGTAAAAAAAAAAGCACTTGTGGGTTTAACCAATCATTTCTTTGTACAATTCTACTTTAAGGAGGGGGGGGGGGTGGCAGGGGGTGTGTCCTTTGCCTACATACTTTTGGTAATAGGTGTCCCTCAGTCTCATCTCAGAAAGCACATGACCTCCCCTACATGACAGTAGTTGGGACATATTGTGTCTTTTACCGGGCCAATCACACTGTAAAGACAGAGGGTCAGGGGTCCTGCAGCCTCAAAGGACAGTCAGAGAAGAATGAAATCTCATCCTACAAGCTTTAACCAGTGCTTGGCCAGACGCTGATAGGAATCACAAAACTGCTGATTAAAAAAGATATTTATCAGTTTATACTTACTAAAATAATTGCATTTCCATGTTCGTTGTACTGTGGGAGACCAGATATAGTGAATGCAGGGTTCTGGGTTTAGTAACACTTTAAGTACTAGTTAGTTCAGTCCTAAGTATACCCTTCTGCTTCTTCCGTTTTCCCTCAGTAAGCTTTCCTCATTGGAGAAAAAAGTATAGAAAGCCATTGCCTTTTTACAAAGAAAAAAAAAAAGTAAGTTCTGTACAGCAATTATCTGATGTAAAATTGCATTGGATCCAACTTCTGTGTCTTACTGAAGAGTTAAACTGCCTGTGGATGGTGCCAAGTCAGTAAGCTGTTCTAGTCTCTACACAGACTGGATCTAAGGGGGTATGTCATTACATACTTATTGGCAAACAGAATAGGATGAATAGCAATATAAATTCTTTTGTAGCTGGGTCCCAGCCCCAGGGTACCCTGCAAAGGAGAGACTGCACACACACACGTTATCATTTTCTTGTATATTGTATATAGATTATCAGAAATTAATAATACAAATATTTGTAGACACTAAAATAAAGAAATAGTAAAGCAATATAGCTGTTGAAATTTATACAGTGTTAAAAGGTTTGGGTCTGTATTACTGAAGGATGTCTTCCGCTGGAGGGGTGCTGGTTGACGGTGGACCTGAGAGGGAACTGTATAGCTCCTGGGAAGAGCCTCATTTATTTAAATTCAGGTACCGGTTTGTTTTCCCAAGGCAGGAGTTCTCCCCGTTCTGACTCAGCAGGAGCCTTTCTCTGTGTTATACAGTGGAACCTCGGATTACGAGCATAATCCGCTCCAGGACTATGCTCGTAATCCAATGTACTCGCATATCAGAGCGAGTTTTCCCATTGAAGTCAAAGGAAACGAAAATAATTTGTTCCGCATTGACTTCAATAGGATGCAATACCGCATGCGGCCAGAGGCGTGGGGCGCCGGAGAGCCTTGGAAAAGGCCCGAGGGACACTTCGACTGACCTCGGCAAACCTCGGAAAGACTCCGTTCTCGAGCCTTTTCGAGGTTTGCCGAGGTCAGCCGGACTGTCCTCAGGCCTTTCTATGCATTTCCGAATGGCGCCGATCGGCGACTTTCGGCTCTGCTTGGCTCCGGCGCCCCCCACCTCATGTTAAAAGCAGTACTGCACACCGCTTTTGGCCTGAATCCTGCTAGTTTTGCAAGACAACACTCGCAAACCGAGTTAGGAGTTTTAGAAATACAGTGCTCAGTTTGCGAAAACGCTCGTTAATCCGCGTTACTCACAAACCGAGGTTCCACTGTACACTTTCCCTAACATGCAGGGTCTCTGTCTCTGACTTACCACTCACTCCAGGTGAACCCAAATGACATGGGTCATCCTATTATATAGAGTCCCACACCAAGATGGCTGCCCGAGATCTCGAGGGATCACAGCATCCAATCGGACAGCTGACCTTCCTGAGAGACTAATGCCCCTTTCACATTGGGCAGACTCTGATTAGTTCAGCAGGGGATCCATCCTCAGACATGTCCATGTCCACTCTACATAAACCGGGCGGACATAGACCTGTCATCCACCATCTGGCTGGCTTTGCCCTATGGAGCTGCGGGTGTAAATGGACTCTGTTGTCTGTTTAGACCTGACTGCCCTCCGATCCACCTAGATGGAGGGAAACGGATCCCCTTCCATTTTTTTTTTTATTAACGGACCTGATCCGATTGGAGGTAGGTGGTCCATAGGGGTTAATGGAGGGTCTGATCAGGTCCACCTGTAAAACTGACAAGTGGAACTAATCTGACCCTTCGTGTGAAAGGAGCCTTACGGAATCCGCAAGGGGACTATTCCTCAAATGGACTCCACTCCATCTGTATAATGGCATGGTGCCACCTACAGGATGGAGGGGAAACCTGCACCTGCCTACACTTTGGCAGGTAAAACAGCAAACATGCATGCATTTCATCTGTGTATTAACCTTTTTGCTTTAATTTTATGAGTGATTAGTTTATGGATGTATTTTTTGCATTTTATTTTACCCCCCAGATGTTAGGTCATTTCTCCTAAAACACTAATTTACATTCACAGTGCATGAATAAGATCTTAGATTTGTAAAAACGCCCCAACTTTTGGCAAGACCGCTCTAAACGTCCAGAAGCTTTGGCTTACATCATGAAGAGAACTGCAGACCTCAGATAGTTTGTTTCTTCATCCAGTTGTCTTTCAAACACTTATTTCTTTTCCTTTATTCATATTTTATCAGCTCCGTGTATGAAACCACCCCGGACCTCTGTCAGAGCCTAAATGCGTTTCCACTTTTCGCAGATTGCAGGTAAAATTGGAGGCTAAGCAAGTCGTTGCGTGCTGAATTTCCCTTGATACATCCTTCGAAAATGGCTGTCAGGAAAGGACGATTAACCTGGAAAGACACAAGAAGAATAGAAACATAAATTAGTGAGTAATACCGGGCTTAGCCAGGCAGCCGGTATTGACAGCTGTGTCAGCTTTTACAAACTAATTAGTAAAGAAATAGTGTGAAGTCATTGTGAAACGCGCTGGATCACACTACTCTAAATCTAGGGCAATATATATTAAAAACACGCCGTAAAGGCTTCAGGTCCCCGGTGACGGAACAAAGCCTGTAATCATTTCATTCCAGTGACACTGCACTTTATTTTTACCACATTGAAAGCCCGTAAACAATTATTGGAAGAAGTTGGCACAGATTCCAGGGTCTCTCTAAGCCTTGTTCATTGTAATTCATGTAGCACCCTCCTAGGTAGACGCTAGGATACATTAATGTTAGTGTTTGTTTTTGATAGGTACATTTAGATGCCACACTGCAGTCAGTGTGGCTGTAATGTTGGTTTAGGTCAGGGGTCTCAAACTGGTGGCCCTTCAGCTGTTGGGAAACTACAAGTCCCATCATGCCTCTGGCTGTGGGAGTCGTGCTTGCAACTGTCAGCCTTGCAATGCCTCATGGGTAGTTTCGCAACAGCTGGAGCGCCGCCAGTTTGAGACCCCCAGTTTAGGCAAAAACACAGTTTGGCTCACTGTACTCAGTGAGCTGCAATCATTTAGTTAGGCCTGATCTGTGTGCTCTGCTGCTGCTAGTCTGCTGGATAGCCCCCTCTGGAGCCAGGTAACTTGAGAAGTTTCTGGATGATAGGTGTGGAGCTACAGTGAGGGAAAAAAAGTATTTGATCCCTTGCTGATTTTGTACGTTTGCCCGCTGACAAAGAAATGATAATTGTAATGGTTGGTTTATTTTAACAGTGAGAGACAGAATAACAAGGAAATATCCAGAAAAACGCATTTCAAAAAAGTTATAAATTGATTTGCATTTTAAGGGAAATAAGTATTTGATCCCCCACCAATCAGCAAGATTTCTGGCTCGCAGGTGTCTTCTATACAGGTAACAAGCTGAGATCAGTAGCACTGCTCCCACAGGAACTGCTGCAATGCTTGTTCACTGATTATCCTGCAGCCAGTTACACGGTATTTCACACAACCAGGTGCGCACACTCTTCCACTCATTGTCTCCAATGACTAGTCTAGGGGATTTGTTTTTATGGGTTTTTTTTGGAGAACTTTGATAGGAGAAGGGAATTCGTAGGATACTCCGAATTAACTAGGCACAGTTGAGGACAACTCTCTCTGTAATACTGTGGAAGCAGATGATCTGCTGAACCATACAGGGTCTGTATGGAAGAATAAGTCTGTAGCAGAAAAGACTTAGTGGACACAAGACACTAGTTTCAGGGCTGGGCTCAGCCCTTCCTTCTCTGATCTGGCCGCTCAGCTGTCAGCTAATTGCCAGCTCCCATCTCTCTCCACAGTTACCCAGCTGTTGTTGATTCTTCTCGTCAGTCCTGCCTACTTAAAGCCGTCCAGCTCACTTGATCTCTGCCTTCGCCTTTGTCAACATCACAGAGACTTTCTCCTGCGTTCTTGTTGAAGACTTGCTCGGCTGACGTTCCTTCTGGCCCCTGATCCAGCTTGCTGTACTACTATGTTTATCTCTGGCTCTCTGACATTTGCTTGGCTGACTACCCGATCTGGTTACTGAACTCTGACTTGTTTTGACTATGTTTACTCTGTTTACCTTATTATTATTATTATTATTATTATTATTATTAAACAGGTGTGATTTAACTATACAGTGGGGCAAAAAAGTATTTAGTCAGCCACCAATTGTGCAAGTTCTCCCACTTAAAAAGATGAGAGAGGCCTGTAATTGTCATCATAGGTATACCTCAACTATGAGAGACAAAATGTGGAAACAAATCCAGACAATCACATTGTCTGATTTTTTAAAGAATTTATTTGCAAATTATGGTGGAACATAAGTATTTGGTCACCTACAAACAAGCAAGATTTCTGGCTCTCACAGATCTGTATCTTCTTCTTTAAGAGGCTCCTCTGTCCTCCACTCATTACCTGTATTAATGGCACCTGTTTGAACTTGTTATCAGTATAAAAGACACCTGTCCACAACCTCAAACAGTCACACTCCAAACTCCACTATGGTGAAGACCAAAGAGCTGTCGAAGGACACCAGAAACAAAATTGTAGACCTGCACCAGGCTGGGAAGACTGAATCTGCAATAGGCAAGCAGCTTGGTGTGAAGAAATCAACTGTGGGAGCAATAATTAGAAAATGGAAGACATACAAGACCACTGTACTTCTGTCTCGGTCTGATTCATGGTTCCTGATAACTAGCCAGTGTCTCCTTTAGCTCACACCCAGTATGCTGACTTCTAGGACCAGAGGGAGATTTCAGCAACACACACAATCCCAAGACTCCCTTCAGGGGTCTGTACTCAAAAAATTTCCAGGGACAGCTGGTAGCTCCTTCCAACTTCAAAGCGACACTCTATACCAGGGACACGCGACCAGTTCCATAGACGTTCTCCCTCAGTCAGCTTGTACAGTGTCAAAAACCATGAAATCAGGCCGAGACAGAAGTACAATTAAATCACACTTGTTTAATAATAAAAGTAAAAAGAACAAACGTAGTCAAAAAATAGCCAAAGTTCAGTAAACGTAACGGATAGTCAGCCAAGCCAGAAGTCAGGGATCAATGTAGTGGAACAGTAAGCAGGATTTGGAGCCAGAAGGGATGTCAGCAAAGCAAGTCTTGAACAGGATCGCAGTGAAGGGGTTGACACTAGGGGGCGATCAAGGGGTTAACTGTGTTCCCTTGTGTGTGTTCTAACTGAAGGGGGGAGGGGACTGACTAGGGGAGATGACAGATCACTGTTCATACTGTATGAACAGACGATCTGTCTCTTCTCCCCTCAGAAAACCAGGATCTCTGTGTTTACACACAGAGATCTCGGTTCTCGCCGTGTCACGAGCAATTGTGGAAGCCCGGCGGTCATCGAGACCGCCAGAACTCGCATTGGCTTCGGGGGCGTGCAGCGGGCATGCAGCGGGCATGCGCGCGCCCCTAGTGGCCGCCTGCAGAAGCGACGTAAGATAATGGCGATTCGCCTGCCTGTGCCATTCTGCCGCAGTACAACTGCAGCGGCTGGTCGAGAACAGGTTAAAGCGGGATTCTGGCCAGCGAATTTTTTTTTTTTTAAGTCAGCAGCTACAAACAATGTAGCTGCTGACTTTAAATAAGTACACTTACCTGTCCTGGGTGCCCGTGATGTCGGCCGCCTGAGGCCCGGCACCGCCATCCTAACTAAGGGAAACAGGCAGTGGAGCCTTGCGGCTTCACTTCCAGTTTTCTACTGCGCACGCGCGAGCGGCGTGGCGCTCTGTGAATGGCCTCGTGGTTTTCTGGGAACACACAGTTCCCAGAAGGCAACGGGGCCGCTCACCGAGGAACAGGACACACCGCGGAATAGGAAGAGGCAGATTAGGAAGACTGCCTAGCAACAAGGGTTCAGGTAAGTTTAAACATTTTTTTTTTTTTTTTTTTTTTTTTTTAGGATTTTTGGTGCAATTTTTTTTTTCAGGGTGACCCTCCACTTTAAAGAGGGCACGGCTGGTGTCCTGAAGAGCTCTGTCCAGGAAAAGGGCTTTTCTCTACTGGCTCTACTACTACTTTGGCAGAAAGG
This sequence comes from Lithobates clamitans, assembly GCA_037952925.1. Lineage (NCBI taxonomy): Eukaryota > Metazoa > Chordata > Amphibia > Anura > Ranidae > Lithobates > Lithobates clamitans. The sequence goes on from JBBGZY010002827.1 coordinate 179,506, forward strand.
AAAATGAAGTCCTCAGTTGCACATCTTATCTTTGGAGTATCCAACCACTTCCCTCATCCCTATCCAAGTTCTCCAAAAATAAAAACAAAAAACAAAAAACAACATCCCCTAGACTGTTTTTTGGAGAAAGAGTCAATGAGCCTGTTGTGTGCCTGGCTGCGGAGCTGAAGTTGGAAAGGCCTGGACAGTAATTCCTGTGGCTCCTTCGGGAGTAGTGATATATTTTGTACCTGAATATGGAGCAAGAGATGACGAGGATGGGCTCTCTTTCTTCTCCAGGCAAGACAACTTTAGGTGGGTGATCGGTAGCATAGGCAAAAGGAGTGGTATGAGTGCCGATACTATAATGATGAGAAGGACACTAGAACTTATGCCGCGTACACACGACCGGACTTTACGGTATACTTTGCCCGGCGGACTTTTCGACGGACTTTACGACGGACTTTACGAATGAACGGACTTGCCTACACACGATCAACCAAAGTCCGACTGATTCGTACGTGGTGACGTACGACCGGACTAAAACAAGGAAGTTCATAGCCAGTAGCCAATAGCTGCCCTAGCGTCGGTTTTTGTCCGTCGGACTAGCATACGGACGAGCGGACTTTTCGACCGGGCTCGAGTCCGTTGGATAGATTTGAAACATGTTTCAAATCTAAGTCCGTCAAACTTTTGAGAAAAAAAAGTCCGCTGGAGCCCACACATGATCGAATTGTCCAATGGAATCCGGTACGCCGGACCAAGTATGCCGGAAAGTCTGCTCGTGTGTACGCGGCATTAGGAACGATGTCTTCAAGCACCATCAGGATGGGGTGAGTCACTGATAACGAAGCATGGTGCCAAGGTTACTTTGAAAGACTGAACATTGCAATTAAAGAAGAACTGAACTACAGAAGGACAAATAACTAGTCACCAGTATGCCTGGTTCTGCACTGTGTAGAAGTGGCCATCTTGGTAGAGGCAGGATTTTGCTTCCCCATGTCACGGCCTCCAGCAAAGAGAACAGTGATCAGCACAGTCATGACTCTCCTGAGACTAACATTTAAAGGCAGCAGGGGCCTGGATTTCACACTGCAGATATGCTGCTATGATGCTCTAGGCTCAGGGGTGCCTAGGCACACTCACATTCCAGGAAGTGCACTGTTATTTTTCAGGAGGAATTGCAGACCAAAAGTAAGATTTTTCAGAATACCAGTTAGGTGAAGTATCTGCTAAGCATAACGTGGAACTTTTATAAAGGCATTTTTATTTTGCATAGAGTAAAGGAGGAAGAGTCCCCTTTGTTCCTGTCCTGGTGACAACCCAAAATTTTGGATTTTTTTTCACTTTTACATTCGATAATAACTTTAAACAGGACAAATAGAGAGGGTGAATTTCCATAATGGGGGCACAGACAGCAATAAAAACCTGACAGGTGTTCTACTCCCTCTCCACTCTATACAAAACTAATTGTAGAACTGAAGGCAAAACTTTTTTTTTCATTTTGGATAAAGTAAATAAGGGTTATAACCCCTGCCAGTTATTTTTCTTTTTTTGCAATCTGTGTCCCACTGGGGAGATTTATTTACATTTCCTGTCCCATAGCCAAAAAGGAAGTGAGTGGAAATCCCTCCGAAATGAGGGAATCCCAGAGCTAGTGTCCCCATTGGAAGATTTTCTTTCACTTTCACTCTCAGTGATAATGGTAAACAGGACAAATAGAGGGGGTGAATCTCCCTAAAAGAGGCACTGACAGCAATAAAAACCTAAATTGGTGTATTAACCCCTTTGCGCCAACAGTACGCATATATGTGGCCCCACTGGACTAGGCTTTGTTCCATGGGGGCCACATATGTGCGTATCTGTCTATGTGCTGGGAGTGAGCCACACAGAGTGCTCTCAGCTGGAGCCCCCAATCCCGTACTTATGATTGTTACCCAGAATTCTTGGTTCCAGGTCACCTGATCACTGTGATAGCCTCTGATTGGCTAATACAGTGATCAGTCAATGTGACGCCCACCCCTGTGTTTCTCTCTCTGTGAATGGAGAGGAGAGATACATTGTACCTCTCTCCTTGCAGAAAGAAAAAAAAACAACTGTGTGTAAAATAATAATAATAATAATAATAATAATAATAATAATAATAATACATAAAATAAAATAAAAAATAAATAAAAAATAGCTAGATCAAAGTTTGATCTAGGTTAGTGCCAGGGTTAGTGTTTGGGTCAAGTAAGGGTCAAAGGTCTAGGCCAGGGTCCAAGATCAGGGTCAAATATCATGGTCAGTATATTTTGGGCAGGATTTTTTTTTTTTAAGAAAACATTTTTTAAAATTAATATCAGTGTCAGTGTGTTTTAGGCACCGTAGTATAAAAAACAAAACAAAAATGTGCACTATTGTTGCTGGGTTGTACTACGGGTACGTACAACAACTAACATACACATATGTGGTATCGCTGCGATCTATCTATCTATCTATCTATCTATCTATCTATCTATCTATCTATCTATCTATCTATCTATCTATCTATCTATCTATCTATCTGTCACTCATAACAAAAATCAATAATGTCCTAATAACGCCTGTCAATTTTCTCAGTCCTGCAGAGTGCACAGTATGGATTATTGTACTAGCTTTGATTTAAGATAAATACAACATAAATCCCACTATGAAAAATAGATCAATGGGTTAAAACAGGTTGTCGTTAATTAGTCCTTCACCTCACATCATATCGATCTTAAAATCCGTATTATCTGAGCTGGTTAGATAATATTCTGTATGGATCCATAGTCCCTTTCACAAATAACGATGCAGCGTCTATACATTTATTTTATTATTTATTTCAGGTACATATATAGCGCTGTCAATTTACGCAGCACTTTACATATACATTGTACATTCACATCAGTCCCTGCCCTCAAAGAGCTTACAATCTAAAGTCCCTAACTCACATTCACATATATACTAGGGCCAATTTATCCGATTAACCTACCAGCATGTCTTTAGAGTGTGGGATTGAGCCTAATTAGTGTTTCAGTTCATTTTTGTAACCGGGAGATATTTATTAGCTGCCTTCTGTTGTCATGTGTTATAATTTAGGAATCCAATCGTTTAGTACATTAGCCTTTGGCTTCTGAATATTGGAATAGCTGCTGAAGGCACAGAAGTGTTCTCACTAGAAATTCCGGCAGAAGGAAATTATCAACAAACATAGTTATTAGCACACTTATTGTAAATGTATCATAATTAAAAAATGAATTTTCCATGGCAGAAAATGTCATTGTCACATGCTTACCTTTAACCTGAGACTATCTATTAGTGCTTCCACCGGATGGTTGGGTCATTCTGTTTCTGGAGATCATGTCTCTCACACACCTGGGTGAACAAGGGTTTTAGGCAAAAAAAAAAAGGCAAACTTCCGCTAATTGCAGTACAGAAGATGTTTTTTTCAGTCTTTTTAAATGTAAGCCGACAATAACTTTCCTAAGCCATACAAAGTACTCACACTGACTCAAGGAACATGGGTGAAATGGGGAGGGTCTAATCAGGCATGTCCAAAGTCCGGCCCGCGGGCCAATTGCAGCCCGCGTTCCAGGTTAATATGGCCCCCCTGATAATTTGGCTATATACTATTATTATTGGCGGTGCCTCGGAGGGGACAGGGAGGGGGCGGGATGAGCACCATTAGAATACATACAATTCCGTCTCCTGGGCTGCCATTAGACAACTGTCCTGTCTATCATAAGCGGCTTGACTTTGTATTAAAGAGGCCGCCGAGTAAACAGGAGATTCTCCTGTATGTAATCTGTCGGTGCTCGTCCCGTCCCCCTCCCTGTCCCCTCCGAGGCTGCAGATGGGCATCAATCAGGCTGCACAGATGGCAATGGTAAGGCTGCATTCATGGCAATGATGAGGCTGTTTTCATACCAATGGTAAGGCTGCATTCATGGCAATGGTAAGGCTGCATTGATTGCAATGGTGAGGCTGTAATCATGGTGATGGTGAGGCTGCAGATGGGCACTGATTAGACTGCAGATGGGCACTGATTAGACTGCAGATGGGCACTGATTAGGCTGCATTGATGTGCACTGATTAGCCTGCATTGATGTGCACTGACCCTTATTTTACTTCATAATTCTTTATTTAAAATTTAAGTTTTTTTCCTGAAACTTCCCTCTTAAAGTGAAGGTGCGTGTGATATGCCGATAAATACGGTATACCCAAATAACACGCCCAAGCTCATCCTTAGTCCTGAGATTGGCCCCCAACGAACCTGGATTCATTGGGGGTTACAAAAGATATATATATCCAAATAACACACCCAAGTTCATCTTTTCACCACACGCAGCAACAAAGGCAAGAGAATTCTTGTTCAGCAGTGTATTAGTGCTCGGATGAACACACTTAGCACGAATTCTAATGGTTCAAAGAATGTCAAGCAAAATGGTTGGCTCTCGCGCATGTTCACTTTATCAAATCTGGCCCTCTTTTAAAAAAATTTGGACACCCCTGGTCTAGCTGAAATAACTATCACTAAACAGGAAGAGAGGACAGAGGAAAATACCAAATCACACAAGTAAACAAGTTGTAGTGGCCCTGAATTTCCACTAGATGCCAGCATACTATAGAACAATAATAAGCGGATGCAGTTCCATAAAACAGAAGTAATACATGTAAGTGGGACATGTATCAAGCAAAAATGCAACAAACACTGCTTACAGAGACAACAGCTGATAAACGTGTAGGTGGGGTGCAGCGTGGTGTGGAGGCAATAATTCACACAGTCAGGTGCAATGTAAAACTTGTATTGAGGTAATGCAGCAACAGTTCACAATAGACCTGGTGGGACTGCCACCTAATCGGGTACACAGTTTCCAATGATGTGAAGAAGCAGGTTCCAGCCGAACTGACAGAGCCCATTGAGAGATGAGACCTACGCTTTCCCTCCTTGTCAGGAACCTTTCGCTGTTGCTAGTACTGTCCCTAAGAGACAGGGTACTTTTTCCCACACCTAAGATGGCCACCAGAGTTACATGGGCAGCCAGCATCCAATCGAATCACTGCCCCAGTGACTAAGGAGCCCATAGAGGAACCCTGTTCCCTATGACTTCCTCTCCCTCTACTTTGCCACTGTGGTTGAGCACCACCTGCAGTGGATTCAGCAGACTGCACCTGCCTACACGTTGCACTGCTGAGATGGTCGAAGGTGACTAACTAATGGTAAAAGGTCCTTCTTTATACCACTGACTTGTCGACTCTTTACAGCTGGCATTGGGGCCCTGAGCCTTTGGACTGAATGCTCATCCCCAGCTGGGAGTAGTTGTAAATCCAGACATCCCAGGCTGTTGCCATCCTATCTGGAAACTCAGCAGTGCAGCACAGTCCAAAGCAGCATGGAATCTGCAGTCTGTTCTGACCACCTGTTCTTCTGTATGCTGTGCTTCAGTAGCAGCTCTGGGTGCAGGGCTGAGACTGTAGCTTCAGCCAATAGGAGTCTTCCTTAGCCATTGTTCCTGCAAAATGCCCAACATATTTCCTGTACTGAGGACTTCCTACAACACCTTCCACCAATCACAAAGAGGGGGCAACAAGCCATCACAGGAAAGAATGTTCTGCAGGACAGCCTAAAGGTGCTACAAGCCATGGTGCACTTGTTTTCCCCTTTCTTTCACCTTTTTAACTTCACTGCCACTGATCTCCTGCAGCCTCTTCTTGCCGCTTCATATCTACAGTATTGTTGCCTGCAAACACTGCTCTGGACTGGGCAGTGGTGGAGGCACGTCACAGTTGCTTGTAGTCTCAATCAGTGAGCACTTGCCCTTCCCAGTGGCGGCTGGTGGTATATTTGGGGGGGTGGCGGCAAACAATGCCCGCACAGCCACCCCACCCCCGGTCGGTCGATGAGCCCCGTACTTACCCCCAGGTTGTGCTTCCCTCAGGACACACAGCTAGGTGAGCTCGGAAAGCATTGCACTTTCCCCCCAAGCCCACCCTTTTTTGAAGCCTATTAGAGCCTCTGGCTTTAATCACGTGCTTAAAAAAAAAACACCCACCCATTGGAACCTATGCATCTGGTGCCCTTAATGTAAATTAGGGGGCCAGATGCATGGATGGGGGGGGGTGTTGCCCCTGCCCCCCTAATGGACGGACCTCCCCTGGCCCTTCCCATTCTATATATATCAGATCATACTGTAGATCAGCCAGTGACCTCCTCCAACAACCTTAGTCTATGGCTTAGGCTCCAATACTGACCTGGTTGATGCTAGCATACTATGCATGCACAGCTTTCCTTTAAGTGTCTGATCTGTCTTGGTGATCTACAGGGGCTCACTACCACAGATGCTGCTTGAAGACACCTCAGCCTTTTCTGGAACAACTTCAGTGTTTGGTGTAGAGAGTGGATGTCCAGCACTCCTATCATTTACTAATTATGCAGTGTCTGCAGGAACTTTCCTCCCGTTTGGATCAGCTGCGGGCTGTGTCCACTTCCTCACCCACCATTCTGGCTTCAATTCGGGTCCTGCTGCTTCGGATCCTGCTCTCCCTCCAGTGGAGAGCAGTCCTATGAAACTCCAGCTGCCTCCCCTGCCTCGCTTTTCTGGTGATCCTAAAGCTTGTTTGGACTTCATCAATAAGTGCTCGATTCGCTTCAAGCTAGCAGGCAATCATTTTTCTACTGATCGTTCTAAGGTGGCTTACATGATATCACTCCTTTCTGGAGATGCTCTGGCTTGGACCACGACACTATGGGAGCATCAAGATCCTACTGTTTCCAGTCTCTCTGCCTTCCTGCAAGCTTTTTGCAACACCTTTGATGCGCCTGGCAGGGCCTCTTGCGCTTTTGCAGTTTTCTTTGGCTTTGTCAAGGAAGAATAACTGCCAGTTTTGCACCTTGGCTTCTGAACTGGCATGGAATAATGAGGCCTTTATTGCAACTTTTTGGCAGAGTCTAGCAGATCATATTAAGGATGAATTAGTTGTCAGAACCATTCCCACCACCCTGGATGACTTGATCGTCTTTAGCATCCAAATCATTTTCCACTTCCAGGAGCAAGATCTGGAAAGGGCTGGTCCATGTCGATTCCCTGCCCCTCCCCCCAATTGTGTTGTTTAACTGCTGTTGTCCAGAAAGCTCCAGAACATCTCATCTCTGCAGCGATGTTGGCATCTGAAGAACCTATTCAATTAGACCAGACATACCTCACTCCACTAGAGTGGTTAGATCGCCCAAGACTTGGCCTATGCTTTTACTGCCGAGCTGACTGTCATATAATAAAGTCCTGTCCCGCCAGAAAACTCTCAGGTCTAGATCACTCAGAGGGAGGGAATCTAGACCAGAACCTGAATTTTGCCACTTTCCCTCAATTTACCATATCTGTCTCCAGTCCATTGGGCCCTGAACTCATATTAAGTTTCTGCAAATGTATGCATATGCATATTGAACATTCCTTGGCCAATGAATTGGGCATTCCTCTCATTCTCTTGATGATGCCTCTATCAGTATTTGCAGTCAATGGCTCTACCTCGGTCTTAGGACCGATACGATTCCGAACTACCTCCATAACTATGCATATCGGTGTTCTTCATTGTGAGGAAATCTACTTCCTGATCCTTCCTAAGTCTTCTAGTCCCATTATTCTTGGACTTCTGTGGTTGCAGAAACACTCAGCCTGTCTGGATTGGAACTCTGGCCAAGTGCTGTCATGAGGGTCGCAATGCCATCAGACTTGTCTTTCTAACGTGTGCCCACCTTTGTGTACCTGTGGCTGAGGTCACCACCTCTCAGACTCTCCCTTGGCATTATTAGGCCTTCCAAGAGGTTTTTTTTGTAAAAAAGTGGCTGACAGTTTGCCTCCTTATCATCCCTACACTTGCACAATTGACCTCCAACCTGAGACTACTCCGTCCCGAGGTCAAGTCTACCCTCTCTCCACGAAAATCTGCAGAAAGGATTTATCTGTAAATCTAATTCTCCTGGTGAGGCTGGCTTCTTCTTTGTGGAGAAAAAGGATTGTACGCTCTGGTACTGCAATGATTATAGAGGTCTCAATGCCATCAATATTAAAAATCAGTACCTGGAACCCTTGATTTCTGAACTTTTTGACAAGCTTTGAATTGCTTGAATTTTCACTAAGATAGATCTCTGTGGAGCATACAATCTGATTAAGATCCGAGAGAGTGATAAATAGAAAACAGCTTTCAGCACCATTATGCATATCGTGTAATGCCCTTTGGCTTGTGTAACTCCCCAGCCATCTTCCAGAACTTTGTTAACCACACTTTTTCTGAGCTCTTATACGTCTGTGTCATTGTGTCATCTTTTCTCCAGATTTGATCACTCATTGCCAACACATATGTACAATCCTTCTACGTCTTTGGGACCACCGCCTGCACACATAGTTGGAGAAGTGCCTCTTCGAGCAAACCCAGGTTCCTTTCCTTGGTTACATAGTCACAGATAAATAGCTGCTTATGAATCCAGACAAACTTTAGGCCATCTTCAACTGGCCTCAGACTTCTAGTCTAAAAGCTATGCAGTAGTTCTTGGGGGTTCACCAATTTCTATTGCCAATTAATTCCTGATCATTCCTCTCTGATTGTCCCAAACACTTCTTTGACCCAGAAGGGTACTAATGCCAAAACCTGGCCAGTCGAGGCTTTCCACAAACCCAACACCACCTTTCTCTCTGCATCTAATCTCATACGTCCTGACATTCTCCAGCCTTTCTTCTTGGAGGTAGATACTTCATCCTTGGGAGTGGGGGCTGTTCTTCTCTAAATGCATGCTGGTAAGCTCCGTCCTTGTGCCTTCTTCTCTTAGAAGTTTTTGGATGCAGAAAAAAATTACACCATCAGGGATCAGGAACTTCTGGCTATCAAGCTGGCACTGCAAGAATGACAACATCTACTGGAGGGATCTCCACATTTATGGTGGATACCAATCATAAGAACCTCCAGTATCTGCAATCTGCCTGACATTTGAATCTCTTCTTTGCCAGGTTTACCTTTGACATCACCTTCCTTCTAAAAATACCCACTCTGGTGCCTTGTCCAGATCATTTGACATTGCTGGCTCTGAGTGTCATGTTGAACCAGAACCTATTATTCCTGCCAATGGTATCCTGGCCTCCACCCATCTTCAGTCCTCATGTATCTAGCCTAGAAAGACCTTTGTAGTGTCCTCCCTCCCCAAGCTACTCAAGTTGACTCTAAACTGTCAAGACACCCTGCATACTCCATTCTCATTGGTTTACCTCTACATAGTCTATCACCTCTTCAATCCATCATGAATGCTGCTGCCAGACTCATCCACCTTACCAATCGCTCTGTCTCTGCTACCCCTCTCTATCAATCCCTCCACTGGCTTCCAGTCAGCCAAAGAATTAGATTCAAAATACTAACAACTACGTACAAAGCCATCCACAATTTAGCCCCCAGCTACCACACTAGCCTATTCTCTAAATGCCAACCTACTCGTTCTCTTCGTTCCTCTCAAGACCTTCTGCTCTCTAGCTCCCTCATCACCTTCTCCCATGCTCGCCTGCAGGACTTTTCCAAAGCCTCTCCAATCCTATGGAATGCCTTACCCCAATCTGTCCGCTTATCTCCTACTCTATTAGCTTTTAGAAGATCCCTGAAAACCCTTCTCTTCAGAGAAGCCTACCTTACCCACACCTAACAACTGTTTTTTAATTTTCTCCATCAGCTCACTCCCCACAGTTATTACCTTTTGTTTCCACTTGACCCACCCCTCTAGATTGTAAGCTCTAACGAGCAGGGCCCTCCGATTCCTCCTGTATTGATTTGTATTGTAAGTGTACTGTCTGCCCTCATGTTGTAAAGCACTGTTGGCGCTGTATAAATCCTGTTTAATAATAATAATAATAATAATCCTGGTGTGCAACTTGTCTGTGCCTTCCTGCAGTGTGATTACTGGTGGCCCTCACTCAGAAGGATGTTGAAGAATATGTTCAGGCTTGCTACATTTGTGTGCAGTCTAAGTCATCTAAGTCAGGTCTCATTTTCCCTCTACCTGTTCCAGATGTATCTTGGCGTTGCATCTCCATGGACTTTATCTCTGAACTACCCCCCTCAGTGGGCGCCACGGTTATCTGGGTGGTTGTGAACAGGTTTTCTAACGTGTCACTTAACTCCACTTCAGGGACTACCTTCTGCTGTCACTTTAGCTCCCATCTACATTAAGGAAATCTTTTGCCTTCATGGTATGCCCTCGCACATCGTCTCTAAAAAATGCATCACATAGGGGAATGTTTGTCTACTATGTGATGAAAAAAAAAGGTTAGTAGAGAAAGTGCAAAAGATTAAAGTTACACCCAAGAACCTAAAATCCCCCAATCATGGCTGCAGAGGCTTCCATCTTCACCCGTTCTTCCTTCTGGGTTTGCGTGATGCTGCCACTTGAATGGCCGAGCTGTGATCACATAACGGCCGCGGCACAGAGCTCTGAAGAAACGGCTTGGGTATGCTGTTCCTTCAGAGCGCATGCGCCGATGATGTCACCGGCTGCTGCTCCCTAGTGCACATTTAGGAGATATTCATTTAACCTACAGGTAAGCTTTATTATAAGCGTTCCCAAAGGTAAAAATAAAAATACAATGTTTACTACCACTTTAAAGTTGCAATTCATATTCCGGTGTGAAGTCGCTCATTACAGCCACGCTTGTAATTAGCCAGACAGAATCAATACCGCGCACGCCATTTTAGAATGCACAGGCCAAATAATTTGTCTGTGCTGTAAAGTCCTTTTAAGCTAATCAGTGGAGCGGAGGGAGCACCCGCCATTATTTACTTTCTGAACTGTCATTTCACATGGAAAATTACATTCCACAAATATCGCTCCGCTCTTCAAAATATAATTTTGTATGGATAGTAACCAAATTTTGCGTTAAATCCTAAATCTAGAAATTTTTTCTAACAATAGCATAAAATGGGGAAAGTGAAACCCTATGATGTCGAAGGTAAAATATACCTTACATAAATAAAGTCAAAACTTTTTTTTTTAGTTTTAGAATACAGAGGGAATATAACACCTATCAGTTTTTATTGCCCCCGTTAGGGAGATTTGCCCTCTCTATTTGTCCTGTTGACCGCCACCGTTATCACCGAGTGTCATGCGCTATGGTCAGTTCTCTAAACCCCATGTCATTGTTGTGTTCTGTAGTGATGTACTGTAGGGCATGGATAGAGGAACCACTGCTGGCAGCGGAAAAACCCAACTCCGTCCTCTCTATTTGTCCTGGTGACCGTTATCACCGAGTGTGAAAGTGAAACTAGATCCCAAATTTTAGATGGTCACCAGAACAGGAATAGAGGGGAAATCTTTCAATGGGGACACTAGTCCTAGGGATTCACTCACTTTGGAGGGATTTACTCTAACTTCCTGTTTTTGCTAATGGACAGGAAGTGAAGGGAAATCTCCCCAATTGCAAAAAAACTGACAGGGGTTATAATCCCCCCTTACGCTATCCAAAATGAAAAGAAGTTTTGCATTTGAGTTTTTCTTTAACCACTTGCCTTCTGGGCACTTTTACCCCTGTACTGCCCAGGCCAAATTTCAGCTGTGACAATTTGAATGACAATTGCGCGATCATGCAACACTGTACTCAAATGATTTTTTTTTTATTTTTTTTCCCCCCACAAATAGAGCTTTCTTTTGGTGGTATTTAATAACCACTGGTGGGCACTGATGGGATGGCACTGATAAGGAGGCATTAATATGCAGCACTGATGGGCACTGATAGGCAGCACTGATAGGCGCCACTGATAGGCACCGATAGGTGACATATTGATGGGCACTGATCGGCAGCACTTATGGGCAATGATAGGTGGCACGGAAAGGAGGCACTAATGGGCACAGATTGGCCTCACTGATGGGTACAAATTGGCCTCACTGATGGGTACAAATTGGCATCACTGATGGGCACAGACTGGCATCACAGATGAGCACTGTTGGGGCTTCACTGATAAACAGTGCCCTGATTACCTGTACAGGTCTACCCTGTGAGGAGATGCCGCTGATCGGCTCACCTTGCCACACATTCTGTCACTGTGAGGCAAGGAGAGCCCATAAACTGCATCTTCTTGTTTACATATGATCAGCTGTGATTAGACACAGCCGATCACATGGGTAAAGAGCCGCGTCATCGGCTCTTTACTGAGATTGGTGTTGCGGGGACACAGTGCGCCCACGATCGCTGTGCTGCGCGCGACCACAGGCGCATGCGAACGCGGCAAGACTGGGCGGCGTCATAAGGCTTTTCGGCCCAAAACAAGAGAGCACCCCGCCCGCCGTCATTTGTCTATACAGCGGATTGGAGCTAAAGCCCAACCCTGGGAAACCTTTTGTATTCCATGAGCCATTTAACTCATGGCTAACGTCAAGGTGGGAGGAGGTGGCTGCTCTTTTTAACACATGGTGGCCCCAGTGGATGTGCGCTGGCCCCTGAGATGCATCCCTGCCCAGGTCTGGGGTGGACAAGCATTGTGTTGACAGCCCCATCCCCCCAGCCCCAGAGGTGGATTGGCTAAGACTGCTTTTCCCAGGCCCTTAGACCAGTGATAGTGAACCTTAGCACCCCAGATGTTTTGGAACTACATTCCCCAGGATGCTCATGCACTCTACAGTGTAGATGAGCATCATGGGAAATGTAGTTCCAAAACATCTGGGATACCAAGGTTCGCCATCACTGCCCTAGACCTATACAAGCAGTTAACCCTTGCAATGCAAAGGCAGCCACACTGCAAGCTTTAAATATTTTGATTATAGTAAACCAAATAGACATTCTGACTTTAGCCTGGTTGCAATACTTCCTGGAGAGCATTCATATTTCAGCAATCTTCTCTGATTCCTTGAGCAGCTTTTTTAAAGAGAATATCCAGCACTTCAATGAATGTAGTCACTTCTTAACCTGATGTATGGTCCACTGCAAATGGCCATTTTGGGACCATTTTCGAGATGTTTTATGAAACAATGTTGCAACGGGGAACAATTTCCCTTCGATGTCCTTGACTCGCGTTTTTCGAAGTGCTACAAATGATCATTGAACTTGTTACGGCGTGATGATCCGGTAAGTGAGAAATAATATCGTTAGAGGATGTTTAACATAAACCCTTCGTAGAGCCGCTGATAACTTCATCACCCCCGTGTTATGGAGTTTGAGAGGGAAAAGATTTGATGCCTAATCATCGAATTATGATGACATGACCGATTCTCTTACCAGGCTATGAAAAAGCCAAATTAAATTACCCCGGCGGGCAGCTACCTGCCACGATCATTCAATTAATTCCATCATTTCATGTCGGAGGAATGGGCAGGCACCAATTAGAAAATTAATATTACATCGGTGTCATTTCTGCAGTGTGCAGTTTGTATAATCCAATTAGGAAAATATAACCTTAGATACATTGTTAGTGAACCTGAATTTTGGAAATCTCATTACTGGGGGAATTTGCATAAAATATACCGGTAGTTAATGGCAATAAACAATGAACTTTCTCCACTGGTGCTTCAACCTTCTGCAGAGCAGGAGCTTCTTAATAACGTGAACTGCACAAATACTATTTAATAATCATCTGGAAAGGCTCAGGGGCCACTTCACCCAGACTCCGCTAAGGTCAAAGGGGTGGGCAGGAGATGATCAGGCCAAAGGGGTGGGCAGGAGGTGCTCAGGCCAAAGGAGTGGGCAGGAGGTGACCAGGCCAAAGGGGCGGGCAGGAGGTGATCAGGCCAAAGGGGTGAGCAGGAGGTGCTCAGGCCAAAGGGGTGGGCAGGAGGTGCTCAGGCCAAAGGGGTGGGCAGGAGGGGAAGCTGCCTCTGGCTCAGTGGAAGTAGCCATGCCTCCAGGACGTCCCACATCATCTGACATCATTCTTTGGGTTCCTCTGGAGCAGGGATCTTCAAACTACGGCCCTCCAGCTATTGCGGAACTACACATCCCATGAGGCATTACAAGACTCTGACATTCACAGACATGACTAGACCTGGACAACTGGATGGCCATAGTTTGAAGACCCCAGCTCTGGAGTCTCCTCCCGAACCAGGAAGTGCTCTGAGCTTCCAATGCCTAGCCGGCCGTGGAACAATGCACAATCATTGGACTGGATGCCTCTGCTCAGGGTTGCTGTTAGAAATCACAGGAGCCCTGTACATCCTATCCATTAAATGCTATTTCATGCCTCCTCACCATCTGTCAAATGCTCTCTAAAGAGTGATGTCCTGGTTCTAATGCTCTACATGCCCCCACAAACTTACATCATGTGAGTTGCCAATTTGTTTTTATCATACAATAAATGTCTTAATGCTGCACTTAAACTGCGCCTTCCACTGTGTTTTTATGTCTGTTATAAGGGGAGACAAATTTGTCCAGTGCCCAGGGCAAGAATGCAGAACTGTGCCCCCCTCCTCCACTGCTTATGCATGACATAGAATGGGTGTACCACTCTGTGCCCATTCTCTACCCCTTTACTCTGGCTGCCCATGGTTGGCATGGAGTGTGCACTGTACATCTATGGCCAATTGCTTGCTTTCTAGCAGCTAAAAGGTAGTTATGCATGCATGGTTTTTCACACCAGCTGTAGGCAAGTGGGTTGGAAAGTGGGCATGGAGCCAGGGGTGACAACCCGCTGGTTGCCAGCCACTGATTTTGGACCATACAGTGAGGGGGCACTAAAACTCCATGGTTGAGCCAAGTTCTTACTGCCCCCTGACCGATTCCCTCCTTTAGCTGCAGGGGCAGCAGGCGGGGGTGTACACATACTGCAGCCTTGATGCATTGTTTTACAGGCGTGTCAAGAATTATAAGACGGGCATACTCAACGTCAAGTGAGTGGAGCCGCTCTGCAAGTGCCTGTGCAATGCACATGGTTGCATTTCACTATTACGAGGATCAAGGGTTTAAAGTAGGCGGTGAGGAGGCAATACAATGCATCCTCACCACCAGTCAAATGTTCTCTGAAGAGCGATTCAAACACGAAGCTTGTGAATGAGCCCTACCACTGTGCCAGGGGTGACTTCCCCTCCTGCCCACCCCATTGCCCAGTCCTGAGCAGAGTCTGCGTGAATGAGTTTCAAAAGGATTACTTAGAATGGATCCCAGATTTCTTTAGATGACCCAGTGAAAGTTAGGTGCATTCATGCTAAGTAAAGTGTTATGCCCTGTACACACAATCGGACTTTCCGCTAACAAATCCGTGGATTTTTGTTCGAAGGTTGTTGGCTCAAACTTGTCTTGCATAAACACGGTCACACAAATCTTGGCCAACAATTACGAACGTGGGAACGTGGTGACGTACAAGGCGTACAATAAGCCGAGAAAAAGCCAGTGCGGCTCCTTCTGCTTGATTCCGAGCATGCGTGAACTTTTGTGCATCGGACTTGTGTACACACGATCAGACTTTCCGACAACAAAGTTTTGTTGGCGGAAAATTTGAGAACCTGCTAGCAAACATTTGTTGGCGGAAAGTCCGACAGCAAATGTTCGATGGAGCATACACACGGTCGGACTTTCCTTTATTGGTGTCAGTGTGAAGAATAGGGCTCCATCATTAATGCTATTGGGACGTATTGTGCCCCATTAAAGCTGTCAATGGGAAGAATGGTGCCCCTTAATTGGTGTCAGTGGGAAATTATGCGCCCCATTGCTGGTGTCAGTGGGAGGAATGGTGCCTCATCATTGGTGTCAGTGGGAGGAATAGTGCCCCATCATTGGTGTCAGTGGGAGGAATGGTGCTCCATCAGAGGTGTCAGTGGGAGGAATGGTGCTCCATCATTGGTGTCAGTGGGAGGAATAGTGCCCCATCATTGGTGTCAGTGGGAGGAATGGTGCTCCATCATTGGTGTCAGTGGGAGGAATGGTGCTCCATTATTGGTGTCAGTGGAAGGAATAGTGCCCCATCATTGGTGTCAGTGGGAGGAATGGTGCTCCATCATTAGTGTCAGTGGGAGGAATGGTGCTCCATCATTGGTGTCAGTGGGAGGAATGGTGCTCCATCATTGGTGTCAGTGGGAGGAATGGTGCCCCATTATTGGTGTCAGTGGAAGGAATAGTGCCCCATCATTGGTGTCAGTGGGAGGAATGGTGCTCCATCATTAGTGTCAGTGGGAGGAATGGTGCTCCATCATTGGTGTCAGTGGGAGGAATGGTGCCCCATCATTGGTGTCAGTGGAAGGAATAGTGCCCTATCATTGGAGTCAGTGGGAGGAATGGTGCCCCATCATTGGTGTCAGTGGGAGGAATGGCGCCCCATCATTGGTGTTAATGGAAGGATCAGTGCCCCACCATTGTCGTCAGTGGAAGGAATAGTGCTTCATCATTGGTGTCAATGGGAGCAATAGTGCCCCAAAGGCCGCTAACAGTCAAGCAAAGGGCTGCATTCGGCCCACCGGCCACCGTTTGGAGACCCCTGCTGTATACTATAACATGTCAGAAATATATTCTTGCAACATAGGTTTGCGCAGCCTATTGCATTAGGGTGTGCACCCCAAAGCTCAAACACATAGGCATGTGTGTGTGTGTGTGTATATATATATATATATATATATATATATATATATATACTGTATATATATATATATATATATATAAAATATATACGGATGTTGTCAGTAGAGCAGTGGATGGTGTCATAAGGTCAGAGATTGGTTTCAGTAGGGCAGTGGACAGTGTCAGTTATTTTTATAATTTTTTTACAATTTTTTTTTAATTATGTATTTTTTGACAATTTTTTTAGAAGAAAAAAAAAAGGCAATTTTTTTTCAGGAGTCTAAACAGGAGGAATATGCACCACACGGGGTGATTAGGGTGTGTCCAGGCACACCTGGCACACCCTGTGCACACACCTATGTCTTGCAGACTTGTAAAGTTCCCGATAGATCCATTAAATTTTAAACAATGTTAAGAAACATTCTCCTACAAGCTTAGTCAGCAATGTCTCGTTTCGTTTTGCTTATCTGCAGGAAGACTAAATAATGTCTTGTCCTTTCCATCCTGACCTTGCATGATGAGGAGTAGAAATTCCTGAGGCTAGTGGTAATGTTAATGCAAATAGCTGTAATAGTAGTAAGTATGTATCTGGTAAAGCATATCAACGGAAAGAATTTTCATTAACATTGCAATTCTCTGTTTACTGTAAAACGACCCCGTGTGGAATAAATATCATCAGATTAGATTCTTGCCTTCTGAAAACCATTCCAGCTCTACAGCTCACACATTAGGGCCCATTACTGTCCATTATGGCGCTATGGATTCTGAATGGCACACCAAGGTACTAAGACAACACACCTGCCTTTCAGCACACCGCAATGCATGGCAATGCACCGTAGTGTGTTGTGGTACAATGCGTCATGTCCAGTTTTTAATACTGAAGTGTGAATGGGCCCTTGGGGTGCACTGGGGGCCCTTTCATTACAAGGCATAACGCAAATGGACCTTAATGCAGGCAATGTGAATGTAAACGGGCCCACAGTCATCTGGATTTCCATGGAAAAGGAACAGAAGTGAGCAGATGTCTTCCAATGTGTGAACATATTCTGGTGACATCTGTAGAATATATGAAAATTAGAATATATGAATATTCTCTCGATATTCTGTAACTTATATTGATGAGAAAAGTCCCAAGACAGACAAGTCCTTTCCTATTCATATGTAAAATAAAACGGATTTAATAATAAAATAGCAAAATATTACAAGAACAATATTAAAATGCAGAATGTAAAAATAATATCAGTAATGTAGTTATATCCTTGAGATAAATATTGTATGTCTAATCATATATGTGTTTCTGTGTATGAAGCTAATGGCAGCTTCCTTGTAGTAGAAGTCTGACCTACAAGCCTTTGTTCTCCTTTTTACTCCTAAATTCAGACCCCCACCTTCTCCTAAAATGGGCTGGTTTAAAAGTTCTTCTTTGTCTTATAGTCCCACATTCTCTAGACAAAAGTATTGAACAAACTTTCAATTAATGCGGGCTTCAATTCCACCCCCCCCCCCCCCCCCCATCCCAACAGTGTTGGGTTGACTAGAAAGTGAGGCCCGGAGCGAAAAATAAAATAAAAACATAGCGAAGGGCTGGCATGACAGTGGGAACAGGGGACAGGGCAAGTGAAAATAAGAGGGAAAACCTGATTGGGGGCAGCCTGGGGAAGAGGAGGGGACACAGTGGATAGCGTGCCAACTTCCCACCTACCCTCCCCTGTCTTTTATTTTCTTTAAGTCTTTAAGTCTGCCTTTTTCTACAGCAAGGTTGGGTCTTCAGGATGGCGTGGCAGTCGGTGGGTGTTGGTCTTTGCTGGTGAATGAAGAAACCTCGGATAAGGAAGAGTTTGGGACCCACCGGTGGTATGGGCCGCTAGTGGTATTCCGGCTAACGGTGGTTTAGCTGGAATTCGGTTAACGGTTGCATTGTGGTCAGTCGGTTGTCTCCGAGGCAGTATGTCAGCTGGAGGCCCATTATAGAAAAGGTACCGTAGTGCATCATTGAACATATGTTAGTTGGGGTTCCTGCAAAGACCAACGCGAGTAGTGACTGATGGGTTTTTGGTTTAGCAGATGTTTTTATGGTTATGGTAATTTAAGTTGATTTGTTAATAAAAAGGCTGCTACGGACAATTTTTATTCCAACTCTGGCGTGGTCTCCATTAATGGGATTTAATGGTCTGGGTGGATGGAGTATGGGGTTGGTCCGGCAGGTATGGTGGAAGGATGGAACATCTGGTATACAGTGGTCAAGCTAAACTCACACCCTCTAGACATTCCATAAGAACCTGGGGGGGGTGGGGGGGGTGGAAAGCTAATTACTACCGTATGTAAGCTTCTCCAAAGAGATGCAAAGACTATAATCAAACCTTATATATATTCTCACAAAGACTGTAAACGTTTGTGTATTCTACTAAGAGATAAATATATAAATTATACAATTAGGGCTAGTTTACACTTGCTTCAAAACATGGCTTCGGACACGCTTTGTTAAAGCTCTCTGAACGCCCAAAGTCAAGTCAAAGCTCCCGTCAGTAAACAAAATGGTTAGCTTACAGTCCTGTTTACTCCTTGCTTTTGCTTGGTGCTTCGATAAGACTTTCGATGAGGCGGTGGAGGGCCTTCGATGAGGCTTCAGTGGGGCTTCGGTGGGGCTTCAAGCCAGCTTTGCCATAGACTTCTAGGCTTTGAAGACGCTTTGAAGCACCACTGAAGCTACAAGGGGTATCATTTTTGAAGCGAAGCAAAGCAAAACAGAGCAAAGCAAAAGCAAGGTGTAAACAGGACTGTAAGCTAACCATTTTATTTAGTGACAGGAGCTTTGACTGGTGCTCAGAGAGCTTTAACCAAGCCTGTCCGAAGCCTTGTTTGGAAGCAAGTGTAAACTAACTGTTAATGTGTGTTGAAGCCGAAGCAAGTGCAAACTAGCCCTTAAGATCCAACCCATTCATACATATGTTAGTAATGTTAATTAAGTAAATATTAGATTAAGGAAGGACTCTAATGCCGTGTACACACGGGCGGACTTTTTGACCGGACTGGTCCGATGGGACGAATCTGTCGGACAATCCGACCGTGTGTGGGCTTCATCGGACCTGCAGCGGACTTTTTTTGTTGGAAAATCAGACGGACTTTAGATTTGGAACATGTTTCAAATCTTTCCGACAGACACGAGTCCGGTCGAAAAATCCGCTCGTCTGTATGCTAGTCCGACGGACGAAAACCGACGCTAGGGCAGCTATTGGCTACTGGCTATCAACTTCGTTATTTTAGTCCGGTCGTATTGTTTCTACTGACACCAACAATGTGGGACCATTCGTTCTATTTACACTAACACTGGCACCATTCCCACTGGCACCAATAATGAGGCACAGTTCTTCCCACTGACACCAATGATGAGGCACTATTCCTCCCACTGATACTGATGACGGAGCATTATTCCTCCCACTGACACCAATAATGGGGCATTATTCCTCCCACTGACACCAATCATTGGGCACTATTCCTCCCACTGACACCAATCATTGGGCACTATTCCTCCCACTGAAACCAATAAGTTGTACTATTCCTCCCACTGATATGAGGCACCATTACTCCCACTGACACCAATGATGGCGCACTATTCTTCCCACTAAGACTTCCCACTAAGACTAATGATGGGGTACTATTCCTTGCACAAATAATGAGGCACTGTTCCTCCTGATGACACCAATTAGAGGGCACTATTCCTTCCACTGATATGAGGCACTATTGTTTCTACTGACACCAAAAATGTGGAACCATTCTTTCTATTAACAGCAACACTGGCACCATTCTCACTGGCACCTCACTGGCAGCACCAATAATGAGGCACTATTCCTCCCACTGGCACCAATAATGAGGCACTATTCCTCCCACTGGCACCAATAATGAGGCACTATTCCTCCCACTGACACCAATTAGGGGGCACTATTCCTCCCACAGACACCAATAATGGGGCACTGTTCCTCCCACCGATACCAATCATTGGGCATCATTCCTCCCACTGGCACCAATAATGGGGCACTATTCCTCCCACTGACACCAATAAGTTGTACTATTCCTCCCACTGATATGAGGCACTATTGTTTCTACTGACACCAACAATGTGGGACCATTCTTTTCATTGACACTAACACTGGCACCATTCCCGATGATGGGAAACTATTCCTTTCATTGACACCAATAATGGGGCACTATTCCTTCCACTGACACCAATGATGGGGCACTATTCCTCCCACCAGCATAACAATGGGGGCAATGTAAATTACTGCCCATACATTTGCCACTTCTGGACCTAAAAAAAAAAGTTCCTGGTGTGTATCTCCTATGCCCTTTTCCTTGTCCCCCACTGACGCTCACAGGCTGCTAATGCCAGCCAACAAAATCCCAGATGTCCAATTGATAGACAAGGCTTGCCAGGAGTGGTTGCAGCAGCTCCTGTGTACAATGACATTTAGAGATATTGTCTTAAAGCGTCAATGAGAAATACAATATAACAGTTATTTTTACATTGTACTCAATCTGTTTCATTCATGTGTAGATCAAAGGGAGGGTCTATGGAAAGAATGAACTACTGTAACTAGCTCTAAGCAAGAAGGGAGAACAGAGGGTGATACCCAATGAACACAAAATGGTGTAGTGCTAGATTTCAAGATAAATGAGAACATTAAACGACATGATTGCAAAATGCAGCAGCAACAGAAAATAACATCCTAGGTGGCACACATAAAGACTGAACTCCAGCTAGATACACAGTCCAATTATGTATATGAGTCTCTGACTGGTGTTCAACTCCCAGAAACATTCCGTCTAATTCACAGTTCTCAGTCCAAAACCTGAGACAATTCATACGTAAAAGCACATTGCATGAAAACAACAAATCCCTCCAAGGGAATAAGATAAGGTGTTTAGGTGCCAGCATTCCTGAGAACGGGCTTGACAGTCCGCCGCAAGCAGAGCAGCAGAGGATGAATATCATTATTGCACAGGTGGTAACCTGACATGGCACAGCGCCATACTAATAAATCCTTTAATACCAAGTCCTGTGCTTGGTGCTGTGAAGGAATGATTTATCCTACTGTGTCTTTATTTGGTTTTGTAATGGAATTTATTTTATTTATTTATTGCTTTTAGATATGTGTATGAAAGATATACGGTGTATATATATCAAAAGTATTGTGACGCCTGCCTTTACACACACATGAACTTTAATGGCATCCCAGTCTTATGCAGCGTACACACGAGCGGACTTTTTAACCGGACTGATCCGATGGAATTTTCGGCGGACTTCCGACGGACTTTCCGAACAAACGGACTTGCCTATACACGATCAAACCAAAGTCCGACGGATTCGTACGTGATGACGTACGACCGGACTAAAATAAGGAAGTTGATAGCCAGTAGCCAATAGCTGCCCTAGCGTCGGTTTTCGTCCATCGGACTAGCATACAGACGAGCGGACTTTTCGACCGGACTTGAGTCCGTCGGAAAGATTTGAAACATGTTCCAAATCTAAAGTCCGTCAGATTTTCGACTAAAAAAGTCAGCTGCATACCGATGAAGCCCACACACAGTCGGATTGTCCGCCGGACTCAGTCCGTCGGACCAGTCCCGTCGAAAAGTCCGCTCGTGTGTACGCGGCATTAGTCCATAGGGTTCAATATTGGGTTGAGAACAGGAAGGAAATTGGGGCTATGTATGAGGCTATAACTATAATAGTTCATATGCCTCCATCCCTGGTATGTTTTAAAAAAGGAGAAGGATTGTGGGACTTTATATGAAGCACATTACTTAATTGAACGAACCAATCAGCATAAACATTATAATGAGTAGGGTGTGGATCCTCGGGCCTACTCTGAATGTCTTCGGAGGGGGTGGACATGGCCTTCTAGCTTGGTTCGCCCTCTCTCATGGGGTCTCCCTTTGGGGGAGTCCCACCTAGTACTTGGGTGGGTCTGTTTCGGCAGACCTTCCAGAGAACGGGGGTCCATCTGGTTTCGGCCAGATGGTCTTTTGTGAAGTACCTCAGTCCCCGTCTGGAGCCTAACGTCCCGGGGGGATCAGGGTAAGGTCCTTCCCTAGTGGAGGACAGTGTAACACCCGTTGCATGTTTTTGTGTTTCACTCTTTATGTGTGTGTGCACTTCTGGGTGGAAGTTTTTGGGTGTGTTTTGCATGCCACTGGCTTTTCAATAAAAAAAAAAAATCAGCATAAACATTATTTATTGTTATAAAGGGCAGACATACACATGTAAAATAGTAACAAATAATAAGATAGTAGGTCCCGATAGATATCATCTAAACAATTCATGGTTATACACAATTATTCCAACATGATATACATAGTAATGGACCTTTGGTATGAAGACCAAAATTTTAATGGTAGCAAATATGCATAATAACAATGATGAATTGATTCATTAAACTATAGTAAAATACAGGTATTGAACATAAAACACCGTGACGTAGCATCATAGGAAAGCTCTACGCGTTTCGTGGTTAATATACCACTCTTCAGGAGCTGATGTGGAGTTTGGGAGTAGCTATAATAATGTAAAAATGCCAAAATTACATAATAGTAAAAAAAGAGAGTATGAAACAAAAAAGAAAGAGGGGGTTAATGAAAGATCCCAAACACTCTCACCTCACTGTAGTATATGGGTACAATTGTTGATGATATCAATAATGGGAGGCACTATAGGAGACATCATCAGCGGGAGCTGAGGCGGTAACACCTGAGGCATGACGGTGGCACCAGCAACCAGTAAGTAAGCATTAAGATGGGCTCTCCAGTTAGCAGCTGTGGTATGTATATTTGGTACTGTATATAATGTGTGCTGTAATTAATTCCCAGGAATATCTGTAAAAATTAATGAATTTATAATAAGGTAATATCACAACTGATAGACTGAGGGGAGGTTCCCAAAACAGTGTAACAAAAGTAGATAAACCAAGTGGGTAAAAAGGGATCGTGTTTAGCATCAAAAGGCATAGAGTGAAACAAAGGTAGCAGTTGTAAAGAAAGGTAAGTATGATAAACCATAGAGTACCTAAAGAAGGCTGTCCACAAGTTTTAGGAGTGTCAGTCAAGTTCCTCCACCCCAAACTCGCCTATCCATGTCTTTGGGGACCTTGCTTTGTGCACTGGTCCAAATCATTTGGTGGAGGGGGGATTATGGTTTGGGGTTGTTTTTCAAAGGTTGAGCTTGACCCCTTAGTTCCAGTGAAGGGAACTCTTAAGTCGTCAGCATACCAAGACATTTTGGACAATTTCATGCGCCCAACTTTGTGGGAACAGTTTGGGGATGGCCCCTTTCTGTTCCAACATGACTGCGCACCAGTGCACAATCAAGGTCTATAAAGATATGAATAAGCGAGTTTAGGGTGGAGGAACTTGACTGACCTGCACAGAGTCCTGACCTCAACCCGATAGAACACCTTTGGGATGAATTAGAGTTCATCCCAGCCAGGCCAGCCAGGCCTTCTCATCCAACATCATAGCCTGACCTCAAACATGCGCTTCTTGAAGAATGGTCAAACATTCCCATAGACACACTCCTAAACCTTGTGGACAGCCTTCCCAGAAGAGTTGAAGCTGTTAAAGCTGTAAAAGGTGGGCCAACTCAATATTGAACCCTACGGACTAAGGGATGCCATTAAAGTTCATGTGCGTGTAAAGGCAGGCGTCCCAATACTTTTGGTAATATAGTGTGTGTGTGTGTATCTATCTATCCATACAGATTTACTAAAACAGGAGCACTCAGAATCTGGTGCAACTGTGCATAGTAACAAATCAGCTTCTAGCTTCAGCTTGTTCATTTAAGCTTTGACAATAAAACCTGGAAGCTGATTGGTTTCTATGCAGAACTGCATCAGATTTTGCACTCTCCAACTTTAGTAAATTCCCCCCACTTTATGTATGGTATATATATATATATTCATATTCACAGGTAAATGTTTTGTTTTAGAAATTCTGAATATTATTTACATATTTGTAGTTGGTCAGTATAATTTTTTTTGTATGTATATATAGCAGTGCCTATTTTGTATTATAATGTCATTTGCCTTCCTTCGGGGTCACTAGGACACTAAATGACAGGAAATCTCCCCAACAGAGCTCCAAAAAGGGATTAAACCAAAACAATGTTCTAATGCCGCGTACACACGGTTGGACTTTTCAGCTACAAAAGTCCGACAGCCCGTCTGACAGACTTTCGACAGACTTTCGACGAACTTTTGGTGGACTTTCAACGGACTTTCTAACGACCGGACTTGCCTACACATGATCACACCAAAGTCCGACGGATTCGTACGTGGTGACGTACACCGGACTAAAATAAGGAAGTTGATAGCCAGTAGCCAATAGCTGCCCTAGCGTCGGTTTTTGTCTGTCGGACTAGCATACAGACGAGCGGATTTCTGGGTCCAGCGGA
This sequence comes from Lithobates clamitans, assembly GCA_037952925.1. Taxonomy (NCBI): domain Eukaryota; kingdom Metazoa; phylum Chordata; class Amphibia; order Anura; family Ranidae; genus Lithobates; species Lithobates clamitans. The sequence continues at coordinate 204,433 of JBBGZY010002827.1, forward strand.
GTTACGACGTAAAGATTTGAAGCATGTTCTGAATCTAAAGTCCGTCATATTTGCGACTGGAAAAGTCCGCTGAAGGTCTAGTGAAGCCCACACACGATCGGATTGGTCCATCGGCGTCCGTCAGACAAGTCTGGTCGAAAAGTCTGACCGTGTGTACGCGGCATAAGTCTTACCTGGCCTTTCCAAAGCAAAAATAAATAAATAAATAACCTATACATCCATGCAGGACAAAGCAACAGGTTCACTTTAATGTCGGCCCACATGGATGCTTATACTTCTCTTCACTTCCCCAAGATTCATTTCTCCTGGAGATGTGATAAGAAATACCCGCTACTTTCAGTAATTGGTGGGGGTCATGGGACTCCCTTCCATTCCAACCACTGGAAGGCCAATGCTGGATACCTGAGAGGCCAATTGCCAAGCTGGTGCGGGGGGTTTGTTCCCTCGGGTATTCAGCATTGTCAAGGGAGTGGGGGTTAGCAAATATGTAGCCTTGTGGAGCTTACAAAAGACTCTCAGCTCATTCCTGTGGGCAAACAGAGTGGGAGATAAAAGAAAAGAACATCCACTATGGTCAATTCAGGTAAAGTCTACCCACACAAATGCTTATATTTCCCTTCACTCCCCCATGGCTTAGTTCTGGGGATTTGATGAGACATACCCACTACTTTCAGGAATTGGGGGGGGGGGGGGCATTTATTTAGCCCTGTGGAGCTTACATAAGACTTTTTCTCAGCTCATTCCTGGGAGCAAACAGAGTGGGAAACAAGTAAAGGAAAACCCCAAAATACCAATTCTGTTAAAGCCGGCCCACACAGATTCTTCTACTTCCCTTCACCCCCCTAAGGTTCAGTTCTTCTGGTGATGTGATAACAAATACCCTCTACTTTCGGTAATTGGTTGGCGACATGTGATTCCTTTCCCTTCCAACCACTGAAATGTCAATGCTGGATACCTGAAAGGCCAGTTCCCAAGCTGGTTTAGGAGTTTTGGTCCCTCAGGTGACCAGCATTGTCAAGGGGAATGGGGAGTGAATATTTAGCCTTGTGGAGCTTACACAAGACTCATTCCTGTAGGTAAACAGAGTGGGAGGCAGATACAAGAAAATCCAACATGGTCAATTCTGGTACATCCGGCCCACATAGATGCTTATACTTCCCTTCACTCCCCCAAGGCTTAGTTCTCCTGGGTATTTCATGAGGGATACCTGGTACTTTCAGGAATTAGGGGGGCATTTATTTATCCCTGTGGAGCTTACACAAGACTTTCTCAGCTCATTCCTGTGAGTGGATAGAGGGGGAGGTAAGTAAAAGAGAACCCAACAAGGCCAATTCTGGTAAAGCCAGCCCATGCAGATGCTTATACTTCCTTTCACTCCCCCAAGGATCAGTTCTCCTGGGGATTTGATGAGAAATACCTGCTCCTTTCAGGAATTGGGGGCCATCGGACTCCCTTCCCTTCCAACCACTTGAAGGCCAATCCTGGATGCCTGAGAGGCCAGTTACCAAGCTGGTGCAGGGGGTTTGGTCCCTCAGGTATGCAGCACTGTCAAAGAGAGGGTGGGGAAATGAATATGTAGCCTTGTGAGGATTATAAAATACTTTTTCGCAGCTTATTTCTGTGGGCGAACAGAAAGGGAGGTAAATAAAAAAAAAATCAGACAAAGCTAATTCTGTTAAAGCCAGCCCATGCAGATGCTTATACTTCCCTTTACTCCCCCAAGGCTCATTTCTCCTGGGGTTTTGATGATAAATACCTGCTACTTTCAGGAATGGGGGGGCATTTATTTAGCCCTGTGGACCTTACACAAGACTTTTTCAAGGGGGATGGGGAGTAAATATTTCTCAACTCATTCCTGTGGGTAAACAGAGTGGGAGGCAGATAAAAGAAAATCCAACATTGTCAATTCTGGTAGAGCTGGTCCACACAGATTCTTATGCCCCGTACACACAAGCGGAATTTCTGTCAGAAAAATCTTGGTGGTGGTTTTTCCGACGGAATTCCGCTCAAGCTTGACTTGCATACACACAAAAGTTCTCTGAACTTTCGACCGTCAAGAATGCGGTGATTTACAACACTACGACGAGCCGAGAAAATGAAGTTCAATGCTTCCGAGAATGCGTCAAATTGTTTTCGAGCATGCGTGTTTTTTTGCGTGTCAGAATTGCATAAAGACGTACGCAATTTCCGTCAAGAACTTTTTCCATCGGAAAAATAGAGAACCAGCTCTCAATCTTTTGCTGACGTAAATTCAGACAGAAAAAGTTGGATGGAGCATACACAGGGTTGGAATATCCGACCAAAAGCTCCCATCACACTTCTTGATGGAAATTCCGTCATACACAATGCAGCATAACACTTCCCTTCCCACCCCCAAGGCTCAGTTCTCCTGGGGATTTGATGAGAAATACCTGCTGCTTTCAGAAATTGGGGGCCATCAGACTCCTTTCCCTTCCACCCACTTGAAGGCAATGCTGGATGCCTGAGAAGCCAGTCACCAAGCTGGTGCATGGTAATTGGCTCCTTGAGTATCCATCATTGTGAAGAGAGAGTGTGGGGAGTGACTATTTAACTCTGTGGATCTTGCCAGTACTTTTTCTCAGCATATTTTCAGTGCGAACAGAGTGGGAGGTAAAAGTAAATCTGAAAAGACCAATTCCGTTAATGTGGTGCGCTTTTTTGATTAGAAAAACTCTTTTATCTTGCTTACTTATGCTAAGTGGATTACAGAAAAGCTTATGATAATGCAACCAAATTCTTACCAATTATCCCCCTATCGTGTAAAATAATTTACACTTTCAGCCAGGTCACCACTCTTTCTGTTCATTGTAAAGCCCGTCCCCTTTTATATCTCGGAGTCCCTCTGCAGCTACGGTGTCATTACAGAAATATAGATTGGGCCAGTTTAACGAGCCGGCGTCTGCAAGACACAATACAACGAGAAGGAAATTGTTCCGTGCAAAATGTCTTTTTATGAGAGCAGATATGAACATGATTGCTTTTCAATGATGTAAGGCTGCAAACATTCTGACATTTATGAAGATCATATACTTGGTAGCCGTCCAACACACCTCCATACAATACCTCTTCCAGCAGCCAATTCCCTTCCATCATCAGATTTCAAAAGACTGCTCTCTACAAAATGCAATTGGGAGATAGAATGTTGCAGCAGAGACTAACCTTTATTTGTTACTGTAATTCAGCATGTGCCAAACTGCCTAAATGGCGGAAAACGCCGCACACATTTATCACCATCGCTATCTCTCTTTCCCTACCGTTTTTAAGCAAGAGTGTGCAAAAAGCAAAGTTAGTAAGGGCCAACGTTGATGGGCTTTTGTCTTCAGGACTGCTTCTTTGACCATACAAGTCTATGGGAATGCAAAAGCAGCTGAAGCAAGTCAAAAGCAGGTCAATGTAGGTCAGAAGCATTTCAAACTGGGCTGCATTTGACCCATTGATAGGGATGAAGTCGGAAGTGTTCGTATCCTAGTCCAAAACTATCTAAGCAAGCCCATCAGGAAGCTGTCACCTGTATTGGGCCAATCATCTGCGGCCGGGGCATTCCCCGGCTTGACATAAAGTCTGTATAGGTGCGGCTGCGGGCGGGGAATGCCTCAGCTGCTTATGCTTGGCCCTTTACAGTGACAGCTTCCTTCCTGATGGGCTCACTCTAATGGGGTGGACAAGGATCTGAATGTTCCTGAGCTCATTCTACCCATTGACACAGACCCTAAAGCCTTGCTTCCATGTGCAGCAAAGGGTCTATAAAAAAATAAAATAAAAATCTAAACAGGTGCTTAATACACATTTTTACCGCACCCCCCCCCCCTTTTTCAAACAACCACTTACATACAAGCTGCTATGTTGGCTGCTTGGGTTTTTATATAATGCCACAATGTGTGCATTGCCCCCTTGTGCCAAATGGGGGCTACTATGTCAATTTAGTTTTTGGCTGGGCTGTAGTTAACTCAGATGGATTGTCTAGTTTTTCACCTGGTTTTACCCTAATCTTAGGTTGGTATGTGATTACTCACTGTTGCCAGTAGATGTCACTGGTATCACTGGTCATGGTATGAGGTTTCACACACAAAACTAAGTTAATAATATTTATATTTTCTAGCCAATCTAGTAGGAGGTTTATGCCACTGATGTGTGCTGGGGGAGTATATAAATATTTGTGACAGGCCATGTGCTCGATCTCTTCCCCTGGGCTGAGGCATAGGGGGTGCTGCTGGATGGAGCTCTGCTGTTAGGCCCAATAGCCTGTTTTGTGGCTTAATCTTTGCTGAAGTGGTCCTGAAACTATCCTGCCTGTCTGGAGGCTGTACCAAGGAGGAGACCTAGGGGAGGCCCCTTGCTGGACAGAGCAAGGAAGAAGGCTGGTCTCTCAGAAGGGCCTGGTGACCCACTTTGAGGATGCACTGAAATTTGGGAACGTATTTACAGTGTTGCAGAGTCAGCCAAAAAGGTCTCGAAACTGAAGCTGGACATTGATCTGGAGAGTCTGTAAGTTTTCTGCTATGGTCTCTGGGGACCCTAACCTTCACCTTAGCTGGCGCCCAATATATTTTCTCGGCCCTCCCATTTTAACCATGGACTCAGTCCTGAGGTGAAATGCTAGCTCGCCCCTGCCTCTGGATGTGCCTTTGGGGTGTCAGAGGGGTGCTACATGTAAAACCTGCAGCTTTTTCCTCTTGTTGGTAGCAACAGTTGTCCTTCACATACAGCACAGCTTGGACATTCCAAGTGCCCTCTCTCCTTGGTCAATGTTCACACTGTCCATGCTTGATCATGTTCAGTTGTTTTTGGCTTGATAATTCAGGAGCTACTCAATCCATCCTCATTCCCATTTTACATAGTAGAACACAACCCAGAATATTTCTTTTTGTATCCATAAATACGAGGAGCACAAGACAATACCATGCTCTGATGCAAGGTAACAGCTAACAAACCACAATGTTTCCCAAGGTGACACCAGTAGCAGTCCTAGAATCCGTTATTGCATTTTTGGAAATGAAATCAGAAACCATTAAACCACAAAAAGTCCCTAACATTCAATACCAATGGCATGTACCCCTTTATTGCATATTTGGCAGTTATTCATACCTTGGGCCCCATTCACACATGGCGATTCGGAATCGCCTGTGGAATTGCACAATTTCGTCTGCGATTCCAAATTGCTTGTCAATCCCTTCAAAATGTGACACATGTTTTTAGGTGCCATTCATTCTAAATGGCACCCCAAACGTGGTGGGATTTTGCAGCGATTATCATGCGACAGAATCAAGGCAAGCCCTTTGCGCTTTTAAAATCTTGTGAAGCTTGTCGACCAGAAAGGAGCAGGAGCTTCTTTTGGGGCGACAAACGCGCAAAGGGCTGCCCATTAAACTGAATGGGCTTGCCTATGCGTGACACATGGAGGCGCGTGAAAATTGCCTACAGGAAATCGTGAGCGGGAACGCAAGTTCCTGCTATGTGAAGTGTGAATAGGGCCTTAAATTTGGGGTTCCAACTGTTTTTATTGGGCAAAAGGTGGAAATGCACTTAAACATATATATGCACAGTAGACCCAATCACTAACATTTCATATACCTGATTATTCTACCAAGAAGGTCCTTGTGCAGGCACTTCCTGTTACCGGTTGAACCTGTACCCTGATTGTGCTGCTATGTTTTCACCCCGTCACACAAGCTTTTTGATGGCTTTTAAGTAACTGCTTCATCACACATTAGGCAGGCATGGCCTGCTGTTGGCAACATCTAGAAATCCTTTTTAAGAAATCCATGGAGTGCATGCAGAAAGTGTCTGCAAATTGGCTGCAGGAGATCAGTAGCAACAAATGATAAAAAAAAATCTAAAAATAAGTATTTAATATAATTTTTAAAAAGGCAATCAGCACAATAAACGTCATTCAGTTGGGGTTTATATCTCCTTTAGGTTGCACTTTTATTTTCCATATTTTTTTTATTTTTTTTAGGCCATTTAGAAATAAAAGTGTAAATTATTTCCATAGATTAATATTTAAAATGTTATTGTAAAAGTTACTGCAGGACAGAGGTACTTGTATTTTTATTTAAATAATCAAAATGTTATTTTGGTTTTAATTTTAGTTGAAATATTTGTATTCCCCTTTGTGGCATAATGGCCTTGAAGAAAGGGCGATTTGTCATTTTTATGCCAATTGTAAATAGTTTTGTGTCTTCTTTCCTCCCCGTGGCCATCCATTTCTCTGTTTTCGGTCTTTAAAAAGAAAATGGGTAATCAAGTATTTTCTTTCACGCAGAATATACATGAAAATGTAAAACAAGACAGTAAAGTACACGGCGGGGAAGAGCTGTCATAATTTAATGACATCATAAATGGCCACAAGACTTCAATAATAGCATGAATATTTCAGGCAATATTTCAGGTGGGAAAGCTGCGTCTTGTAAATGTGAAATTTTATTGGGCAAACATGACCAAGAATGTGCCGGCTGATTAGGGAAAGAATGGCGTATGCATAGTTTCAAGATCATTTAAAGAAAATTAAATCAATAAAAAAAATGTAAATATATAAATAATAAAAAAAGAAAACATATTTGTTTCCCATGTGCATAAGTATTACCGACATGTAAATTTCCCATTAGAGTGAGCTCAGACATTTATAGATTTAAATATAATTTTAATGCAATTACAATAAAGTTTGAATTCTTTAATTTTCTGTGTTGAAAAATGTATAAAAAAATTTGGAAAATGAGGGTCTTAGTAACAATTTTCAGATTTTATTTTTTAATCCTGGCATGACTTCTAAAGTGGATGTGAGCTGAACTATCCAGGACTAATATTTACACCAAGCCTATAGTGTATGCAAACCCTAATTTTAATTGATTTGGTTTGTTAAATATACCAAAAGTAATGTTTTTTTACTATATCTTTGCGATGTGTGCAAAAAATAAAAAATAAAAAAGAAATTACCCGTTGATCTTCCAGAAATCCAGTGAGCTCTTACCCTTCTATGCACTGTGCACGACTTAGTTGAGAAACTGTCCCCAGAAAAGGGTTAGTAGAGAAGCAGCTGGTCTTACCCGACTGGAAGTGGAGGATCAGATCGTCGGAAGGAGCCTCAGGGGTAGGATCTTTAGAGAGTTTCTGGGAGTTAATTTCAGAAGGTCAACAATAGACATGTGCGATTTAAATAGTAACAAATTTCAATGAATCCAAAATAAATTATAACAAAACGAATTATCCGAATTTAAAAAAGGAATTTGAATTAGAAATTAATATGATTTCGGAAATTAATTTGAATTTGAAAATGAATTTTAATTGGAATTCGAAATGGAAACATATTGCAATAAATACAGTAAGGTATAAAAGTAAAATAAGACGATCAACATATATTTCCAAAAATATTGGGATGAGGTGCCGTATCGTACCAAGGACTACCCAGCTACTCCCATTCCCTACAATAAGATGATGATTCCTACTTAGGATGTTTTATAGAATAGAACAGAATATACAGAATAGAATAGAACAGAAAAGAATTGAATGGAATAAAATTGAATATAATAGAATTTAACATATAGCGTAGAATGGAATATAAAAGAATGGAATAGAGTATAATAAAAAACAATAGACTAAATTAGAATAAAATAAGATAGAACGAATATAGCTGTCTTCCCGAAATTCTAATTTTTAATTTTTAATTTTTTGATTTGAAAATAACGAACATACAAAACAAATCTGAATATATGTAACAAATTCAAAAAATGTATAATTTTAACATAACGAATATGACTAATCAAAATGAAATTTCACAACATTCTTCCGTTGTGCACATCTCCAGTCAAAAAAGGAAGAATGTTGGACCACCCACCCTCCCTCATTTACTTTTTGACCACAGATTTGTTTTTTCTTTTGATTGTCATGGCAGCTTGGTGGGTCTTTGGAGATCTGTGAAAAGGTGAGCTGGTTAGAAAAGTGGGGTATTGCTACCTCGGTCCCTTGGAAGACAGAAATGGTAATTTCAGGAGCTGATCTCAAGCTGGTGGGTTAAAAGGTAGATTGTCAAGGTGGTGGTGCTAAGGGTAGTCAAAGGTCTGGTCAAGCCTTTTGGATAGCAGACATCAAAGACCCCTCCTCATACCCAACAGTCATTATGTTATTTACAGTAATGTTGTGTGTTTTTTTTTGTGGTTATTGTTAATTGAACTCGTTAAATTTTTTGTGGTTAAACGAAGGGCTGTAGCCATTTCAGACCTTGTCATGCAGTCTGGGTGTTTATTGGGAATTTTTAAGGGGACAGAAATTAACAAAAGTATCAGTTACTGTACGAAATTCTGCCTCAGCCACATCTTGAGGATACCATCCAGTTTTGGTCACCAATACTGAGGAAAGATGTTCTTGAGCTGGAGAGAAAAAAATGGGGGCTAGAGGACCTCAGTTATGAAGAATGACTACAAACATTGAACATATTCTCCTTGCAGAAGAAGTGCTTAAGATCTTTAAGTGGGGATTGTATAATTGGCAGAAAACAATTTAATCTTAGGTCTCTAAGGAAGACACACAGCCACACAATGAAGCTGTATGAGAAGCCATTCAATCTTAACTGCACAAGTGGTTCTTTACTTTTAGAGTGGTAAGAATGTGGAACTCCCTTCCACAGTTGGTGGGGTAAAAGGGGAGTTAGGTTAAATTCAAAAAACATTTAGATGTGTTTCTTAGCGAACACAGTTGAAAATGGTAGTGACATAAACACACGTTCACGCACGCACACGTTGAACCACATCAAAAATCAAACAAAAAAAGGACACAAGACAAGAAATTCAACGTCAATATATTTCATAAAAGTCAGTCTTCCAATACTTGGTACATGCATGCAAGGAAGACCACCAGTGTAAGAAAGAGGAGAACAAAAAAAAAAGGGGGAGCTGTAATCTACACCTCACCATAAGGTGTGGGCCCCCCCCGGCCCGGGTGATCCTGTTTGTGACTGCCCTTGGATGCCAGACCCCCCTCTCTGCATTGGCGCCTATGTGACAGACCAGTGAGGTATAAATTATTGCTCCCCTCTTTTTTTTGTGTTCTCCTCTTTTTTACTTTAGTGGTATTCCTTGCATGCTTATGCCAAGAGGTGGAGAATTGACTTTTCTGTACAAAATTGAAGTCAATTTCACACTTTTTTCCTCTAGAAAATAGGGGGATAATCGCGGGTGCATGTTATACACCGACAGCATACCTTGGAGGGGAAGGAGGGAGACGAGCGCCGCCAGAATTCACAGAGCCGTCATCTCCTCTTCACTCGGCTCTAAGCTCGGCTCTAACTCGGGTCTCACTCGGGTCTCATGTCACACACACAGTCCTGCCTCCGCCATCGGCATTGGACCAGTGTTCTGTCTATCACAGGAGCTGGTCCAATGCCGATGGCGGAGGCGGGACTGTGTGTGTGTGACTGCCGACTGGGAGCCGAGTAAACAGGTGATGACGGCTCGGTGATTTCCTGCGAGAGATGAGAGATGGTGAGGCTGCATTGATGGGGAGAGGGGCGCAGATCAGGCTGCAGATCAGGCTGCAGATGGACACAGATCAGGCTGCAATGAAGCTGCAGATAGGCACAGATCAGGCTGCACATGGGCACAGATCAGGCTGCAGAGGGGCGCAGATCAGGCTGCAGATCAGGCTGCAGAGGGGTGCAGATCAGGTTGCAGATCAGGCTTCAGATGGGCACAGACCAGGCTGCAGATGGGCACAGATCAGGCTGCAGATGGGCGCAGATCAGGCTGCACTGAAGCTGCAGATGGGCACAGATCAGGCTGCAGATGGGCACAGATCAAGCTGCAGAGGGGCACAGATCACACTGCAGATCAGGCTGCAGATGGGCACAGATTAGGCTGCAGATAGGCACAGATCAGGCTGCAGATGGGCACAGATCAGGCTGCACTGAAGCTGCAGATGGGCACAGATCAGGCTGCAGATGGGCACAGATCAGGCTGAACAGGAGTGCAGATCAGGCTGCAGATGGGCACAAATCAGGTTGCAGAGGGGTGCAGACCAGGCTGCAGATGGGCACAGATCAGGTTGCAGATGGGCACAGATCAGGCTGAAGAGGGGTGCAGATCAGCCTGCAGATGGGCACAGATCAGGCTGCAGATGGGCACAGATCAGGCTGCACAGATGGGCACAGATCAGGCTGCACTGAAGCTGCAGATAGGCACAGATCAGGCTGCAGAGAGGTGCAGACCAGGCTGCAGATGGGCACAGATTAGGCTGCAGATGGGCGCAGATCAGGATGCAGATAGGTGCAGATCAGGCTGCAGATGGGTGCAGATCAGGCTGCAGATGGGTGCAGATCAGACTGCAGATGGGCACAGATCAGGCTGCAGATGGGCACAGATCAGGCTGCACTGAAGCTGCAGATGGGCACAGATCAGGCTGCAGATGGGCACAGATCAGGTTGAAGAGGGGTGCAGATCAGGCTGCAGATGGGCATAGATCAGGCTGCAGATGGGCACAGATCAGGCTGCACTGAAGCTGCAGATGGGCACAGATCAGGCTGCAGATGGGCACAGATCAGGCTGCAGAGGGGTGCAGACCAGGCTGCAGATGGGCACAGATCAGGCTGAAGAGGGGTGCAGATCAGGCTGCAGATGGGCACAGATCAGGCTGCAGATGGGCATAGATCAGGCTGCACTGAAGCTGCAGATGGGCACAGATCAAGCTGCAGAGGGGTGCAGACCAGGCTGCAGATGGGCACAGATCAGGCTGCACTGAAGCTGCAGATGGGCACAGATCAGGCTGCACTGAAGCTGCAGATGGGCACAGATCAGGCTGCAGATGGGCACAGATCAGGCTGCACTGAAACTGCAGATGGGCACTAATTAGGCTGCATTGTTTCTCACTGGCTATTATTTTGCTTCAAAGTGGTTTATTTAAAAAAAAAGTTTATTTTCCTGAAACTTCCTTCTTTTATTGGGATGCGTGCTACATGCCAATAAATACGGTATATAGAGAAAAAAAATGAATAAAAAGAAAATCAATGCAGCCACCTGGTGTCATTCAATCCGAAGAGCAGGGTACCCGAGTGTGTTGTGGACAACGCTGGAGAGGAGGTGAGGATAGAAATCGAAGGTGCTGGTTTTATTTTTAATGGTGCTCGGTAACATTTATCTTTTTGCCCAAGCTGAAGTTGGCCTTCCATACAACTGATAAAATAGAGGACAATTATTATATGAAAAATGTGATCTTATAAAAACGGCTATTTCCTATTTTTGGTTGCAGTAAATATTTATTGATCCATAAACATAAAACCAGAAAAAAAAAATGTGACTCAAAGCTCTATAATCCCTCATCTCCTTGCAAATCCAAGGAAGTATAACGAGACTCTGGAATAAATCAGGTAGAAATACCCAGGTAGCCTTTTGTACTTTTGATTGTATATATATGCCTGGAGAGCAATTATTATTCAACGTAAGCACCTTCAACTACTTTACAGCAGCTACAATGCAGACCGCGCAGCTGCTGCGGCTCCATGCGGCACAGGGGGTCCCATGCTCTCTGACTGTAAAATGATTTATTTAGTCAATAACAACAATACTTCTGGCTCATATTTAGAAAGAACCTCAGAGATTGGTCCAAGGTTCACCATATGTTTGACCACAAATCTCCTACCTGAATTATAGAATTATTTTTGATTAAAGTGATAGTAAAGCCTCAGTTTATTAATCACTTTCTGCAGCTGATTTAATCATTGACTCAGTAATTAGCAGCTTTGTTATCTTTTACCCACCTCATGACCACGCTATAGCCAAAAGATGGCTACATCGTGACTCTCTCGTTCTGGTAGGGCATCCATGGATGTCCTCCCAGGACCACACCCCCCCCCACGCATCCCCTGGGGCGCGCTCTGTGTATGCTGTGTGCTTAGGACACAGCTGATCACAGATCACGGTAAAGGGCTAATAACGGCGGCCCTTTACCATGTGATCAGTTGTGTCCAATCAAAGTTGATCACATTTAAACAAACTTGCCGGTTCTTGGCAGTCGTTTCCTCAGTCGCTGTCACAGCGTGAGGATAGGAGAGCCGGTAACCGGCAATTCTGTTAGGGCACATTTTGCCAGTGTCCTGATAATCAGTGCCAATCAGTGCCGCTTATCAGTGTCCATCAGTGCTGCCTCATCAGTGCCCATCAGTGCCGCCTCATCAGCGCTCATCAGTGGAGGAAGATTACCTTTTTTGCTAAATTTTATAACAGAAACTAAGATTTTTTTTTTTCAAAATGTTCAGTCTTTCTTTTTTTTTGTTTAGCAAAATTAAAAATACCCAGAGGTGATTAAATACTAGACATGTGCAATTCGTTTCATTCGGTAAATAGTAGTGTACAGACCTCAGAACAGCGCGGACGGATATACACAGCGGGCAGCGGTGTGTGTCCCTCAGGCTCCTCCTCCTCCTGTGTGGATGTAAACAGAGAGAAGGGGGAAGCGGTGAATTCGAAAATTTGGAAATTCGGGAATTTGAAATTCGAAAACACAAATATTAGAAAATCCGAAATAATAACTAACTAATAATAACTTAACTATTACTAACTCTTAAAATATAGGTGTTGGAATTTCCTTTCAAATTTGGCTGTTAGTGAACGTAACGAATACGAATTTATCCGAAGTTACGAATTATCTAAAAAAACGAATGTCGTATCTAAACAAATGGAAGGTAACAAATGATAATAATAAATAACAATAATAATAGTAATTATTATTATTATTATTAATATTTATTATTAATTTGTTCTGTTCCATTTGTTTAGATGCGGCATTCGTTATTTTGGATAATTTGTAACTTCGGATAAATTCGTATTCGTTAGGTTCACTAACAGCCAAATTTTAACGGAAATTCCAATACCTATAATTTAATAGTTCGATATTATTAGCTAGTTATTCTTTTGAATTTTCAGATTTTCTTTCTTATTTTCAAATTTACAAATCTTCGAATTTTAGAATTTACAAATTTTCGAATTTACGAATTTTCACATTTTCAAATGTTCAAATTTACGAATTTACGAATTGCGATCATAACGAATGACCCGAAAAAAAAACAAAAAAAAAAAAACATATGGAACACATTTTTCAGCAGAGCACATCTATTAAATACCACCAAAAAAAGCTCTATCTGTCCTAAAAAATGATAAAAATGTCATATGGGTACAGTGTTGCATGACCACGCACTTCTCATTCAAAGTGCGACAGCGATGAAAGCTGAAAATCAGCCTGAGCAGAAAGGGGGTGAGAGTGTCCGGTATTGAAGTGGTTAATGTTGTAAAGGAAATTTGTAAGTTCTGTACACTGCCCTCAATGTGCACACGGCACTAATAATGTTTTCAGTACATGTTTGCATTCTTTCGAGTCCTGATTAGGATTAGCCTGTCTATGTTACGCCCCTTGTTACCATAAACGTACAATTGTAATATTAATGTGATACCTACGTAATCATGTGTATAAAAACCTTTTTGCGTCATAATAAAGCAGAACAGTTATTTGGAAAGATGCTGAGCGTATTTTTTGTGTCTGTTCCCTACTGCAGTAGTTATTATTAGTTTGGAGCCACTAATCAATATGAGGATAGGAGTTGCCTATCTATAAATTTCCATGTCAATGTCCAGTGTGCAGGAGGCCTTAAATGCCACACTACCATGCCACAATCACCTGCATTGCAGGGCGGACCTATTATATCTGCATTAGTCCCACTGAGCAGCAGCAACACCGTCTGAAAGCAGCATGCTGTTTAATTTTTGCAGCAGTGGCGAAGCACAGGATCGCGACAGCAGCACATGTACAGCCATGAGCAGCTGCACATCAACGATTAACCTGCCGACCGCCACATGCCGATGTACATCCCTACTTTGGGGACCGATATCGTTGTTATGGCAGCAGCTAGCTGCCATAACCCTGGTATCCCCGTGTTTGGCCGGCGGTTGGCTACAAGATAAAAGTGGTCTCTGCGGCGGATTCGCCGCGGGATAACTTTTATCGGTGGCGGGAGAGGCCCCCCCGCCATCATCCAGTGCCCTCCGCCGCTTAACGGAGCCGTTGCCAGCGGCAGAGGCGATCGCGTCTATCCCCTGGGCTGACATGGAGACAAGTGAGTGGAAGATGGCCCCCACCCGTTTCCATGACACTGCAGGGCGGAAGAGACGTCAAAATGTCACTTCCGCCCATAGCTCTTAAAGGGCCAATTTATTTTGTTTATTTTTTTAAATAACAATTTTTTTTTTAATTGCATTTTAGTGTAAATATGAGATCTGAAGTCTTTTTGACCCCAGATCTCATATTTAAGAGGTCCTGTCATGCTTTTTTTCTATTACAAGGGATGTTTACATTCCTTGTAATAGGAATAAAAGTGACACATTTTGAAAATGTGACACAAAATGTGAAAATAAAAAGTAAAAGGTAAAACAAATAAGAAAAAAAAAAATTTAAATGCGCCCCTTCCCGCCGAGCTCGCGTGCAGAAGCGAACGCATATGCGAGTAGCATATGAAAACGGTGTTCAAACCACACATGTAGAATTTTTTTAAATGTCACCTATGGAGATTTTTAAGGGTAAAAGTTTGTCGCCATTCCATGAGCGGGCGCAATTTTGAAGCGTGACATGTTGAGTATCAATTTACTCGGTGTAACATTATCTTTCACAATATAAAACAAAATAGGGCTAACTTTACTTTTGGTATATTTTTTGATTCAAAAAATATGATTTTTATAAAAAAAAATGCGCTTGTAAGACCGCTGCGCAAATACAGTGTGACAGAAAGTATTGCAATCACTGCCATTTTATTCTCTAGGATGTTAGCAAAAAAAAATGTTTAATGTTTGGGGTTCTAAGTAATTTTCTAGCAAAAAAAAAAATGTTTTTAACTTGTAAACACCACATCTAAAAAAGAGGCCTGGTCTTAAAGTGGTTAACCGCCTGGTTTTACTGCGCTCACTGGGCTGGGCTGTGGAGGAGGCGGGAAGGGCTGGTTCAGGCTCTCAGGGGCTTGCTGAGAGGCTGAGCCGGAAGCTGGTCCAGGCTCCTGGTTGGACTCATCGCAATTTCTT